>OZ026621.1:10860416-11236823 GCA_964020975.1 Hermodice carunculata | reverse complement strand
TACCGACGGAGTGGAAGTGACCTTTATCAATGACGGTCATGAGGAAGAGCCCCCAAATTCCTGCAGCACTAGTGGCTCCCGCTCTCCTTTGCTACTGAGGAATAAAGTTCACCCTGCTGGCAGTGCTTGTCGTGAGGGTAAGACCAACATGCTTTATTGAATATAAACCACAGCCCTGTGAACCTTCTTTCCTTTCAAAGTCTGTCAAATACATCTCTCTCTCTCTCTCTCTCTCTCTCTCTCTCTCTCTCTCTCTCTCTCTCTCTCTCTCTCTCTCTCTCTCTCTCTCTCATCTCTCTCTCTCTCTCTCTCTCTCTCTCTCTCTCTCTCTCTCTCTCTCTCTCTCTCTCTCTCTCTCTCTCTCTCTCTCAGCTTAGCAATGAGCACGCCCATTGGCCGCGTTTTTATGAAAATTGCAGCAAATACTGGACTGCAATCCTTCCATCCACCATTTATATATTCATTGCTCTGTGTACTCATGCAGGTCGCTGGCAAGTTTGGGGGGCAGGGTCAGTAAGTGAAACTAGTTAAGGTAAATTGCCCTGAAATGTCTGAATGTCTCATGAATTTTTTAAAACCAGAAAATCAGACAGTATGGTTAGTGTAAAATTTCAATTTGAAAATTAGTTTGCTTCCCTAGGACCTCGATTCTTCATATGTCCCACAAGAACAGTTTGCAGTAATAAAATAATAATAATAATAATAATAATAATAATAATAATAATAATAATAATATTATTATTATTATTATTATTATTATTATTATTATTATTATTATTATTATTATTATTATTATATCTCTTTACACGCAGTGACAGGCTATGACCTGTGAGTCCTTCGTTCATTGCTATTTCAACAGCCGACCCGCATACGGCAAATACAATAGCCTTTTCAACGGACACCTTAACTGTATTTACCTCTTTCCTTTTGCTCCTAAGAGTAGGTTAAGTTTGTATGTTCATATATTGAAGATTAATCTCTTTTCATTGTTCGAAATAAATCCACGTCTATAACAAAGTTACCTTTCTTTTCTTTGAGAATGGCACTTAGCCATTCTATGCATGAGTAAATTGAAGAGACCAAGGGTCGCTGTTTCAAGCAACTCCTATATCTGGCAGGCGACATGGCTGTAGGGAAGCTGTGTTAAATATAACCTTTGACCAATACCAGGGCAACCCCTTCGTCACCTTTGGGGGGGGGGGGTGTGAGGATGTCTCTGGGAGTTTGTTTATTGTTTTTTCTTAGTGCTTTTGTAACTTTTTTGGATTGTGTGAGGTTCTGCAAAGGACCTTTTTGTTTGTCTGAGACAATAAATTGGTTAAAAATCTTTATAAAAAAGGGGGTGGTATATACCATCCTGTCTGGAGTTGGGAGAGTTTGACCATATATTTTAACAGCCTCCAGATTCAGAACATGCAGAAGTGTTGGTGTGTAGAATTTCCGTATGTGAGGGTTAAAACCTTAAGTTTAATGCAGTAAACTCTAACTTATAAACGAATGTAAAACATGCTTTAAAGGAGTTAAACTTCCATTAGTGATGCTTAGCTGTACCCTTTAGCCATTGGTTCACGTTCAGCCTGGACAGGTCCTGCGGGGCTCCACTCCTTAGGCCATGTCCCAGCTGAATAAGGACTGCAGATAAGGTAGCACAGCTAAGTACCACAATTGGTGCATGCCCAGCGAGCAATATTCTGCGGGGGAAAAAAAAGATGCCACCCCTGATGTTCAACATGGGCCGCTGTAATATATGCTCTTATGGAAAATATGGGTGATGCATGGGATATAATGTAACATCAATACGATGGCTTAGCGTATGCTTGAGCAGTCACATATACACAAAATGTCCTGAAAGCTAGACAACAGCCAGAGAGGTGCAAATAGCGTATGTGATATTGGGGTGCCTGTGGCTCTATAAAGCGGCCATGGCTCCACTGGGATCAATGTGAAACCACAATGCCATGGCGTATAGGTCACCCACAACTGTCTAAATTTGACAGGGGTAGAATGTTTGGGGTGTTGGAGAGTGGCCTTTGCCAGCAGGAGGTTGTCAGGATAATGGGGTGCTCTAGGCCATTGGTAAAAAGGGGGTGGGACCATTTTCAGGAAATCAGACCATGTCAGAGGAAGGCTGGGTCTGGGCGATCAAGACAGTGTTACCAGGCCTGCAACATCAGTGCATCACAGTCCACCATTAACAAGTGAAAAATACGATAAGTTTATGTCGACCTGTATGGGATTCGAACCCACTACCTTCGGCACACTCGCCTAGCCAAATGTAAAGTCCAACACGCTGACCTCTAGAGACTATTGTCGGCCGAACCACCCTGCTATTCGTCTCTGGCCCCGTCAGTTCTGCACACAAGACATGACAGGCACAGTGATGTGAGGAACATGCAGCGTGGACCAGAAATCAATGGAACAGCGTGATGTGGTCAGATAAATCCCAATTCTACTTGGATTTCCACGATCGAAGAATTAGGGTTTGACGAATGCCTGCCAAGAGGTTTGTAGAAGGATGTGTTGTTGAACATGACTGCTATGGAGGAGACAGTGTCATGATGTGTGGGTTAAATAGGGCAACAGGGAGAACAGCTCTCATCAAGGTGAACGGGACACCAACAGGCCAGTGCTATGAGGACGAGATCCTGCCCACAGTTGACGAATGGATCCAACAATATCCTGGGCTGCTGTTCCAACACGCTAATGCACGACCACACACTGCCCGAGTCAGCAAGCAGTGCTTACAGGAACACAATATCCCATGGTTGCCATGGCCAGCCTGTTTTCCTGATCTGACCTACATTGAGCATTTGTGGGATATGCTTGGCCATCGAATCAGGGATGAGTAAGAAGAATCTGAAGCCACCATGAACAAACTGGCACAGAGGCTTACAGACCAGTGGAGTCAAATTCCCCATGCTGAGATCACCAAGTTAACAACCAGCATGCCAAGGCAGATCCAAGCTTGCTTACAGAATCGTGGTGTCACACCCGCTATTGATGCATGCAGCCTTCCAACAACAACACCCGAGAAGGTCCTTCTAAGGACCACTATTTCCTTCCAAAGGAGATGTGGAAAGCAATGGTATAATAAAGTAAACACCCCCACCCCCAGCCATGGGAAGGGTTATTTTGATATCCATATCTACAAACAAATGAATCATACGTTTTAACAGTCCCTTAATGCATGAAACCCGATATTTATACATGTAACAACATGGTAACACCATATTCAGATAATATCTTAATCCATAAATGCAGATCGGGTTTCAGGTTCAGGACATGTATCATTTTTAATCACAAAAATAGTACGCTTTTACAATAATAAAAATATTGAAAGGCGTAGATAAAAACGTCGGTGTTAATCACCATACACGATGGAATCAAGTGTCTTGAGGTCGTCCAGTTTTGTCCATTACACTAGCTTTTAAAACCCCCGTTAGTTGTCCACACGCATTCACCGACCTACGTCTCATTGGTTCAGCCGACCAGAGCAGGGATCGATACAAGTTGTAACTCTTTCAGTGCCAAACTTTGGACTGAGTCAACAGCTTTTCTTGGACCACATTGGGTGCGTTGCGCCTTATGTGCGCCGAGAAAGCTGTTGACCTGGGATATTCTCTCTGGAACTATAGACATAACTGGTACTTGAATGAAAGGTCTTTTTTACGAGGAATACGAATCTGGGATCCTCATGATAATTCAGACTAGTCTGACTCAAGTAAATTGACTTGAATCGTGATTGGCACTGCAAGAATAGACACTTTTTAATATCCAACAAATACTCTGACTTCAACATAATTGTACCATTTGATATTTGCCTGTGGAAGGGTTTTAAGTTTTACAGGGATCTGGTAATAATTGTTGATTAGAAAGTATAATTTTAAGGCCAACCCTCTAACGTGATGGTGGTAGGTTTTAAAATTTCTCAGTTTATGAAATACATATCGTTTGTGACAGGAAGATAGGACCCTATGCATAGCGTGTGAAGGTACTGCATAATGATATGTTGTTGCTGTGGTTGTTGTTAGTATCATTATTACCATCACTACAACTGCTATTCCCATTCCTACTATTACCACCATATTTTAGCACTTATTGGTTGGTTTATACGCATTTTATTAATAAATTGGAGAACAGGGCAAAGCTCTATATGAACTTTTAGCACTACTGTGACACGTGGTCTAGCTCTCCCGCATTGTTTTAATAACATTTATGCAGAGCTCTCCAATACAATCCGATTTTACTTCTCTTTATATTTGTTCAAATAATAACACATAATCATTACATTTTTGTTTGTTGGTTTGTTTGAAGGCACACCCCACTCTCGGCAGGGGACACCTGACAGTGGGAGATACTACCATATGAGATACAACGACATCCAAAACAAGCACTTGGCTGCAGCAACCGGTGCCAACGTCAGACCCACTGGTTCCCCAAGAACACCTCGCATGGGCACACCGCACCTGGGTTCGCACTGCACTGCCACACCTCACCTGGGTCCGCCCCGCACGGCCACACCACGGGCAGAACGATATTGAGGCACGCCATCGAATGGACACCCAAAACGAGAGTGTGGTGACCAAAAAATAAAGAAAATAAATATAAATAGAGAAAATAAATATAAATAAACAAATTAAAAATAATAGTCCCTTTGCTTTAACACAAGGTGATCTGAATATGAGCATCATTAATGCATCATTATCCAGTTGCACAACGCAGCCTTAAAAGCCCAGTGCAGATTAGAAAAGAAGTTGGCCTGGAACTGATATAAGGTCAGGATGTGTGTCCAGTATTGGGGTCACACCGCCAGCCATAATTGTGAGGAGGAACAAGATGTAGTAGTACTGTATTACGGCTTGACTTCAAACTTACTGTCAACAATGTTCTTGACTGTCCATATATGAATGGTCTGTGTTGCGTTTATCACGGTCTGTTGTTCACTCTCCACATTGGTACTCTGTCTTGAGTGTATCACTGTCTGTTGTTGATTGTCCACATTAATGCTCTGTGTTGCGTGTATCACGGTCTGTTGTTGACTGTCCATAATAATACTCGGCCTTGCGTGTATCACGCCATTGTTATTTCAATCTTTGGGTAGGAAGAAAACGACCTCTTTCCGCAAGATGTCCGTGGTTGTGTGCCTGCGAAGCAGGTCTTCTGCCCCCGCTAGTCAAGTGCCTTTCCCACTCAAGTATATACTTCTGCTGTGTATTCATATGATGCACCCTTCTATTACAAACAATTTCCTTTTTGTGGTGCTGTTCTTGAGTTGGTAGTTTATATTTTTGTGCCAGAGGGCGCCACTCTTCTGTTTACTGTTTTGCTGTACAGAGTTTACGATACCTAAGTTCTACACCAAGTATATACTTCTCCTAGGTATTCATATGATGCACCCTTCTATTACAAACAATTTCCTTTTCGTGGTGCTGTTTTATAAGTTGGTAGTTTTATATTTTTGTGCCAGAGGGCGCCACTCCTCTGTGTGCTGTTTTGCTGTACACAGTTTATAATGCCTAAGTTCTACACCAAGTACAATATACTTCTCCTAGGTATTCATATGATGCACCCTTCTATTACAAACGATTTCCTTTTCGTGGTGCTGTTTTATAAGTTGGTAGTTTTATATTTTTGTGCCAGAGGGCGCCACTCCTCTGTGTGCTGTTTTGCTGTACAGAGTTAAAAATGCCTAAGTTCTACACTAATTATATACTTCTGCTTGGTATTCGTATGATGCACCCTTCTATTACAAACAATTTCCTACTTGTGGTGCTGTTTTATAAGTTAGTAGTTTTATATTTTTGTGCCAGAGGGCTCCACTCATCTGCACTGCTTTGGTCCCTAGTGGAGATTTCTGCTATGAAAGTGTTACTACTATTACTACCACTAACAAGAGGGCACGGTCTAACACGGCGACCGGGACTCTTTCAATCCCAACTGCGACTTAAGTCGAACTACTTAACACGAACGGCTTTCGATTATGAAAAGGATGCTGGATCCATATGCCTTGTGAATTCAATCCAAAATTTGCACTGAAAAGGTTAATTGTGACTGGCGCATTGGGCAGACAATTACACTCCAAAGTGTAATGTTTGATATCTGCTCACTACGTCGGCATTTAGCGATCATCTGGGTAAGATTTTGTCAATTATTGCCCGTGGCAAACTTTACCCTTTAGAAATTTAAAAGTTAGTAAGTTGTTCATCAGACAGCAGTACACCATGCAGGTTGTATGCTTTCGTCTTATTCCTGCAATACAAATTAGAACAGCAATATAAAAAACACAGGTAAAAAAAAAAGCATAGTAGTTACGTTGAATACCCTGGATTTTCAACTGAGAGGAAGAAAGTCCTTTATCAACCTTTGTTATAGAGATTATTCTACATTGTTATAGAGATTATTCTACGATATACTGGACTTGAACTCAAGTGTATGTGCAATGTAAAGGCTAACGTGCACGTAACGTGCCAATATTGGCCGGCTCGATGAAAAAGAAAATGATTGTTACAGTGTGTCATTGTAAAAAATAATTGTGGCAGTGTGGAGCAGTATAAAATGACTGTAACAGTGTGTCATTTCATCAGATGATTGTGGCAGTGTGCGACAATATGAAATGACTGTAACAGTGTCATTGTGATTGTGGCAGTGTGGAACAGTATAAAATGACTGTAACAGTGTGTCATTGTATGAAATGATTGTAGCAGTGTGCGACAGTATAAAATGACTGTAACAGTGTGTCTTGTATAAAATGATTGTGGCAGTGTGGAACAGTATAAAATGACTGTAACAGTGTGTCATTGTATAAAATCATTGTGGCAGTGTGGAACAGTATAAAATGGCTGTAACAGTGTGTCATTGTATAAAATCATTGTGGCAGTGTGGAACAGTATAAAATGACTGTAACAGTGTGTCACAATATACAATGACAGTGCTCGGTAAAGCACTAAATACGTTTATGTGAAAACGGTTCCTAGTTAGTGTAAATAGCTTTGTGTGCAAGGAGTAACGTAAACGAAACTCTGTGAAAATGAGCATGTATAGGAAAACCCATAATATTGATTAAATCATATTTAAAGACATCTTGTGTGACTAACCATATATGTATGTTTGAAGACGTCTTGTCCGTCTAATGGATGCTGGTATACACACCATATATGCATGTTTAAAGACAGACACCTTTTCTGTCTAGTGAATTCTGGTATACACACCATATATATATATATATATATATATATATATATATATATATATATATATATATATATATATATATATATATATATATATTTATATATATATATATATATATATATATATATATATATATATATATATATATATATATATATATATGTTTGAAGACATCTTGTCTGTCTAATAGATGCTGGTTTAAACACTATATATGCATGGTTAAAGACAGCTTGTCTGTGTAATGAATGCACCATATACTGCAGTTCTAGAATTTTCACGCTCGACTTAATTTTGGTATTTTGGTGCTAGTACTTGATGCGTGAAAATAACATGCACCAAAATTAATTGACATAATGAAAGATTAAATACAGACAAGCCATGAGGCGCGAAAATAAAATACGCAAATATTTCAAAAATTTACGGAAAAAAAAAGTTTGCGCGAAATTAACCACACGCCAAAATTTCTAGAGCTACAGTATTGTATGTTTAAAGAGATCTTGTCTGTCTAATGGATGCACCATATATTGTATGTTTAAAGAGATCTTGTCTCTCTAATGGATGCACCATATATTGTATGTTTAAAGACATCCTGTCTGTCTAATGGATGCACCATATATATAAGGAGCAGGTGCTTGTATACACACCATATATGTATGTTTAAAGATATGTTGTCTGACTAAAGGATGCGCCATACATTGTATGTTTAAAGACATATTGTCTGACTAAAGGAGCAGTTGCTGGTATACACACCACATATGTATGTCTTAAGATGAGTTGTTTGCCTTCAAGCACATGTATTCATAGCAAGCACAAGTTATTTTTTTCTACAGTATACACAGTAAAAGTTTTATTGATATTGATCTTGGACACAAGATATGGTCAGCATGATACTACCAATATACAAGGAGTCCAAAATGCAGACATATGCTACAAAGCTAAAAACAGATTCATGTTAGTATGATTTATGCAATGATGCAGTGCACAGGCATGTATATATCTGCAGCTTTCTGCAACGCCGTTGGGCCAGGTCCAATTCGAAATTTTAAATTAACTTTGGAAAAAGACAATGCTTTGTGTTGAGGACGTCTCACCGCCACAAGGGCAGGAGTTAAAGTTTTTGTCTTCTCATTCCCAGTGTTAACTTCCATTCTGAAGCCCCAAGCTTAGTACGAGTTGTGGTCATTTTCCCAAACCAGAAAGTGGACAAACATCTGGCCACCGGCTTTGGATTATCTGCAGCTGAAGTACTGTGATGGTTAGGGTCCCTTCCAAAAGAAAAAATGTAGAAAAAAACTTAAAGTCTGCAGAAAGTTTTCTCAAAATTCGTGAGAGAGCTCAAAACATTTGAATTGTACAAAGCAAACAAACGCAGACGTAAACCAACCTCCGATGGAGAAAGATTTATAAGAATGCAACGTGAAGCCATAGGCGCACATCCCTAGGGAGATCTATCAGGACAGCATGCCTTTCATAAAGCTTAAATATGAGACCATGGGTGCACATCCCTAGGGAGATCTATAAGGACAGTATGCCTTTCATAAAGCTTCAATATGAGACCATGGGTGCACATCCCTAGGGAGATCTATCAGGAGAGTATGCCTTTCATAAAGCTTCAATATGAGACCATGGGTGCACATCCCCAGGGAGATCTATAAGGACAGTATGCCTTTCATAAAGCTTCAATATGAGACCATGGGTGCACATCCCTAGGGAGATCTATCAGGACAGAATGCCTTTCATAAAGCTTCAATATGAGACCATGGGTGCACATCCCTAGGGAGATCTATCAGGACAATATGCCTTTCATAAAGCTTCAATATGAGACGATGGGTGCACATCCCTAGGGAGATCTATCAGGACAGAATGCCTTTCATAAAGCTTCAATATGAGATCATGGGTGCACATCCCTAGGGAGATCTATCAGGACAGTATGCCTTTCATAAAGCTTCAATATGAGACCATGGGTGCACATGCCTAGGGAGATCTATTAGGACAGA
This sequence comes from Hermodice carunculata, assembly GCA_964020975.1. NCBI lineage: Eukaryota > Metazoa > Annelida > Polychaeta > Eunicida > Amphinomidae > Hermodice > Hermodice carunculata. The sequence goes on along the minus strand of OZ026621.1, from coordinate 11,227,635 downwards.
ATGCCTTTCATAAAGCTTCAATATGAGACCATGGGTGCACATCCCTAGGGAGATCTATCAGGACAGTATGCCTTTCATAAAGCTTCAATATGAGACCATGGGTGCACATGCCTAGGGAGATCTATTAGGACAGAATGCCTTTCATAAAGCTTCAATATGAGACCATGGGTGCACATCCCTAGGGAGATCTATCAGGACAGTATGCCTTTCATAAAGCTTCAATATGAGACCATGGGTGCACATCCCTGGGGAGAGCTGTTAGAGCAGCATGACATCTATAAGGATTAACAGCTTGGAAACTACACAGAAATAAATTCACTGCATTTGCATTTTCTTTTTGTTTTATTTTGCTTGCATTGGCATTTGCAGACGCATTTGCAAATTCACTCTTACGAGTTTGACCCATCTGCATTAACAATTTCAGTCTGACTAGTTTAAGCCCTCTGTATTTGCAATTTCATTCTTACTAGTTTTAGCCCTCTGTATTTGCAATTTCACTCTTACTGGTTTTAGCCAATGTATTCGCAATTTCAATCTTACTAGTTTTAGCCCTCTGTATTTGTAATTTTACTCTTACTTGTTTTAGCCCTCTGTATTTGTAATTTCACTCTTAATAGTTTTAGCCTTCTGTATTTGTAATTCCACTTTTACTGGTTTTAGCCTTCTATATTTGCAAGTTCTATCGTCACCAACATAGCAACACGACAATAAACCACTCGGTATATTCCATCACTCCGTATTGCTAAATTCCGGCAGTAAGCTTACTGTGTTTGAGTCGGTATTTTCAGTACACAACAACACATCAGGGTGAGTAATAACTAAATGGAATGGGATACAATTCTCACTGTCACCAACACCGTACGTGACATACGGCATCAAGCAGGGATACGCATCCATTATCTGGCATCAAGCGAGCTCTCACCCTTATTACGGGAAATCACTTGACACGTTTCATTCTACTCCTTCAAGAATAAAAAAAACAGAAACATTATAGGTGAAATCCACGGCTTTTTGTCTGTTTTTGCGATATCCATTGTAACTAATAGCAGAACGGGACACACTGTGAGTGAGTTCCTACGTAAAGTATGAATCATATCCTGGGCATTGTGTTGTTGTTTTGATCACAATAAATAAGCTAAACGCAATGGACTAAAGGTAATGTCCAGTTGCTTTGAGCAAGTGAAGTTTTCAGATATTTTGCTGGAAATATATATTGTGTGTCAGCTGTCACAATTTGCAAGTTATGCCTGCAATTCTATCGGAAGATCTGAACAAAATGCTTTAAATTTTAATGTGGCAGTCAGTTGGCTGTGTTTACCTTAAGGTCGTGATGACAAACAATACGTAGATACACAAAATGGCTGTTTTACATGATATATATCTGTAACATTAATTCTCCGACTTCAATCAAACATATACTATGTATATTATACTCAATGCCCCAGTACAGAAAACAAATCGTGTCAGCGACTTTGCAAGAAATGATCATTTTATTTCAAATACATATAAAAAGATGAAGAGGTCTTTTGAAAATCGATCATTGTGCGCCGTAAAAAGTTGTTGATTTAGTCTTCGGTGAAGCACTGAAAGGGCCAAGAAATCCACATTTGATTGAACCCTCTCAAACTTTTGTCCTGTGTAGAAAAGGGAGATTGTGACACAAAGTCTAACCACAGACAGTTAGCTGCTTTGCAATGTTTCTCAGGCAATAGGAAGACTTTTGTTAAGTCCATTTTACGAATACATAGGTCAAAGCAAATTACTAAACTAAACTCCATTTAAGATGGGGCATTCAACAGTTCGTCAACGTGTATGCGTGAAACACATGCTTTGCAGAAATGTTTAATAAAAAAAAAACAAGCAAGAATGCATGGTTTCTTGGAGGTTCGGGGCCTTTGATTAAGAGTAGGAAGGACTTTTGATCAAGGGTTTCATATTTGACTGCTGTGAAAATTTCTTGGGTAGGAGATTGTATTTTTACATTTCAAATAGTTTTAATAGAGTGAGTTTATATAGGAGCCCTGGTGGTTATCTCATATTTAACTCATGTAAATGATATAATTTTACATTACTTAAACACCGGGCCAAATGTTACATTATCAGGGCCGTCATCTTGGCTAACACCGGGCCAAATGTTACATTATCAGGGCCGTCATCTTGGCTAACACCGGGCCAAATGTTACATTATCAGGGCCGTCATCTTGGGTGGCCAGTCTCGACAACGCTGCTGGACATCGTTTGCTACTGAGCGTTTAGAGCTAATACGCCGTATGCATATTAATTTCCCGCCACAAAGCACGGGTTTGACGCCAGGCGATATTTTGCAGAACCAAGCTCAGGAAGCCTCCATATGGTTCAGAAACAATTCAATGCATGCTAATATAGACAAATTTCAATGCATCTTTTTGGCACCAGGCAATAAGCAATGTGAACCTCAGACACTGAAAATAAATGACATAGAAATAACCTCAGAAAAAATAGTCAAATTACTTGGAATAAACATAGATGACAAACTTAACTTCAAACAACACATCAGTGACATCTGCTGCAAAGCAGGCAAACAACTAAATGCTTTGAGGAGGCTCTCAAAACTCTTGGACACAAAAAGCAAAATAACAATATTTAAATCATTTATTTTATCAAATTTTAATTACTGTGCTACAGTATGGCACTTCTGTGGCAAGCAAGATGCACAAAAACTTGAAAAGATTTAAGAACGTGCCCTACGGTTTGTGTATTGTGACTACCAATCTAGCTACCAGTCCCTACTTACAAGGTCAAACTGTGAAACCCTTCATATATCCCGCCTAAAACAAATTGCAATAGAAGTTTTCAAAATAACAAACAACCTTTCCCCTGTCTATTTAAAAAAGTACTTTGAATTACAAGACTCACGATATGAAACAAGAGGTAACAAACTAAACTTGAAGATTGGTCGTCACAATACACAGAAGTATGGCACACAATCATTCAAACACGTTGGGGCAAAAATATGGAATGAGCTCCCAAATCATTTTAAAGGTACACTAACACTCACTGAATTTAAATCTCTGATAGATACATGGTCACAAACAAATTGCTCCTGTAACTTCTGCAGGTGAACTGTTGACTCACAACAGTCACAGTCACCTGCCTACATCACAACATTATTCAAACTATGAGGCTGTAATTTAGCTTCATGTTCATGCTTTTATTTAACTCAGTGTACCTGGTCTCTATACATGAGATGATGATTATTGCTATTATAAAGTTTTAATGACTATATAACATTTACCTATCTTTATTTTTTATCATGCATTGTATCTACTGTATATAAGGCACAGTTCATATCTGTCTTTTTTATGTACCAACATATTCATATTTATTGTCGGTAAATAGCCCTTATAATGGCTAATGTTATTTGTAAAACACCCGACGGAAAATAAAGTTTTATCTTATCTTATCTTATCACAGGGGACTTGCGATCATATCACTGTCATAGACAGGGCCATATGTTCATTTCTCACCAAATTACCGTTTATTTTTTTCTTTACAGAAATTTAATTTCGCAAATGCCAAACTGGTATTTATCTAGTATTTCCCGAGCCATATATTAAGAAAAATTTCCATCTCCCTTTAATAAATATTCTTTCTTTCCAAATTATTTATAATATCCCGCTTGTCCCCACAGGTACACGACCCGTATCTCGCCATATCCCGTCAAGCGAGACTAAGCAATCAGATATGCAGTTGTGGCGGGAAAGTAATATGCATATGTCCTATTAATTCGTACTTTCGGGCCGACTTCAGTGTGAGTTTCGCATTCCGGAGCACATATCTGCCTACGACGCATAATTCAAAACATTGAATTTACATTACTTTTTTTGGGGGGGGGGGGGGGCTATGGAAGTCCCATTAAATACCTAAAACTACATTTATTAGACAAATAAATCTGCACTGAGAACTATTCATACATATTTTTATACACTACCTTGTCAAAGTATCTTATCGGTACTGTTGCATATGACCGTGGCCCCCATATTGACTATTGTAGATACCGCACCCAATGGTTTGTTAACAATATCAGAACTTTCATTTGAGTGTGTGGTTTTTGTGTTTGTGTGTGTGTGTGTGTGTGTGTGTGTGTGTGTGTGTGTGTGTGTGTGTGTGTGTGTGTCTGATCTATAAACTATGAGACCATAAATAAATTTTTAAATGTTCCAAAACATCAAAGGGGGTGCGGTATGTGTGATAGCCGCTGATTTGTTATCTTGGGACTCGTGGTAAGCATCTCTTGCTGGTTGTTATTTTAGTTTGGGTTTTCTAACATTCCAATCTGCAAAGTAGGAAGCAATGCAGATAGCATTTGATTCATATTTGGTTTTCATGTAGAGGATGAAATGCAAAAGTGCGAAGTGCTTGTAGATTACGGCAAATAGAGCACGATTTGATGGTTATTCATGTTTGCTCGAAATTAACGAAACCAAAGAGAGCATGCGCAGACACTGAATTCAAATTCAGATGGCAGGTTATCCAGGGATAAAATCTAGACAATAATTTTGAATGCTATGAAATCATTTTCTGTTATTATCTCAGTAAAAAAGAAATGGATTTAAACCATTAACAATTATTTAAGAACGGAAATAAAATTCTATTTGGTATTTCTCATACCTTTTTTACGGATTGTGGTGTGATCACACAGGCACTAAAACGTCAGATTTTTTTTTTATGAAACTCTTCACCGAATTGACATGCACCAGAATCGTCTTGGAAAGCACGAACCTGCCTTTTCTGCATTTAGAGGTCAGATTAGCGACGCCCAAGGCAGGGAGACGGAGATATAAATAGATAAGAGATAAGATCAACTTTATTCAAAGAGGGTAAAAAATCGGTAAGCCGTAGACAGCTAATCTAACCATTACCTTCTGGGTTAGTACATATAAATATATGCAGCTGAAAACCACAAATATGGTGATGTCAAGATACGTAATTTTCTAGTCCACAATTAGTGTCTAATGGTAAAATATGCCATTAGATATGTCGTTTTGATGGTGGTTGTGTGTCTCTTGTCTTCACATTTCCATTTATAAATATATTTCATTTATACTCATGTTGTCTTACTAACATGCAGGGCCCTCTGTGAGATAAGAGATGCGTAACAGGTTTTTATCCTCGGAAAGGAAAGTTGTTGATAATAATTATAATTAATATCATCATCATCATCATCATCATCATCATCATCATCATCATCATCATCATCATCATCATTTCTGTCCATGGAAACCGTTTGCTTAACTCAGCTCCGACATATGGTAAAATTTGTCTTGCAAAGTTTTTCTTGAAATCTGGTAAAATCAGTCGAGAATTTTCTCTTTTACACCTTCTGTTTGGCCTACGCTCACTCATATTTTGTTAGCCAAAGGTATCACAAGTAGACATAAGCATTTCACTATTTAAAGCCTTGTGCACTCTTGCCAATGTTTGCAGTTTAGTAAAAAAACTGAAATACGTTGTGATTTTAGTTCCATAAAGTATTTAATTAAAGCCAGTGTTAGAGGAACAAGGGTAAATCTAGAATCATCGTTTGGATCGCTTTTTTAGTTTAAAAAGCTTGTCTACATTTTGGAAAACCGGCAGATTATGGAACCACAATGACAGACTAGCCTAATGTGAGCCGTGTAATGATCGTAAAGGATGATATAATCTGACGTAGAAAGGCTCAGTGTTTGCATATTCGGGTACACATCCATTGTCTAGGATCGCTCCAATATGAACGATTGTCAAATTTGAAATCATCCAAGATTTTTTTTCAGTATTTTGAAGTTGTTTGCCATCTCCTTATTACATTTATGGCTGTCTGTAAGGTCAGCGCATGTGTGCCTTTTTCTCGACTTGTGATCATCACAACTTTTCTTTCACCAGTTCTGTTTTGTTTCGCTTTGTTTTGTTTTGTTTTGTTTTGTTTGGTTTTTTGTTTTTGTTTTTTTCTTTTCTTTTCTTTTTTTTTTGCTTTCCTTTTGTTTTGTTTTTGGATTTGTTTTTGTTTTTGGTTTTTGTTTTTTTTGTGCACCACTCTACGAACCTTATGGCAGACAAAAACTCAATTTTTTGTTTCTTTTGTTTTTGTTTTTGTAGATTGTAAAGTTATAATTATAGTAAAACCGCATGGCTTTTCCACAGTGGCCTGTGATAAAACAAAGGATATTTTCTGGATAGCAATACAAGACCACTTATCTGCGCCCTTTTCTGCTGAAAGTCCTTCCTTCCATATGAATGACCTTGACCCGAATTGGTGTTAACGTAACATGAGCAATGCTAACAAAGCAGTTCTGGTTTGTGACTGGTGCACCGGTGATAAAGATATCGTCGACAACACCATAAACCCATGATTATTTCATTGTGATGTGCCTCATATTGGCAACATTGCAGTCACGTGATTATTCCGAAAAGATCTATAAGAAAAAAAAGTTGATAAAACTAATGCAGAGGCAGGTCTGATAATGTAGTGTTATCAAGAGCAAGGCCGACATGATTTTTTCAGCGCTTGCTTCACTCTGGGCGTTCTGTGTAACCAACTGTCAATAGTTCAAACACTTGGTTAGTCGCCACCAAAGGCTAGTTACGTTTATACCACAGACCCACCATCAAGGGCTAGTTACGTTTATACCACAGACCCACCATCAAAGGCTACTTGTGTTCATACCACAGACCCACCATCAAAGGCTAGCTACCTTTATACCACAGAGCCGCCATCAAAGGCTTGTTACGTTTATACCACAGACCCACCATCAAAGGCTAGTTACTTTTATACCACAGACCCACCATCAAAGGTTAGTTACGTTTATACCACAGACCCACCACCAAAGGCTATTTACGTTTATACCACACATCCACCATCAAAGGCTAGTTACGTCTATACCACAGACCCACCATCAAAGGCTAGTTACGTTTATACCACAGACCCACCATCAAAGGCTAGTTACTTTTATACCACAGACCCACCATCAAAGGTTAGTTACGTTTATACCACAGACCCACCACCAAAGGCTATTTACGTTTATACCACACATCCACCATCAAAGGCTAGTTACGTCTATACCACAGACCCACCATCAAAGGCTAGTTACGTTTATACCACAGACCCACCATCAAAGGCTAGTTACGTTTATACCACAGACCCACCATCAAAGGCTAGTTACGTTTATACCACAGACCCACCATCAAAGGCTAGTTACGTTTATACCACAGACCCACCATCAAAGGCTTGTTATGTTTATACCACAGACCCACCATCAGGGGCTAGTTATGTTTATACCACAGACCCACCATCAAAGGCTAGTTACTTTTATACCACAGACCCACCCTCAAAGGTTAGTTGTGTTTATACCACAGACCCACCATCAAAGGCAGTTGTATTGTAGTGCTCAGTTATATTTTTGTATGCATTTGTATTATAGTATGCAGTTGTTGTTTTGTGCCTTTTTGCACAGAACCACTTCCTAGTAGTCATCAGGCTTTTCTGCAGTCCGAACTCTTTACTCTCCATAGGCTAACCTGTCCCTGTCTAACCTATGTACATATGGAAGTACTATTGTCCATATTGCACACGTTCCTCTGTAAAATTTTGACATAGGCTGTATTAGCCCGAATAAACTAAAGGTTTTCGGCGGGTATTATGGTATCATGTTCGGCAGCTTAGTCTACCAAGTGATTGCAGACACTTAGATTCTGGAAAATCACATATCTGGACATGGTCGATACCGATATCATTTGAGTCTGACACAATATGCTTATAAAGCTGGCAAATTATGCAGTCTTTGAAAGGAACCTACAAAAGATCAGCACTGTATTGTTCCATCTCATCCAAGAGAGCAGTCATTCTATTAGTTCTGAATAGACTGTTCACTTTAACAAAGGCCTTGTTGCATAAGGCACCAATATTCTGCTTTGATGGCAACATTTACAAACCTTTCCAAATATCATACGTAACTTTTGTTCCATGGCAGTTTAGTTCAACTCAGATGGACCACCACAACCATTTACTGTCCCTGAGTTTATGGAGTTCTCCGCACCAGAATTCATCGTAGATGTTGAAAAAAGCTTCTTTCCCAGCGTCATGTAACATCGCACAAACCTACTTAACTACAGCATATACATGTGGTAAAGACTTAACCTCGCATTCCTCTGTGTTTCGTCACACTACTAATTGTGATCCTCCTGAATGATGTATTTGCTGTATATCTTCATATTGCTAATAAAGACACTACGTATACACAGTAATTTTACTACTTTCTGATGACACTGTTGTGAAAAATCCATCCCCAAATGTATTAAATATAAAATTGCATGTTTTTTATCCTTTACGTAGCCGAATCATTCGCGAATATTAATATCAAGAACATTTTTACTGCTGCATTACATGCCAGTGGTTGATTTATGACCTTAATGTGAGCAAGGAACCTGCAGGGTGTGAGCCTTCTGATGCCGCTCTGCTGACTTGTGACTTGTACGTCTGTCTGAGCGTATCAGCTGTGTGTCATATGTCTAACTTCCTATCACTTTGTGATATTATGCCTCTATGTTATGTTATCAAAACTGTCTATACCAAACACAAACTTTCCTAAATGATTTGAATGAACATAAGAGAGGAAATCGATCAGATTAGCACTCTCCTTGCCAACGGATTTACCCGGCGCGCATCGAGTCCTTAACTCGATCATTAAGTGCTAATCAGGTCTATACTCGCTTTCTCATTACCGTAATATATGCCTATAGGCTAGTTTTAACAACCCAGCCAGTGATGACACTTTATCTCCTGATTTGGATGATCCTACCAATAAATTGTATTGTGTATTTGTATTGTTTATTTGTATTTTTTATTTATGTTGTTTATTTGTACTGTTTATTTGTACTGTTTATTTCTATTGTTTATTTGTATTGCTTATTTGTATTTATTTTTTCATCAGCAGAATTACAGAAAAAGAAACGTACATAGAATAGAATTGATGAGGGATGACATAAAGGAAGTGCATTCTGCCGCCACCCAATAGACTGTAGGCATACACCAATACCATATCAAACTAAATTAGTTGAAACATATTACACAAAAAATCAGATATACTTATAACACAAGATATACAAGGAATAGGTTGAACAAAATTAGTGCGCAAGGGCTAACTGGAATTAATACTTGTTTCTCTATGAGGAAAAATCAAATAATAAACACTAATATGTCTATCTTGTAGCCAAATTATTAATCTTCTTTTAAAGGAAATAATAAAGGTGGCACTTTTAATATTATGGGGTAGATAATTATAAACTTTAGGTCCAATATGTAGACTAATCTGACAAAAGTAATCAGAATGATGTTGCAATTGAGTCAATTGGCGTCTATTTCTCGTACCATAGTTATGAGTTAAGCCTCGATGTTGAAAACCAAAATTCACAGTGGATGTACCACTTAATTTAGAATATATAAGGCGACAAATATTTAAGAAATATAACTTATGCAGAGGAAGAAGTTTTATGAATGTAAAAAAAATTAGTATCACTTTGAGGAGGTGTAAAAGTTAGTATACGAATAGCCTCTATATAATATAATATATGTGGATGAACTAATGCATAATATAACTGCCGCAATAAAGTAAAAGAAAGTGAATGACGAACTTTTGAAAGAATACCAATGATAGGTGTAATCTTATTACAAATGTTAGTGATATGTTCTTTCCAGGTTAATTCATTATCTATATTTACCCCAAGGATGTTTAAAAATTGACACTCGAGGTAAGATCCTATTTCTTTCATTTACATGAAAATCAGGGCGAATCGTTTTATTTTTGGAACATATTATTATAAAGTTTGATTTACTTAAATTTAGAACAAATTTGTTTTTGTGGAACCAATCCATTAATTTAAGCAAATCAACTTCATCATTCTGTTTCAAAAGGTTCTACATCATTTCCAGTGTAAAAATACTCGTATCATCTGCAAGTAGTCTGGATTTTCCGAGAGAAAGTGAATTTTGCAAATCATTAATAAAAACAAGAAACAAAGCTAAGATCGAGACTTGAGGCACGCCATATTGAGCACAAGAATTCGCTGAGGTTACATTTCCTTACCGGGTAAACTGTTTTCTGTTGGAAAGATAATTTTTGAACCAGTCCAAAACTACACCCCTAATACCAATGTGTTCTACTTTTTTCAGTAAGCTACCATGATTCACCATCTCAAAAACCTTTTTTTTCAAATATGAATATACCCAAACAGTTTCTTTTTTTCCCAATTGTTGTTAAATAAAATTTTTAAATTCACAAATAGCCAATTCCTTTCCGATGTTTTTCCGGAAGCCAAACTGTAATTCATAGAAAAAAATTGAACTGTTCCAAAAATGTAATAATCTGCTGCTGTTCAGCATTCAAGAATGAGAGAATAGGTAACATTAATATCGGGCGATAGTTGCCCATAGTTTTGGGATCAACTCCTTTGAAAATTGGTACCACACCAGCAACTTTTGTTTTGTTTGGTATACGACCTTGCATAACGAACAAGTTATTGATATGAGTTACAGGGCGAGCAATATATTATGTAATTGCATCCTTCAATAGGCGAGGATGAATGAATTCAGCACCGTAAGATTATTTATCTTTATTTGATTTATCAAAAGTGTTATTTCCCCTTCAGTAACAAGCTCAAAGTAAATAGAGTTTGTTGCTCTTGGCCTCATATTATCGAAAATACTCTGTTCATCCCCTCTCAGTTCTATCGATTCAGAAATTTTGTTTCCAATAGAGGTGAAAAATGTGGAAAAAAAATTTCTTCAGTGTCTAAGATAAAGGTTAAAAGAATTATAGGCTGGACATGATTTTACAAGGATATGTCCCTGTGACCCAGATACCTGACCCAGTAAGCTATTTTCATGCATGGCCTATCCTTGTGCCAAGATACAGGGGTGCGTAAGGTTTCATGATACTAAGTCAAAGGACAACGGAATTACAGTCCAGACATTAAGTGTAATGTAAATTTACATGATTGTATCTCCGTAACCCAGATACTTGACCTAGTGATCTAGTCTTGTCCTATGCCAGACCTTTAGATCAACATATGTGTGTGTGTGTGTGTGTGTGTGTGTGTGTGTGTGTGAGGTTTCATGAAATTAAGTTAAAAAGTAAAGGACTTATAGCCCAGGCACAATTTTACAAGGATATGTCACTGTGACCCAGATACTGATTGACCCACTTTTGGTACCGATTGACCCACTTTTGGGACCTTGGAAACAAGGTCAAGGTCACTTATATACTCATGCATGTGCAACTGCATGCAACATCAAATTCTGAGCGGTTTCAGAGAGAAGATTTTTGAAGACTTGGTAAAAAAATGCACAGAAAAAAATCATAAAAAATCCTAAAATCACTGGAGCATGACCATATGAATACATTTAATACGAACTTACCGAAGGTACATCCCCGCCAAGTATGAAGTGAATCTGAATAATGGTTTTGGAGAAATCAAAAATGGCAAAAAGAGACAAAAACTCATTTAAAAAATGGAAAAATTGTACCGCCACCTGTTGAACACATTAAGGTCTAGGTGTCCCCAGAAGTACACCTATGCAATTGCAAAGCAATTGGCCATGCGGTTTCAAGGAATTTTTTAAAGATTTTGCCAAAAAATGAACAAAAAAACCCTAAAAAATCTATAAATCACTGGACCATGAACATTTTAGATTAAACCAAGCAATGCAGGTCATGACAGTTTCACAGACTTTTTTTTCTCCCCTGCTTGACATGAATTGGCTCCATGCTGTTATATATAGCGATATGTGGACGGAGACTTAGTTACGTTTATCATACGTCAAATGTCCTGAAACACTTCCATTTCGACAAGACACAAAAAATACCACAACCTAAGCCCTGTACTCTCCTTATCTGTTCCTGTTCAGCAATCAGAGATCAGGCTAGCAGGTCTCTGCAAGCTTACATGTGACATACATGTGTTGATTCTCAAATTTTCCCAATGATGTAACCTCAAACAGAGAATATCATCAGAAGAAAATTACAAACACATACTTGATGATCAGGCTAAGAGTGTTGGAAAGGAAGTCAAAAATGTAATATACCATAGCAATGCACATTGACTCCCATGGTGATCAAAGGGGCTGTATGCATAACAGAAAAATACCCAAAATTGAAAATTCGTTAAAATTCAGTGATTCACAGCAACGCCACCTGATGAACAAATTTCTTTGACCCTTTGACAAGGCACATTTCCGCCAAGTTTCAGCATAATCTTTGCAACAGTTTTGGAGCAAAATTGGAGAATTGCATAAACACACAAAAAATCATAAAAAGTAGAAAAAAATGCAGCGCCATCTGTGAACAAATTAAGGTCTAGGGGTCCCCAGATATGTCCCTATGCAATTTGGATGCAATTGGCCGATCGGTTTTGGAGAAGATTTTTTAAGATTTTGCCAAAAAAATGAACAGAAAAATTCATAAAAAATCCAAAAATCACCGGACTGTGACCATTTGAACAAACCTGGTAGAGACCCCCCAAGGTACATCCCTACCAAGTTTGAAGTGAATCTGGCTGAGAGTTTTGGAGAAGAAGTCGAAAATATGAATTACCACTGCAATCCCTATTCACGTACATTGTAAACAATAGGAATGTATGCATTGACCGATAAGTACCCGAATTGAAAAAATTGTTAAAATTCAGGGATCCACAGCAACACCACCTGGTTGACAAATCTGTGTAACCCTTCTACAAAAAACATTTACACCAAGTTTCAACATATTCAAAGAGACGGTTTTTGAGAAGAAGTCAAAAATAGTGAAAACACACAACAATTCAGAAACAAATAGTAAAAAATTTGCAGCGCCACTTGTTGAATAAATTAAGTTCTAGGGGACCCCAGAAGGTTTGCTATGCAATTTCAAAACAATTAGCCTAACAGTTTCTGAAAAGAAGATTTTTTAAAGATTTTCCCAAAATATGAACCAAAAAAAAAATCATAAAAAATCCAAAAATCACCAAACTCTAACGATTTGAACAAACTTGCTAGAAGCTTACCCAAGGCATATCCCTACCAAGTTTGAAGTGGATCTGGCCAGTGCTTTTTTCAGAAGAAGTCGAAAATATAAATTGTTGACGGACTACGGATGGACAGAGGAACATAAGATAAGCTCATCTGAGTGGCAAGTCAGCTGAGCTAAAAAATAAATTGAAAATTAATTTTACAAAGATCCTGGCAGGGTAAACTCGTGTAGGTTATTCTCGTTGTTGCATGATTGCGTTCTTCAGACTTTGTGACAATCTCGACTATTTCATAAACTGCATTGTGGATATTGAACTTTAAAATGGATGGGACAAATTAGGCATTGAAACTTGACTTTATACTTTTTTTAACATATTCACGGATAAAGTGGCCATAAACGGGTAAATATCAGGAACTTGTGGCAATTGATTGGCCTAGTTGAAATTGCCCAAACGAATAAGCCAACTCCAGTGGTCTTGTTCGTTGGGATACATCAGAACTGAAAAAACCCAAACCAAATCTGACCGTATTATATTAAGTTATTATCGTTTTAACTCATTTTCTCTTTATTCTCTCGCAGCCAGCATTATTTATTTATTTATTTATTTATTTATTTATTTATTTATTTATTTATTTATTTGTTTGTTTGTTTGTTTGTTTGTTTGTTTGTTTGTTTGTTTGTTTGTCAGTTTGTTTGTTTGTTTGTTCATCTATTTATTCATATAAGAATCTACCCCTTTACAACGGGGGCAGCAACGAGCAGGGCAGAACCAGCGGTGTGTCAAACAGGTAAAATCGTACATACACACTTTGCTTTGACCACATTAAAATGGTTAAAAGTCATCTATCCACAAACACGTGTCACGTGGAGTGTCATTGAGTGCGCGCTCATTCAAACTTAAAACACTTTGCAGTATATACACTTTACAGGCTACACAAGTGGGTCAGATTGGAGGTCGGTGATTATTTGCTGCCTGAAGTGCCAAGCTTCAACTAAACAATCTTCATGTATTACCCTGGGTAAATAAAGTTATCTTATCTTATCTTATCTTATCTTATCTTATCTTATCTTATCTTATCTTATCTTATCTTATCTTATCTTATCTTATCTTATCTTATCTTATCTTATCTTATCTTATCTTATCTTATCTTATCTTATCTTATCTTATCTTATCTTATCTTATCTTATCTTATCTTATCTTATCTTATCTTATCTTATCTTCAGTAATAATCGCCAATTCCAATTCCAAAGTTGTAAACGTGCGCACCCATAAGCCAACAGACTTTATAATTCAGAGAAGGGGCCGAAAAACTTTGCCAAACGTAGTCAAAATATAACTGTTTACACATTCTTTCTAAGAATACAAACATTTTCGACCGTATTTGATTGAGTGCCGGACATAAAAGTAAGAAATGGTGTAAATCTTCCATTGCACTGTCACATAAAACACATTTACCATCAGAAATATTCCATCTTTTCAAATCCTCACCAATACCCAAACATCCAGTTCTGGCCATAAATTTAAATCTTGTGCCAGCAAACATTTCTACACAAAATAAATATCTCCAAAAGTAGACTGTTTAAACATTTGATGCCAATTAAGCGACCTTTTCTCATCAATTTCCTGAAAAATGTCATTTGTACCCTTCAATAGATAATTTTACAAAACGAGGTAACCAATTTGGATTTCTCGATTGGAAAACACGGTCCATACATACATTATCAAACGATTGCTTCATTTCCTCCACATACGGCCATGCACCAGAAATGTTGCCACTATTACATTCAAACGAAGCATCAAAATTTGTTCACACAGTCTTGATTCAGGCAAATCAAATTTCATCCGGTGGAAGTATTTTACTCTTATCTGTTCTAAATAAACAATGACTCAGACTCAGACACAATCTTATTCGACCAATATACAATTTCATATGTGAACATTTCAGATAATGAGAGGCAACCATCCAAGCTCACGTATTGTAGCGGCTATTGAAGGTGAAGAGTTAACTTGTAAAATGGTTTTAGCTATTGCGTATTGTAATTATTTCAGCAAAGCCTCAGATTCCTTCGTGTTACATACCCGAACTGCAGCACTATGTGAAATAGACGGTTAGATGGTGCTATTCAAAATTGTATTACCGAAAGTTACACGATTTACATTTTGATGGGATGAAAGTATACTATTTAGATATCCTGTTAAACTAGTTGCCTTGGAAACGATCAATTCTTTTACATGTGGCGAGTCTTTCAGGGAGCTTGAAAAAATAAGGCCTAGGTATTTATATATATTACATTCCGAAATAAACCTCCCAGCATAAATTGTTTGTTTGCATCTACTCTTTTACCCACGACCATGACTTAAGATTTAGAGCAGTTAAAAGACATATTCCATTTTGTTGCGAACACTTGGGCTGTATTTAGCATACAAACCAATTGGTCTTCATTTTCGGCCAATAGGGCTATGTCATCGGCATATAAGACACAAGGAATATGGTTATTATTAAAAGGTATACCGGCATTATCTTCTTTTAACATATCGATGAAGTCGAGCATTACAAGGGAGAACAAAGTGAGGTAGAGGATGCATCCTTGCTTAACTCCATTAAGTGTCTCTAACCAAGAACTCTCGAGCACCGAATATTACCTTATTTTCAACTGAGACGCCATGCTTTTCCTTGAATCCCCTTTCCCCATAAAAGTAGAAAGAGTCTTACCCTATTCACGGTATCAAAAGTTTTATACATATCCAAAATGAAATCCAAGTTTGAAGTTTTTGTCTTTTCCGTTAACTACAATTCTCCTTCAAAATAAATACTTGGTCTTCAAATCTTCAGGCTCCATCCATCTCCCCTAATATGTTCTCATGCTCTAAAACCTCATAAATTGACACTCTTAATGCAAATACTTTATAAACATTGGATGTGACCTTAATTCCGCAATAATTCGACAATTTTTTTTTAGATCTTTCTTTGGGGATCGGTTTTAGGTACCCTTGAAACCATTGATCCGGATAAACTTCTAATACCTTACACATGTTAAACAGATCGACCAGGGAAGTAACCAAAGCTGTACCACCTGTCTTCAAAAATTCATCAGGTATATGGTCTACCCCACAGGCTTTACCATTTTTCAGTTTCGAAACCGCTAATTTGACATTATCAAAATGAATTTCAATGCTATTTAAGACTGTCGTATCACCTTTGTAGCTCATAAGCTCATCAACCTAACTTTTCAGGATGTCATTTCGGGCAAAACTGTGCGTATTGCCAACTGAACCAATATTTTTCCAGTAATCTGCAAAAGTTTCACTTATTTCTTTCGGATCCTTTATGGTACGTTTGCAATCTTTGGGATCTATAATTCTTAGTGGAAAATCATTGTTTTTATTTAAGCGTTTTAGTATTCGCCAATACGCCTTTGTGCTTTTTGTTCCTTTCCTTGAATTTTGAATAACAACCTGAATCTTATTTCTCATACTTTTGGCTCTGATCTGTTTTTATATCTTATGCTTTTTGGAAATGTAATCGTCCCAAAGCTCTTGCAGAAATTCAGGGAAGCATGCGCCATCATTGTTACGCTTAGACCAATAACGATAAAAACGATTAATTAGATTGTTTTCGGCTTTGAATTAAATTGCAAATCTCTTAACCTCAATAGTACTTATTCTCACCTTTGCACTTCTTTTTACCAACAACGGTGTTTCCCGCTCTTCTTAATATAGCACGCAGGCTACACCAAGCCTCATTATAAACTGTACTGAAAGAGTTGCAATTCCAGTGCATCCTATTTTCTTCGTCAACCTGAACAGCAATCCACGGTGCCACATTGAAGTCCTTCCTGTGGTTGTAGCCCATGGTTATACTGTGCATGATAAGAGTTCCCTCACTTATTTCCCTGGATCTTAGCACAAACAGTAAGCAAAGGACAACAGTGGTCGAGATCGAACCAAGGCATGCGCCTCTGAACACAAGTGTCCTTATATTTTTTCCAAGAATCACAGTTCTTGACCAAGACCACGCGTCTTTGACTGTTGGTGGTGCTGGTGAATGTATAGGACATGAGCGCCCTCCATATGCTTTCCCAGCGACCACGTCCGCTGACCTCAATGAGGTACTGCAAGATAAAAACTATGTTTCAGTTTGCTTGGTTATGTTTGTTTGTTTGTTTGTTTCGTTTTAAAATTATCAATTAGGGTATTTCATTTCAGTGACTTGCGTTAAGCATATGAAATAATTATTTAAATGATATAAATGTCTTGACACTGTAAAGAAGAGGCAGTATTAATCTTGTTAAAGGCCTATGTACACAACATACTTGTCAATGCTTACTTATTGACTTAACAAAAATACATTTCATATACTTTAAACAAAAATTTTTTTATCACATGTACTGATGATTTATCAGATGTTTACACAAGTAAGGCTAAGCTAGTGTTAGCCCAGCATAAAATCACGTGATTAACTGCTGTTAACGACCGGTCTGACCGTTTAAGGGTTAAAACACATTTTGGCTCATAATTTTCGTCAGATTATAGGTAGCCCCACTAGCATCGTAAAAAAACTTAGACTTTGACCTTCCCCACAATCCCACCAAATTTGACGAAAATCCGCCAAATAATATAGATGCTAAAGTGTTCACAAGAATTTCACATTTTGACCCCTATATTACATAATAATATGGGTGCCGCCACCAATATAGAAAGGGGCCTAGATTTTTATACACTCTTTAAGAATTGAAAGTTATAGTGGGCTAACTTGAGAACTGTGGTCGGTATCACGATAATGTGCTAAATTGTATGGACGGACACACATGAGCGGTCGCATAAGCCGTGCGACCTTTGGTCAGCAGACCTAAGGAAAAAAAATACAGTGCCAACTGATGAACAATTTAAGAACCAGTATCACAGGAGTGTTCCTGTGTGGTATCAAAGTAATTGGGTGAGATGTTTCAGAGAAGATGATTTTAGATAGGCCCCCCAAAAGGACCAAACAATCACAAAAAATCCAAGAATCACTGGAGGGTCATCATTTGTACAAACTTAGTAGAGCCCCACCCAAGGTACATTGCTGCCAAGTTTGAGGTGAATCTGGATGATGATTTCAGAGAAGAAGTAGAAAATGTGAATTACCATTAGAAGAGCCATTGACTTGCAGAGTAATCAATAGGAAAGGTGCACTTACCAATAAGTACCCGAATCTACAGCAGTGCCATGTAGTAGACAACTTCTTTGACCCTTTCACAAGAAACATATCCACAAAATTTTAGCTTAATCTAACTTCAGATTCTGGAAAAAAAGTCAAAAATAGCAAAAACACACGGAAATCATAAAAAAAATCATAGCACCACCTGGTGAACAAATTAAGAACTAGGAGTCCCCGGCAGTGTTACTGTGCGATATCAAACCAAATAGGTGAGGGGTTTTGGAGATGATTTCTTAAAATTTGCCCCCAAAAATTAATAAACAAGAGGGCTGTGTGAACAGCCCATGCTCAGCTGACCTAGACATTCATCACAATTGCAGCTGTGTGAACTTGGGACAGAATCAAGATCACCCATGTACTGAGTAAGTCTGACCTTTATTGAAGAACACTAACATGTCCAACATCAAAGTCCCAGTTCAAGTAGTTCTCAGTTATAGTGAAGAGTAACGAGGTCAAGGTCACTCATGTACTGTCTAAAACATGTGCAACATCAAGGTCCTAACTCAAAACAGATCTCAAGCTATCAAGTAAACAGTAATTTCATGTAAATTGTCCTGTGACCTTGGGAATGAGGTCAAGGTCCAAGCATCACTGGAGCATGACCATTTGCACAAAATAGGTAGACACTTATAAAGGCACATCCCTATCAAGTTTTGCACAAATCTGGCCAAAATTATTCAAGTAATAACCATTACAATAAATTCCCATGTTAAACTTTCCTTTTAAAATTTCTAAAAAGATTTTTGAAAAAAAAATCACCCCCCCCCCCAAAAAAAAATCACTGAAACATGAGCAGTTGAACAAACTTCATAGAGATCCACAGAAGGTACATTGCCACCAAGTTTAAAGTTAATCTAGCAGACAGTTTCTTCAAAATGTGAATCACTATTAGAATGCATTAGAATGCCCATTGACTTGCATAGTAAGCAATAGAAAAGGTGCATTCACTGATTAGTACCCGAATATATAAATAAATAAATAAATATATATATATATATATATATATATATATATATATATATATATATATATATATATATATATATATATATATATGTATAGATTATAGTATACTTTGTTGGCGATATGAAGTATATGGACGAGCACTGGATGCCATATAGCAGAACGAGTTCTGCTATATGGTATCCTGTGCGAGTCCATATACTTCATATCGCCAACAAATTATACTGTAATTTATTTATATCATATTTGTGTCGATTAAGTTCAAATAACACCATGGTAAATTTACCTAGCGACTTGAAGACAACGTAGGCCTAGCAGACGCTGCATTTTGAACTAGGCCTACATCATTTCCGGTCGTTATAGAACTCTTCCGGTTATAGGTACTCCCGGAAGAGTTCTATAACATTGTGCATATAGCACCCTTCCTGTGTTTTCCCAAGGCCTAGTCGATATGGCATATATCAAAGTCTGTTATGGTACTGAAATCGACCCAAACATGAGATAAATATATATATACAACCAAAAAATATCGTTGAAAATCAGAAATCTACAGCAGTACTACCTAGTGAACATCTTTGCTTGACCCTTTCACAAGGAATATATCCACAAAGTTTCAAATTAATCTGACAGACGGTTCTGGAGCAGAAGTGACAAGTACCAAAACCCTAAAAAATTCATGAAAAAATTGAAAAAAATTGCAGCAATACCTGGTCAACAAATTAAGAACTAAGAGTCCCTAGATGTGTTCTTGTGTAATATCAAAGTAATTGGGCGAGCGGTTGTGGAAAAGATGATTTTGTTAGATTTCTGCAAAAAAGGAACACAAATATTCATTAAAATTCCAAAAATTAATGAGCGTGACCATTTGAACAAACCTGATAGAACCCACCCGAGGTACATTGCCACCATGTTTGAAGTCAATCTGCATGATGGTTTTGGAAAAGTAAAAAATGTGAATTAGCATAAGAATGCTCATTGACCTATATAGCAATCAATAGGAAAGCTGCGTTGACCGATAGGGTCCTGAATTGAAAAAATCGTTAAAAATCAGGAATGCACAGCAGTGCCACTTAGTGAACAACTTTGTTTGATCCTGCCTTAAGAACCATATCCACCAAGTTTCAGCTTAATCTGAGTAACAGTTCTAGAGAAGAAGTCAAAAATAACAACAACACACAAAAAAATCATTAAAAATTCACAGCACGATCTGGTGAACAAATTTAGAACTAGGATTCCCCGGGAGTGTCCCTGTGCGAAATCAAAGCAATTGGGTGAGTAGTTTCAGAGAATAAGACTTTTTACGATTTGCCCCCCCCCCCCAAAAAAAACAAATCAATGGAGCGTGACCATTTGAATAAACTTCTTAGAAACGCACCAAAGGCATATCCCCACCAATTGAATCTGGCTGACGATTTTGGAGAAGTCGAAAATGTGAACTGTGGACTGACGATGGATGGAAGACGGAAGGACGACGGACGACAGACCCTCCCAAAAGATCAGCTAAGTGACAGGTCAGCTGACCTAAAAATCACTGGAGCATGGCCATTTGAACAAACCGGGTAGAAACCCACGCAAAGTACATTGCCACCAAGTTTTTTATGTCAATCTGGATGTGTTTACGAAAGCTGCAAAAATAGCAAAACCTATGGTGGCACAAAAGTGCCAACTAAAATATTTTTCTCTCTCCATAAAAATGCGAAGGCGAAAACAAGAAAATAAGAAAACAGAACAGCGAAAACAAGAAAACACGAAGGCGAAAACACTAAAATATAAAACACGAAGGCGAAAATGCGAAAACACAACCGCGAAAACACGACAGAAATTATGTCGTGTTTTCGCACTCGCATGTTCGTGTTTTCGCATTAGCGTTTTCTTGTTTTCTTATTTTCAGAATATCGTGTTTTGGCTTGTTTCATTTCCGTTTAACACCTTCCCATATGTTAGCTAACGGAATTAATCTACTGAATACTTTTATGGTTTATACTTGTATTTTACAAATGAATTCAAAGGAAAAAAAAATATGTTTAAACCAATTCAAAGGAAATGTGTGGACGCCCATGAAATAACCCCGCTTGATTGGTCCCCTGTTGTAACGGGGTAGTTTTCCAAATTCATTGTTCTTGTTGTTATTATTATATCTCGTTGTTGTTGTTGTGGTGTTTGTTATTATTATAATTATCGTATTTGTGTCTTTTTGCCCAGAACCACTTCCTAGTAGTCAATACCCTATTCCGCAGTCTAACCTATATACATATGGAATTACTATTGTCCATATTGCTCAAGTTCCTCTGTAAATAATATAACTATTATTACTATTACTATATCTTGCTAGTACTAAACATAACTGCTTAGCGGACGGTTGTGATACCAAGTTCGAGCGAACAGGTAAAACTGGTATTCGAAAGCACATTTTAATACATTTTGCATTAATGATAATATTTACGGTAAATATTAGACTTTGATCCTTGAACTAAACTCTGTACACAAGCCAACAAGCATATAAATAAACAAACAAATAAACTTAAAGCCAGTCATGTCTGAGGAAATTGATGCTGATTCATGGAAATCCTGGTGACAAAATTTTCAGCGCCAAGGACCAAGAGGACAAGTCCTTCACAGGTAGTGTTCGTGTGGAAAAATAATCGTTCGGTGAAAAAATGGGTCATTAATACAGTGTTTTGACATAAAAGTTATAATATCCCCCCCCCCCAAACATGTCATGTCATACGAAAAAACAAAACAAAAAACAAGCAAAACAAACAAACAAACAAACAAACAAAAACAAAAACAAAAACAAAAAAAAAACAAAAACAAAAAAAAACAAAAAAAAAAACAACAAAAAAAAAAAACAAAAAAAAACCACCAAAAAAAAAACAAAAAAAACAAAAAAAAAACAAAGGCATTCACCATTTGTTGCTGGAACAAGGTATGCATGATGCACCGAAACGTGTCCACGAATTTCACTGGCATAAGTCCCAGAACTCCGGTTCGGTGGTTGATCACTAAAAAAGATTCCTATATAATAGTTTTCAATGTAATCCATAATTGAGCTCTTTATGGCAGATTTGTTTCTTTTCTACACGATAAGTCTACCAAGCATGTTTTGAGCTACATTTCTGCATCTGATTAAAGTGCATGCTCTTATATGCATCTATCATCGTGCAAAATATTAAATCAATTATTGGTATCATATCAAGGAAGTTTGTAAAGCATTTACGATTTATATATGTTTAAGGAATTTAAAGAACGGAATTAAGCATAATTGAGGTGGCTGTGCATGATCAAACTTGCTTCCATATCGGACATCCCTTTTTAAATTCTACTGATGAAGCATTTAACTTACCAACTGAGTATCTTTTATCTGATTTTGCTTTATCGGAACTTTTTTGGGGTTAAATTCCCAGCAGGAGACCACAATATTAAAAGATATGTCACTCCAAAGAATGCACATGGAGATCTACACGGAAGCCCACCCACATTCAAATGCCAAACTACAGCTTACACCATGTGTGCTGCCCAGAATCGTGTCAGAAAAAGTACAATACATCATAAAAAATTACGATATCACGTTTGTTTCAACAGGTAAATATAAATTTCTACCATAGAGCTCTGACTCATGTCTTTTCTTTTTCTTAGTCTGTCTGCAAAGTGGCTCTGCACACTGCTTTTTGCTTGGTCGATCGGTCATGTATAGTGTGCGTGTGTGCGTGCGTGCGTGCGTGCGTGCGTGTGTGTGTGTGTGTGTGTGTGTGTGTGTGTGTGTGTGTGTGTGTGTGTGTGTGTGTGTGTGTGAGCGATCTGTCGCGTTATCGCTGCATCCCAGTCACGAAGTTTCGGTTTTGTGTCGCGATCAGTTTATTGCAGATCTTCATTTGTAAAGTAACACTGGTTACATATCTCTACAGAATGAAATTATACATTAGGCCCAATTATATAAATAGCAAAACCAGGGGAAAGCATGACAGTGTGTATGGTCCCCTTTATCACGAGAAAGACCAAAATTTGCAGAAGAACCAGTGAAATAGGCTTGGCATATAATTGTCACTCCTGACAACCTTATATACCAGCACCCAAGCCAAAGCCACGAAGACCGAACTCTGCCTTAATTGTCCCATCCCTTTTCCAATTCCGTTTTGAGGGAATTGGAAACTTTCTTGTCTGTAAAACAGACTTACTTTGCGTTATTGTTAAATGGCGATTGAAGTGCGTGTCGCACTGTCAGATCAATTATGTAAGCAAACACAGTTCGCAACTAGGAAAGATGATTTGCTGCACAGCAAATCAGTGTGTGTGTCTTCAAAGCATATTGGTATGGCTATGTACAACTATTCCATAACACAGGAGTAGAAGTTGGAATGGCATCTCTATCTATTATAGTGTTGAAGATATTGATATTGAAGATTGAAAATTTTCGAATACTGCTAATTAGCATAATTTAAATTGCTACAACTTTTGTTTTCGATTCATTACATGCGCAAAGGTCAACAACACCCTAGTAGAAGTTGAAATGACATCTCTATCTATAAAAGCTTTGAAAATATTCAAGTTTTAAAATTTCAAATGCTGCTAATTAGCATAATTTAAATGGCTGCAACTTTTGCTTTGGATTCATTAGATGCGCAATGGTCAATAACCCCATAGTAGAACTTGGAATGACATCTCTATCTATTATACTTTTGAAGATATTCAAGATTTAAAATTTCAAATACCCCTAATTTGCATAATTTTAAACATCTTCATTCCTCTGTATAAAACGGTCAAACTCCCTGTATGGAGGTACAATCATGCCAAGTTTGGAGTTTCTACATATAATAGGGTCCGAGAAAAGTGTCGGACAAATTTGCTAGTAAAGAAGAAAGAAAGAAAGAAAGAAAGAATTCGAGGAAAAACAGAAAAGTGTGTGTTGACACACACACTTTAATTACCCATGCGTCCAAACTGTAACATCATCACCTCGGTCATGGTGTACTATTAACCTCATGTGTCTAATCTAGGAAACGGATAGACTTACTTATTCATATGTGACAATGCACAATATTATCATTGATGCAACGTTGAAACTAATGGATTTTCAACATATATAAGGTGTTCTCTGTGTGTGTGTGTGTGTGTGTGTGTGTGTGTGTGTGTGTGTGTGTGTTTTCACTTTTTAAAATTGTATCATATGCTGGGATTGATGTTTGTTTATCATTAACAGGACACTTGTCTCAGTCGTCACCAAGTTAAAGTATTCAGTAGATTAATTCCGTTAGCTAACATATGGGAAGGTGTTAAACGGAAGTGAAACAAGCCAAAGCACGATATTCCGAAAATAAGAAAACAAGAAAACGCTAATGCGAAAACACGAAAATGCGAGTGCGAAAACACGACATAATTTCTGTCGTGTTTTCGCGGTTGTGTTTTCGCATTTTCGCCTTCGTGTTTTATATTATAGTGTTTTCGCCTTCGTGTTTTCTTGTTTTCGCCCAAGGCAGAAAACAGTAAAACAAGAAAACGAGAAAACGCTAACACGAAAACACGAAAATGCGAGTGCGAAAACACGACATATTTTCTGTCGTGTTGTCGCGGTTGTGTTTTCGCATTTTCGCCTTCGTGTTTTCTTGTTTTCGCTGTTCTGTTTTCTTATTTTCTTGTTTTCGCCTTCGCATTTTTATGGAGAGAGATGAATATATTTTAGTTGGCACCTTTGTGCCACCATACCAAACCACAAAAAGTCATAAAAGATTAGAAAATAATTGCAGTGGCACCTGGTGAACAATTCAGAACTAGAGTCCCCGTGAGTGTCCCTGTTCGACATTAAAGCAATGGCTGAGCGGTTTTGGAGAAGAACATTTGCTCAAAAAAAGGACAAAAAAATTATCAAAAATCCAAAATCATGGGAGCGTGACCTACCCAAGGCACATCCCCACCTAGTTTGAAGTGAATGTGGCTGACGGGTTTTTTTTTTTGTTTTATTTTTGTTTTTTTGTTTGTTTGTGTGTGTTTTTTTTTTTTTTTTTTTTTGAGAAGTCGTAAATGTGAATTGTTGACTACGGACGATGGAGGGACGAATCTAGTATGATACACTTATGTGGAAAAACAAACCCAGCAATGACAGCAAAGAGGTTCCAGAGTAACCAAAGCATGAACATTTATCTTTCAATACCAATTTTGAGGAAAAACAAATTTCACTCCTGACTTGAGAAAGGCAGTCACCCACAAAAGGAAACTGGTGGTTTTAAAGCGGTCCTCTCAGCCTTTGAAATAGTCTTAATTATATAAAGTGTTTCCAATATATATAGGCCAAACCACTCAACATCCAAATGTGATTACTTTTGCCAAAAATAAAAAGAGAATTGGTAGACCTTTCACTTTTTGGTTCTTCTGACTCGTTCGTCAGCTGATTTTATAGCAAAAGTACAAAGTAGGTCTATATCGGACGGACGACGGACGGAGGACCATAACATACGCTCAGCTGATTGAAAAGTTAGCTGGGCTAAAAATCCAAAACTCACTGGAGCATGACCATTAAGAACAAATTTGGTAGAGACCCAACCAAAGTACATTGCTGCCAGATTTAAAGTGAATCTGAGTGACGGTTTTGGAAAAGTCGAAAATGTAGTTGTGAACGGACAGACGACGGACAACTCGGCCTCCTAAATCTCAGCATGACTAGCAAGTCAGTCGAGTTAAAAATCATTAAACATCCAAAAATCACTGCAGCATGACCATTTGAACAAACTTGGTAGAAACTCACGCAAGGTACATTGCGACCAAGTTAGAAGAGAATCTGGCAGGCAGTTTTGGGGAAGAAGTGAAAAATGTGAACTGTGAACTCACAATGGACGGCAGACGGACAGCAATGGCATAAGCTCTGCTAGCTGACAAGCCAACCGAGCTGAAAAAGACATTAAATGCAGATACAATGAAAACTCATAACAATGACACCGTGTGTTCCCTCAAAAATGTGTCAAATTACTGAAGAAGTCAGGTAAATGGACCCAAGTAATAACAAAACCACCGGGCTTATTGTCTCTCACAACTTGTGTTATTAAGATAAAATGTTTGGACATCTCAAGGTCATTATAGTGAATTAAGTTTCACTGAACCCTGAAATTCACGGATTCAGGTACGTTATCTCAGTAATATTGATAGAACTTTAATTGATGTTGAAAATCTGCAAAACCATCACAAAGAGAGGCATCATTTTAGTTTCAATTTGTGGGTTTGTGGCAAATGTGGAATCCCACGAAGAGGAACACAAGATTGACATGAAACTGGTTGGGTCCCATTTAGTCACCTACTTTGTCAAACTGAGAGTTTCATTTCCATTATCACAAATTTAAGATTTAAAATACACTTGTGACATGAACACTACTGCTTGATATATATATATATATATATATATATATATATATATATATATATATATATATATATATATATAGATATGTATGTATATTATTTTACATCAGTAAATACAGTACATAATAAGAATACAACAAAAATAAGAAGCGTGAAGATGTCTAGAAGATTATGCCTTGTGGTGCCATCCATTATAAAATAAGATAGAATATGTGCTGATATGCATGTGCTTAAGCTTTGTTAATAAAGATTACAATTACAACATTTGGAGAGAAACATAGTAATAACCAAACAAGTTTTAGGTTATATAAAATAAGTATACAAAGTATTGTAATTTTTCTGTATGTTACTTTAAGTTTAAGTGTTATATTCATTGTGAAGAATTAATAAATTTTAAGATTGAGACACTATTAACAACAAGTGGCCCACGTGCCTAAGTTTCTGCTGGTACTATGGCTATAACGCACCTGCATCTTCATTCCAAAGTTGCAAGTGCTCAAGTGGCTTCTGAAGGTATAAAGCCTATGTACATTTAGTGTATAAACTGTCCACTAGATGGCACATTGCTCCACATGTAGTCATAGCTTATTTGTGCAATTCCTGTAAAGGATATTGTTGCATGTGCCAAGACAACATAAGAGTGAGTCTTTAACTTTGTCCTGAGTAACCTTGGAACAGGAGATCAAGGTCACCCAGATCATGTGATACAAAAGGCCTATAGGCGTGGTGTTGTTTACAGAGTAACCACAGTAAAATTTAAGGGCTTTCAAGCACAAAATATCATATGGACATTGTTGCATGTACCAAGACAACAATGAGTCCTTCATTTTATGTTCTCAGTGACCTTGGTATAAAAGATTGAGGTCACCCAGATTATGTAATACAGGAGGCCAATAGGCCTGGTGCTCTGCTGACATTGCCATTGATGTCCAAGCTACACACTGCCATTACAAAATCACTTCTTTCACCTTTATAGGCATGGTGACCTCACAAATATATGTCAAGGTCACTAATATTACATACTATTCCAGCATTGGACATGGTTTATCTCTATCCTATAAATTTGGCAAGTCTTATCCAATTAATTTTCCAAATATGGAATTCTACATCTTAAAAGCCATTTTGGCTTATAGTTTCCATCAAATTATTGGGGGGGGGGGGGCACTGGTATCATTTGTATCCTAAATTTTGTCCTCCCCACAATGCCACCAAACTCAGG
The DNA here is from genome assembly GCA_964020975.1 of Hermodice carunculata. Classification (NCBI taxonomy): domain Eukaryota; kingdom Metazoa; phylum Annelida; class Polychaeta; order Eunicida; family Amphinomidae; genus Hermodice; species Hermodice carunculata. The sequence continues at coordinate 11,199,895 of OZ026621.1, read as the reverse complement.
GAAGATCCGCCAAAAATTAAAGATGCTAGAGTGTCCACAAGATTTTCACATTTTGACCCCTATATTGCATAATATTGTAGATGGCCAACCAATATAAAACAAAGGACCTAGATTTTCATACACCCTTTAAGTCCTGAAAGTGATATTGGGCGGACTTAAAAACTATGGATGGTATTGGGTCACAACATTTTAACATTTTGACCTATATATCACATAATACTATAGGTGGCACCACCAACGTTGATGTTAATGAAGATTTCTATGCACTTTATAACTTCTCAATGGTATATGGGCCTACCTAAAAAAAAGGGTGCAAAGCATTCACCAGATGACCTCTATATTCAAACTGGCCATTTGACCTTGACCTTCAACTCGGATAAAAAAAATTGTTCTGTTCAAAGTGTACGCCCCACATAGAGCTTTCCATACATGGTCGGTTTGTTCAAATCGGGTGATAACTTTCCAGTTATTGAAGAAAAACAATAAATTTGGACAAGCGCGCCAATATCCATAATATCTAGGTCATGCTGACCCAAAAAGTAGGTCACCAAAAACAGTCTTATGGACAATGTAATCAAGTGCAATTTTTGCTCTGTAGCCCCATTTCTCTTTGCCATTGATGTTCAACCTACACCCTGCCATTAACAAATCATTCCTTTCAAATTTACATCCATGGTGACCTCACACAAATTGGTCAAGGTCACTGATATTCAGTCAACATTCTCACTTTAGCCATGGTCTATATATGCTATAAATTTGGCAAGTCTAACACAATTACTTTTCCAAATATGGAATTATACATTCTAAAACACAATTTGGCTCATTATTTCCGTCGAGTTATAGGTGGCGCCACTAGTATCACTAGTAACTTAGACTTCGACCTCCCACGCAATTATTCAACTGCCTCCCTGTTTATTTTACATGCAGGCTTCCTGCATGTAGGATGATTAAACTCTTGAACCGGTTTTTATCAGACAGAATTGAAAATACCATCCTGTCAAAGTACACCTGTGGAAGTATAAATCAGGCCCACCTTGTCTCCATGCCAGCATCAGACTACCCAGGAAATGCCCAAGAGGTACCTACAACAGAATGCAAGAAACAGCAAGGTGGTGTTGGCGATGAAGCAATTCCAGAAAGAATCCAGGACAATGGTCCCAACAGTACATCAGGGACCTGCCAGCCAGTGCTGCCATCTGGTGGCGATGGGGGTTGTTTTTCAATGGAAATGGTGCAGCAAGTGTTATCTCAGACCAGTCATGCTGTTCAAGAACTAGCCAGGTTTCTTAGCACCAATGGTGAAACAGAACCTGTGCAAGACGCAAAATGAGTTTCTTCAAGCTGCAGCAAACTTTTTTTTGAACTTATGATGCCTTTCTTCTAGTCAAAAGATTTTCTTAATTGATGCGTCTGCACATCCAAGTTGGTCCTTGTCTTTCCTTAGATGTAAGTTTGTCACTTGGGGCTGGCGCCTCATTACAGATAAATGTCTGCAACAACAATGAGCAAGTACCAATTGAGGTCTGCATCATGTCTGATACCAAAATTTGAATACTTCTAATCATATTCCTAATATATGCCAACTCCTTCCATTACCAGTTCCAATTATTATAATAAACATATATACATGTGCATGTGCATATAAATATATTGTAGATTTAATCTGTTCAGGCCATCTGTCTTTATGTGAATTATGAATAGATTTTTGCTCATGAACTGTCTTTCTTCAAACTGAATATGCTTTACCAATGAGTGTTTTTGAAGTAGCAAAGAATTTTATAATCATTAAGTTTAGTCAGCTACAAGTTAACCCTTTCCAGAATCAAGGACACATAAATGATGTGTGGCATACAAGACAACCAAATTGGTCTCATTCCCACAGGCAGCTGGAGACACACAACTGACCCAAGTACACCAAATTTGTGGCAAATTTCTAGGTGTTAGCCTGAACAATTTTCTAGAAGTCAGCCCCATACCAAATAAAAGTAGTGACCTTGAAATATTTTTTCAAGGTCAGTGAGCACTCAAAGTTGCAAAGTTCAGTTGGTTGAGAAATAATAGGACTAATATACATGTATTCATTATTCATTACACAGTGGTACTCGGCTTGACGTACCATTCCAACATAGAACACCTAAGTGTACCACAAATGTGTATGATGGAAGTTTTGCATAGCATTATATGGAAGGCTTTGGCCTTCTTTCTGAAGGTCACAGAGCAAATGCATTTCTTGAAATGAATTTTTTGTGATGGTCATTTGATCGGTACTTGTGAGATAAATATGTATGGACCATTATATAACTAAGGCCAGTGATCCGAAACCATCAGCACGTACCAAGAGGCTCATGGGCCTATTGCTCTGCTGACCATCACCAAACAATCAGTTAATGAAAAACATTCCTTCCATGACCTTCAGAAATTAATCAAGGTCATCCACATTATGCAGTATAATCCTTCCACACGATACACATTTGTGGTATATATTCAATAAATTTGGCAGGAATAATTCACTTATTATTCCACACATTGTGTTTTACATCTTTCAACATAATTTGGCTCGTAATTTCTGTCCTGTTATTGATGGCGCCACTAGTATCATAAGCAACTGAGATTTTGACCTCCAAAATCCCACTATGTTTCATGAACACTACTAAACATTCATTGACCCATATATTGTATTAAACTATTGCAAGCGCCACCAATATCAAACTAAACTTAGACTTTTATACACTTGACAAGTCCTGAAATGTATAAGGGGCAAGCTTGAAAACTGTGAACTACATTGCACTCACAAGCACGTTTACGGATGTACAGACAGACACAAGTGATCACACAAGCTCTGCCAACTATGGTCAGAGCTGAAAACAAATATCAATATATTTTTTAGTTAGTTTTGACATATGAGCCCACCTGGCTCAAAAAAATACACAATGTCATCAGCCAATTCACATCTTTTTAGCTACTGGCTAATGCACAGCTCTCGTCAACACTCTGCATGTGATCCAGCAGAAGCTGTCAACTGAGCCCCCCCCCCCCCCCATCTTGCCAACAGCAAAACAGAGACCATAAATACGACCCCTCACCATTTTATGGTGGTTTTACAATGAGAAAAAGTTGGGTGTTGACAAACATGGCATAAGATCCTTGATGGTCAATTTCACCAAAGTGCATATCAACCCACAGACAACTAGAACAGGTGCCGTACATTTTAAGAGTTCATTCTTTTTATTGAGGTTGCTATCACAGCTGAACTTGTACTCAGAAAATTATCTTTGGTGGCAACATTGTAAAATAGGCTGCATGCGGATGTGACAAATCCGTCAACCTATATGTATGTACAAGCTTTTTTGATCCATAAACCTCTTTATATCACCTTGCTCTGTATAAACATTTTGTGGACAAATTGTGCCGACTTGTGTTCCAAACGGAAATTGTTACCATGACTACAGATGTCAAGGAGCTCCGCCAACTCCCACACATAAGCCTTCAAATCGTTTCATCAAGATTATATCTTTTTAAACCCATGGTTACATAAATTGTCCCTACAGGTACATTTGCTAAGTTGTAGAAATTTGAAGAGTCATTAAAACACTGCAGGAATTATAATGGCAGATTAGGGGCAGTATTTCAAACTTGCGCATCTCTCTTCAGAATGCAAAAGTAAAATGATATTCACTAGGAGCCAAATAAAAGCGCGTTGTGTCTGGAGCGCCATCCGGTGGAGTACTAAGACAACTTCCATCTTATTGTAACATGCATTGCCTGGGTATTGAAACCGTATCAATCAGTTGGGCACAATAAACAAAACCTCTATTTGAAGAGTTCCTAAAATAAATAAGTCACAAGGCTCACGCTTATCAAGTCCTAGGGACTGGCAAACTGATTTCTTCTTAAACAAATGTAAATATTCAAAGGTCAATACACAGCCTGCTGGTTACATGTACAATGTTACAACAGAGCTTCAAGCACCGAAAACTTCAGAAATAATGAAAGTGTTTAACCACTTCTTAATGTATTGCTGAGTTGCCACCTCAATATATCCTTTTGTATTTCATTTTAGCCCCGCCCCAGCGGGTCTGAATGAACGGTTTTTCATTGTAAAACCTGTCAACATTAATATATGCAAAATCTGGATGAACTAGTATAAGGGTACTGGAAAATAATTTTTGATTAGGATGGGAGGTTCATCTGACATCATTCAATGAAATTTTTACATTGAATCGAATACTTCTGTTAGCAGTAATAGTGAAAGATGCCAGTGACCCTGACTGTACAAACAGTAGCTACAGGCCACAATCTGCACCAAAATGGGTTTGTATTGACTTCTGTACAAAACATTCTCTTGGTGTTTCCCCTTGTTTCAACAATGCAGGAACCAACTTCAGCACTTGATTGTGTGGTGGCCATGAGGTAAACACAAGTGTCTGCACATCAGTGTTTTCAAGTAGCACAACATTGTTTTCTACCCAAGTTTGGACTATCTCATGTCATTTTATCTTTGTTTCAAAGAGGCATAGTGAATAAGAACTTATATTTTTCAATATAAAAAGCTGCTCATGACCTTGTATAAGAACACTCTCCCAACACAATACACAGCGTAGCAGCCATCTTTTGCTTCTAACATTTCACCAGTTTACCTTCCCACTGATGTGTTTGCTGCATAACTTTCTCCGCCCGGAGTTCTTTGTCATAATTTCCAAGTGGAAAATACTTCCCCAATAAGGTAGTTTCGTCATGCTGGTATTTTTATGTAGCAATATAATCTTGTCCATTTTGCAGGTCTTGCGATTGACGTCAGCCGAGCACTGTATAACGTACATCTCTGCCATGTTTCCAGCCAATCTCTGACACTGGCAATGTATATTCCTACATATTTAGCTGAATTAAATGAGACTTGCACATTCCAAATCTTCTAAAAGAGCTTTCATTAAAGGACTACTATGTCTAGGTTGAGGGTTGTTCAACCTCAGATAAATGTCTGTCTGTCTTGAGGAGGATATTTTGTATATTTGTGTTGTGTGGCTGGCTCCTGTTGCTGTACATGTCAGTATAACGTTTATGGACATACCACTCAATTACATGAATCTGATTATAAAAGCTGGAGTTCCACCGTGACACAATTCTCTCATTCAGTACATGATACTTCCCAACCAGAAGAGTGAGATTTTTTAATCTCTCCTTGGCCTCCCTTTTGAAGATTAAAAAAGAGGACAATTATAATTATTATAATTACAAACATACAGACTTGCGAGGAAGGTCTACTTTGAATATTTTGACTCTCAACCTAATCCCCTTATGGTTCAAGATAAAAGTTTGAATATATGTGAAACTTTACAATAGTGCCCACAAGTGTCTACCAAGCATGTTTTGAGCTACATTTCTGCATGTGATTAAAGTGCATGCTCTTATATGCATCTATCATCGTGCAAAATATTAAATCAATTATTGGTATCATATCAAGGAAGTTTGTAAAGCATTTACGATTTATATATGTTTAAGGAATTTAAAGAACGGAATTAAGCATAATTGAGGTGGCTGTGCATGATCAAACTTGCTTCCATATCGGACATCCCTTTTTAAATTCTACTGATGAAGCATTTAACTTACCAACTGAGTATCTTTTATCTGATTTTGCTTTATCGGAACTTTTTTGGGGTTAAATTCCCAGCAGGAGACCACAATATTAAAAGATATGTCACTCCAAAGAATGCACATGGAGATCTACACGGAAGCCCACCCACATTCAAATGCCAAACTACAGCTTACACCATGTGTGCTGCCCAGAATCGTGTCAGAAAAAGTACAATACATCATAAAAAATTACGATATCACGTTTGTTTCAACAGGTAAATATAAATTTCTACCATAGAGCTCTGACTCATGTCTTTTCTTTTTCTTAGTCTGTCTGCAAAGTGGCTCTGCACACTGCTTTTTGCTTGGTCGATCGGTCATGTATAGTGTGCGTGTGTGCGTGCGTGCGTGTGTGTGTGTGTGTGTGTGTGTGTGTGTGTGTGTGTGTGTGTGTGTGTGTGTGTGTGTGTGTGTGAGCGATCTGTCGCGTTATCGCTGCATCCCAGTCACGAAGTTTCGGTTTTGTGTCGCGATCAGTTTATTGCAGATCTTCATTTGTAAAGTAACACTGGTTACATATCTCTACAGAATGAAATTATACATTAGGCCCAATTATATAAATAGCAAAACCAGGGGAAAGCATGACAGTGTGTATGGTCCCCTTTATCACGAGAAAGACCAAAATTTGCAGAAGAACCAGTGAAATAGGCTTGGCATATAATTGTCACTCCTGACAACCTTATATACCAGCACCCAAGCCAAAGCCACGAAGACCGAACTCTGCCTTAATTGTCCCATCCCTTTTCCAATTCCGTTTTGAGGGAATTGGAAACTTTCTTGTCTGTAAAACAGACTTACTTTGCGTTATTGTTAAATGGCGATTGAAGTGCGTGTCGCACTGTCAGATCAATTATGTAAGCAAACACAGTTCGCAACTAGGAAAGATGATTTGCTGCACAGCAAATCAGTGTGTGTGTCTTCAAAGCATATTGGTATGGCTATGTACAACTATTCCATAACACAGGAGTAGAAGTTGGAATGGCATCTCTATCTATTATAGTGTTGAAGATATTGATATTGAAGATTGAAAATTTTCGAATACTGCTAATTAGCATAATTTAAATTGCTACAACTTTTGTTTTCGATTCATTACATGCGCAAAGGTCAACAACACCCTAGTAGAAGTTGAAATGACATCTCTATCTATAAAAGCTTTGAAAATATTCAAGTTTTAAAATTTCAAATGCTGCTAATTAGCATAATTTAAATGGCTGCAACTTTTGCTTTGGATTCATTAGATGCGCAATGGTCAATAACCCCATAGTAGAACTTGGAATGACATCTCTATCTATTATACTTTTGAAGATATTCAAGATTTAAAATTTCAAATACCCCTAATTTGCATAATTTTAAACATCTTCATTCCTCTGTATAAAACGGTCAAACTCCCTGTATGGAGGTACAATCATGCCAAGTTTGGAGTTTCTACATATAATAGGGTCCGAGAAAAGTGTCGGACAAATTTGCTAGTAAAGAAGAAAGAAAGAAAGAAAGAAAGAAAGAATTCGAGGAAAAACAGAAAAGTGTGTGTTGACACACACACTTTAATTACCCATGCGTCCAAACTGTAACATCATCACCTCGGTCATGGTGTACTATTAACCTCATGTGTCTAATCTAGGAAACGGATAGACTTACTTATTCATATGTGACAATGCACAATATTATCATTGATGCAACGTTGAAACTAATGGATTTTCAACATATATAAGGTGTTCTCTGTGTGTGTGTGTGTGTGTGTGTGTGTGTGTGTGTGTGTGTGTGTTTTCACTTTTTAAAATTGTATCATATGCTGGGATTGATGTTTGTTTATCATTAACAGGACACTTGTCTCAGTCGTCACCAAGTTAAAGTATTCAGTAGATTAATTCCGTTAGCTAACATATGGGAAGGTGTTAAACGGAAGTGAAACAAGCCAAAGCACGATATTCCGAAAATAAGAAAACAAGAAAACGCTAATGCGAAAACACGAAAATGCGAGTGCGAAAACACGACATAATTTCTGTCGTGTTTTCGCGGTTGTGTTTTCGCATTTTCGCCTTCGTGTTTTATATTATAGTGTTTTCGCCTTCGTGTTTTCTTGTTTTCGCCCAAGGCAGAAAACAGTAAAACAAGAAAACGAGAAAACGCTAACACGAAAACACGAAAATGCGAGTGCGAAAACACGACATATTTTCTGTCGTGTTGTCGCGGTTGTGTTTTCGCATTTTCGCCTTCGTGTTTTCTTGTTTTCGCTGTTCTGTTTTCTTATTTTCTTGTTTTCGCCTTCGCATTTTTATGGAGAGAGATGAATATATTTTAGTTGGCACCTTTGTGCCACCATACCAAACCACAAAAAGTCATAAAAGATTAGAAAATAATTGCAGTGGCACCTGGTGAACAATTCAGAACTAGAGTCCCCGTGAGTGTCCCTGTTCGACATTAAAGCAATGGCTGAGCGGTTTTGGAGAAGAACATTTGCTCAAAAAAAGGACAAAAAAATTATCAAAAATCCAAAATCATGGGAGCGTGACCTACCCAAGGCACATCCCCACCTAGTTTGAAGTGAATGTGGCTGACGGGTTTTTTTTTTGTTTTATTTTTGTTTTTTTGTTTGTTTGTGTGTGTTTTTTTTTTTTTTTTTTTTTGAGAAGTCGTAAATGTGAATTGTTGACTACGGACGATGGAGGGACGAATCTAGTATGATACACTTATGTGGAAAAACAAACCCAGCAATGACAGCAAAGAGGTTCCAGAGTAACCAAAGCATGAACATTTATCTTTCAATACCAATTTTGAGGAAAAACAAATTTCACTCCTGACTTGAGAAAGGCAGTCACCCACAAAAGGAAACTGGTGGTTTTAAAGCGGTCCTCTCAGCCTTTGAAATAGTCTTAATTATATAAAGTGTTTCCAATATATATAGGCCAAACCACTCAACATCCAAATGTGATTACTTTTGCCAAAAATAAAAAGAGAATTGGTAGACCTTTCACTTTTTGGTTCTTCTGACTCGTTCGTCAGCTGATTTTATAGCAAAAGTACAAAGTAGGCCTATATCGGACGGACGACGGACGGAGGACCATAACATACGCTCAGCTGATTGAAAAGTTAGCTGAGCTAAAAATCCAAAACTCACTGGAGCATGACCATTAAGAACAAATTTGGTAGAGACCCAACCAAAGTACATTGCTGCCAGATTTAAAGTGAATCTGAGTGACGGTTTTGGAAAAGTCGAAAATGTAGTTGTGAACGGACAGACGACGGACAACTCGGCCTCCTAAATCTCAGCATGACTAGCAAGTCAGTCGAGTTAAAAATCATTAAACATCCAAAAATCACTGCAGCATGACCATTTGAACAAACTTGGTAGAAACTCACGCAAGGTACATTGCGACCAAGTTAGAAGAGAATCTGGCAGGCAGTTTTGGGGAAGAAGTGAAAAATGTGAACTGTGAACTCACAATGGACGGCAGACGGACAGCAATGGCATAAGCTCTGCTAGCTGACAAGCCAACCGAGCTGAAAAAGACATTAAATGCAGATACAATGAAAACTCATAACAATGACACCGTGTGTTCCCTCAAAAATGTGTCAAATTACTGAAGAAGTCAGGTAAATGGACCCAAGTAATAACAAAACCACCGGGCTTATTGTCTCTCACAACTTGTGTTATTAAGATAAAATGTTTGGACATCTCAAGGTCATTGTAGTGAATTAAGTTTCACTGAACCCTGAAATTCACGGATTCAGGTACGTTATCTCAGTAATATTGATAGAACTTTAATTGATGTTGAAAATCTGCAAAACCATCACAAAGAGAGGCATCATTTTAGTTTCAATTTGTGGGTTTGTGGCAAATGTGGAATCCCACGAAGAGGGACACAAGATTGACATGAAACTGGTTGGGTCCCATTTAGTCACCTACTTTGTCAAACTGAGAGTTTCATTTCCATTATCACAAATTTAAGATTTAAAATACACTTGTGACATGAACACTACTGCTTGATATATATATATATATATATATATATATATATATATATATATATATATATATATATATATATATATATATATATATATATATATATATATATATATATATATACATATATAGATATGTATGTATATTATTTTACATCAGTAAATACAGTACATAATAAGAATACAACAAAAATAAGAAGCGTGAAGATGTCTAGAAGATTATGCCTTGTGGTGCCATCCATTATAAAATAAGATAGAATATGTGCTGATATGCATGTGCTTAAGCTTTGTTAATAAAGATTACAATTACAACATTTGGAGAGAAACATAGTAATAACCAAACAAGTTTTAGGTTATATAAAATAAGTATACAAAGTATTGTAATTTTTCTGTATGTTACTTTAAGTTTAAGTGTTATATTCATTGTGAAGAATTAATAAATTTTAAGATTGAGACACTATTAACAACAAGTGGCCCACGTGCCTAAGTTTCTGCTGGTACTATGGCTATAACGCACCTGCATCTTCATTCCAAAGTTGCAAGTGCTCAAGTGGCTTCTGAAGGTATAAAGCCTATGTACATTTAGTGTATAAACTGTCCACTAGATGGCACATTGCTCCACATGTAGTCATAGCTTATTTGTGCAATTCCTGTAAAGGATATTGTTGCATGTGCCAAGACAACATAAGAGTGAGTCTTTAACTTTGTCCTGAGTAACCTTGGAACAGGAGATCAAGGTCACCCAGATCATGTGATACAAAAGGCCTATAGGCGTGGTGTTGTTTACAGAGTAACCACAGTAAAATTTAAGGGCTTTCAAGCACAAAATATCATATGGACATTGTTGCATGTACCAAGACAACAATGAGTCCTTCATTTTATGTTCTCAGTGACCTTGGTATAAAAGATTGAGGTCACCCAGATTATGTAATACAGGAGGCCAATAGGCCTGGTGCTCTGCTGACATTGCCATTGATGTCCAAGCTACACACTGCCATTACAAAATCACTTCTTTCACCTTTATAGGCATGGTGACCTCACAAATATATGTCAAGGTCACTAATATTACATACTATTCCAGCATTGGACATGGTCTATCTCTATCCTATAAATTTGGCAAGTCTTATCCAATTAATTTTCCAAATATGGAATTCTACATCTTAAAAGCCATTTTGGCTTATAGTTTCCATCAAATTATTGGGGGGGGGGGGGCCACTGGTATCATTTGTATCCTAAATTTTGTCCTCCCCACAATGCCACCAAACTCAGGGAAGATCCGCCAAAAATTAAAGATGCTAGAGTGTCCACAAGATTTTCACATTTTGACCCCTATATTGCATAATATTGTAGATGGCCAACCAATATAAAACAAAGGACCTAGATTTTCATACACCCTTTAAGTCCTGAAAGTGATATTGGGCGGACTTAAAAACTATGGATGGTATTGGGTCACAACATTTTAACATTTTGACCTATATATCACATAATACTATAGGTGGCACCACCAACGTTGATGTTAATGAAGATTTCTATGCACTTTATAACTTCTCAATGGTATATGGGCCTACCTAAAAAAAGGGTGCAAAGCATTCACCAGATGACCTCTATATTCAAACTGGCCATTTGACCTTGACCTTCAACTCGGATAAAAAAAATTGTTCTGTTCAAAGTGTACGCCCCACATAGAGCTTTCCATACATGGTCTGTTTGTTCAAATCGGATGATAACTTTCCAGTTATTGAAGAAAAACAATAAATTTGGACAAGCGCGCCAATATCCATAATATCTAGGTCATGCTGACCCAAAAAGTAGGTCACCAAAAACAGTCTTATGGACAATGTAATCAAGTGCAATTTTTGCTCTGTAGCCCCATTTCTCTTTGCCATTGATGTTCAACCTACACCCTGCCATTAACAAATCATTCCTTTCAAATTTACATCCATGGTGACCTCACACAAATTGGTCAAGGTCACTGATATTCAGTCAACATTCTCACTTTAGCCATGGTCTATATATGCTATAAATTTGGCAAGTCTAACACAATTACTTTTCCAAATATGGAATTATACATTCTAAAACACAATTTGGCTCATTATTTCCGTCGAGTTATAGGTGGCGCCACTAGTATCACTAGTAACTTAGACTTCGACCTCCCACGCAATTATTCAACTGCCTCCCTGTTTATTTTACATGCAGGCTTCCTGCATGTAGGATGATTAAACTCTTGAACCGGTTTTTATCAGACAGAATTGAAAATACCATCCTGTCAAAGTACACCTGTGGAAGTATAAATCAGGCCCACCTTGTCTCCATGCCAGCATCAGACTACCCAGGAAATGCCCAAGAGGTACCTACAACAGAATGCAAGAAACAGCAAGGTGGTGTTGGCGATGAAGCAATTCCAGAAAGAATCCACGACAATGGTCCCAACAGTACATCAGGGACCTGCCAGCCAGTGCTGCCATCTGGTGGCGATGGGGGTTGTTTTTCAATGGAAATGGTGCAGCAAGTGTTATCTCAGACCAGTCATGCTGTTCAAGAACTAGCCAGGTTTCTTAGCACCAATGGTGAAACAGAACCTGTGCAAGACGCAAAATGAGTTTCTTCAAGCTGCAGCAAACTTTTTTTTGAACTTATGATGCCTTTCTTCTAGTCAAAAGATTTTCTTAATTGATGCGTCTGCACATCCAAGTTGGTCCTTGTCTTTCCTTAGATGTAAGTTTGTCACTTGGGGCTGGCGCCTCATTACAGATAAATGTCTGCAACAACAATGAGCAAGTACCAATTGAGGTCTGCATCATGTCTGATACCAAAATTTGAATACTTCTAATCATATTCCTAATATATGCCAACTCCTTCCATTACCAGTTCCAATTATTATAATAAACATATATACATGTACATGTGCATATAAATATATTGTAGATTTAATCTGTCGAGTCCATCTGTCTTTATGTGAATTATGAATAGAATTTTGCTCATGAACTGTCTTTCTTCAAACTGAATATGCTTTACCAATGAGTGTTTTTGAAGAAGCAAAGAATTTTATAATCATTAAGTTTAGTCAGCTACAAGTTAACCCTTTCCAGAATCAAGGACACATAAATGATGTGTGGCATACAAGACAACCAAATTGGTCTCATTCCCACAGGCAGCTGGAGACACACAACTGACCCAAGTACACCAAATTTGTGGCAAATTTCACAGTGTTAGCCTGAACAATTTTCTAGAAGTCAGCCCCATACCAAATAAAAGTAGTGACCTTGAAATATTTTTTCAAGGTCAGTGAGCACTCAAAGTTGCAAAGCTGGAGTTCCACCGTGACACAATTCTCTCATTCAGTACATGATACTTCCCAACCAGAAGAGTGAGATTTTTTAATCTCTCCTTGGCCTCCCTTTTGAAGATTAAAAAAGAGGACAATTATAATTATTATAATTGAAAAGTTAGCTGAGCTAAAAATCCAAAACTCACTGGAGCATGACCATTAAGAACAAATTTGGTAGAGACCCAACCAAAGTACATTGCTGCCAGATTTAAAGTAAATCTGAGTGACGGTTTTGGAAAAGTCGAAAATGTAGTTGTGAACGGACAGACGACGGACAACTCGGCCTCCTAAATCTCAGCATGACTAGCAAGTCAGTCGAGTTAAAAATCATTAAACATCCAAAAATCACTGCAGCATGACCATTTGAACAAACTTGGTAGAAACTCACGCAAGGTACATTGCGACCAAGTTAGAAGAGAATCTGGCAGGCAGTTTTGGGGAAGAAGTGAAAAATGTGAACTGTGAACTCACAATGGACGGCAGACGGACAGCAATGGCATAAGCTCTGCTAGCTGACAAGCCAACCGAGCTGAAAAAGACATTAAATGCAGATACAATGAAAACTCATAACAATGACACCGTGTGTTCCCTCAAAAATGTGTCAAATTACTGAAGAAGTCAGGTAAATGGACCCAAGTAATAACAAAACCACCGGGCTTATTGTCTCTCACAACTTGTGTTATTAAGATAAAATGTTTGGACATCTCAAGGTCATTGTAGTGAATTAAGTTTCACTGAACCCTGAAATTCACGGATTCAGGTACGTTATCTCAGTAATATTGATAGAACTTTAATTGATGTTGAAAATCTGCAAAACCATCACAAAGAGAGGCATCATTTTAGTTTCAATTTGTGGGTTTGTGGCAAATGTGGAATCCCACGAAGAGGGACACAAGATTGACATGAAACTGGTTGGGTCCCATTTAGTCACCTACTTTGTCAAACTGAGAGTTTCATTTCCATTATCACAAATTTAAGATTTAAAATACACTTGTGACATGAACACTACTGCTTGATATATATATATATATATATATACATATATAGATATGTATGTATATTATTTTACATCAGTAAATACAGTACATAATAAGAATACAACAAAAATAAGAAGCGTGAAGATGTCTAGAAGATTATGCCTTGTGGTGCCATCCATTATAAAATAAGATAGAATATGTGCTGATATGCATGTGCTTAAGCTTTGTTAATAAAGATTACAATTACAACATTTGGAGAGAAACATAGTAATAACCAAACAAGTATTAGGTTATATAAAATAAGTATACAAAGTATTGTAATTTTTCTGTATGTTACTTTAAGTTTAAGTGTTATATTCATTGTGAAGAATTAATAAATTTTAAGATTGAGACACTATTAACAACAAGTGGCCCACGTGCCTAAGTTTCTGCTGGTACTATGGCTATAACGCACCTGCATCTTCATTCCAAAGTTGCAAGTGCTCAAGTGGCTTCTGAAGGTATAAAGCCTATGTACATTTAGTGTATAAACTGTCCACTAGATGGCACATTGCTCCACATGTAGTCATAGCTTATTTGTGCAATTCCTGTAAAGGATATTGTTGCATGTGCCAAGACAACATAAGAGTGAGTCTTTAACTTTGTCCTGAGTAACCTTGGAACAGGAGATCAAGGTCACCCAGATCATGTGATACAAAAGGCCTATAGGCGTGGTGTTGTTTACAGAGTAACCACAGTAAAATTTAAGGGCTTTCAAGCACAAAATATCATATGGACATTGTTGCATGTACCAAGACAACAATGAGTCCTTCATTTTATGTTCTCAGTGACCTTGGTATAAAAGATTGAGGTCACCCAGATTATGTAATACAGGAGGCCAATAGGCCTGGTGCTCTGCTGACATTGCCATTGATGTCCAAGCTACACACTGCCATTACAAAATCACTTCTTTCACCTTTATAGGCATGGTGACCTCACAAATATATGTCAAGGTCACTAATATTACATACTATTCCAGCATTGGACATGGTCTATCTCTATCCTATAAATTTGGCAAGTCTTATCCAATTAATTTTCCAAATATGGAATTCTACATCTTAAAAGCCATTTTGGCTTATAGTTTCCATCAAATTATTGGGGGGGGGGGGGCCACTGGTATCATTTGTATCCTAAATTTTGTCCTCCCCACAATGCCACCAAACTCAGGGAAGATCCGCCAAAAATTAAAGATGCTAGAGTGTCCACAAGATTTTCACATTTTGACCCCTATATTGCATAATATTGTAGATGGCCAACCAATATAAAACAAAGGACCTAGATTTTCATACACCCTTTAAGTCCTGAAAGTGATATTGGGCGGACTTAAAAACTATGGATGGTATTGGGTCACAACATTTTAACATTTTGACCTATATATCACATAATACTATAGGTGGCACCACCAACGTTGATGTTAATGAAGATTTCTATGCACTTTATAACTTCTCAATGGTATATGGGCCTACCTAAAAAAAAGGGTGCAAAGCATTCACCAGATGACCTCTATATTCAAACTGGCCATTTGACCTTGACCTTCAACTCGGATAAAAAAAATTGTTCTGTTCAAAGTGTACGCCCCACATAGAGCTTTCCATACATGGTCGGTTTGTTCAAATCGGGTGATAACTTTCCAGTTATTGAAGAAAAACAATAAATTTGGACAAGCGCGCCAATATCCATAATATCTAGGTCATGCTGACCCAAAAAGTAGGTCACCAAAAACAGTCTTATGGACAATGTAATCAAGTGCAATTTTTGCTCTGTAGCCCCATTTCTCTTTGCCATTGATGTTCAACCTACACCCTGCCATTAACAAATCATTCCTTTCAAATTTACATCCATGGTGACCTCACACAAATTGGTCAAGGTCACTGATATTCAGTCAACATTCTCACTTTAGCCATGGTCTATATATGCTATAAATTTGGCAAGTCTAACACAATTACTTTTCCAAATATGGAATTATACATTCTAAAACACAATTTGGCTCATTATTTCCGTCGAGTTATAGGTGGCGCCACTAGTATCACTAGTAACTTAGACTTCGACCTCCCACGCAATTATTCAACTGCCTCCCTGTTTATTTTACATGCAGGCTTCCTGCATGTAGGATGATTAAACTCTTGAACCGGTTTTTATCAGACAGAATTGAAAATACCATCCTGTCAAAGTACACCTGTGGAAGTATAAATCAGGCCCACCTTGTCTCCATGCCAGCATCAGACTACCCAGGAAATGCCCAAGAGGTACCTACAACAGAATGCAAGAAACAGCAAGGTGGTGTTGGCGATGAAGCAATTCCAGAAAGAATCCACGACAATGGTCCCAACAGTACATCAGGGACCTGCCAGCCAGTGCTGCCATCTGGTGGCGATGGGGGTTGTTTTTCAATGGAAATGGTGCAGCAAGTGTTATCTCAGACCAGTCATGCTGTTCAAGAACTAGTCAGGTTTCTTAGCACCAATGGTGAAACAGAACCTGTGCAAGACGCAAAATGAGTTTCTTCAAGCTGCAGCAAACTTTTTTTTGAACTTATGATGCCTTTCTTCTAGTCAAAAGATTTTCTTAATTGATGCGTCTGCACATCCAAGTTGGTCCTTGTCTTTCCTTAGATGTAAGTTTGTCACTTGGGGCTGGCGCCTCATTACAGATAAATGTCTGCAACAACAATGAGCAAGTACCAATTGAGGTCTGCATCATGTCTGATACCAAAATTTGAATACTTCTAATCATATTCCTAATATATGCCAACTCCTTCCATTACCAGTTCCAATTATTATAATAAACATATATACATGTACATGTGCATATAAATATATTGTAGATTTAATCTGTTCAGTCCATCTGTCTTTATGTGAATTATGAATAGAATTTTGCTCATGAACTGTCTTTCTTCAAACTGAATATGCTTTACCAATGAGTGTTTTTGAAGAAGCAAAGAATTTTATAATCATTAAGTTTAGTCAGCTACAAGTTAACCCTTTCCAGAATCAAGGACACATAAATGATGTGTGGCATACAAGACAACCAAATTGGTCTCATTCCCACAGGCAGCTGGAGACACACAACTGACCCAAGTACACCAAATTTGTGGCAAATTTCACAGTGTTAGCCTGAACAATTTTCTAGAAGTCAGCCCCATACCAAATAAAAGTAGTGACCTTGAAATATTTTTTCAAGGTCAGTGAGCACTCAAAGTTGCAAAGCTGGAGTTCCACCGTGACACAATTCTCTCATTCAGTACATGATACTTCCCAACCAGAAGAGTGAGATTTTTTAATCTCTCCTTGGCCTCCCTTTTGAAGATTAAAAAAGAGGACAATTATAATTATTATAATTGAAAAGTTAGCTGAGCTAAAAATCCAAAACTCACTGGAGCATGACCATTAAGAACAAATTTGGTAGAGACCCAACCAAAGTACATTGCTGCCAGATTTAAAGTGAATCTGAGTGACGGTTTTGGAAAAGTCGAAAATGTAGTTGTGAACGGACAGACGACGGACAACTCGGCCTCCTAAATCTCAGCATGACTAGCAAGTCAGTCGAGTTAAAAATCATTAAACATCCAAAAATCACTGCAGCATGACCATTTGAACAAACTTGGTAGAAACTCACGCAAGGTACATTGCGACCAAGTTAGAAGAGAATCTGGCAGGCAGTTTTGGGGAAGAAGTGAAAAATGTGAACTGTGAACTCACAATGGACGGCAGACGGACAGCAATGGCATAAGCTCTGCTAGCTGACAAGCCAACCGAGCTGAAAAAGACATTAAATGCAGATACAATGAAAACTCATAACAATGACACCGTGTGTTCCCTCAAAAATGTGTCAAATTACTGAAGAAGTCAGGTAAATGGACCCAAGTAATAACAAAACCACCGGGCTTATTGTCTCTCACAACTTGTGTTATTAAGATAAAATGTTTGGACATCTCAAGGTCATTGTAGTGAATTAAGTTTCACTGAACCCTGAAATTCACGGATTCAGGTACGTTATCTCAGTAATATTGATAGAACTTTAATTGATGTTGAAAATCTGCAAAACCATCACAAAGAGAGGCATCATTTTAGTTTCAATTTGTGGGTTTGTGGCAAATGTGGAATCCCACGAAGAGGGACACAAGATTGACATGAAACTGGTTGGGTCCCATTTAGTCACCTACTTTGTCAAACTGAGAGTTTCATTTCCATTATCACAAATTTAAGATTTAAAATACACTTGTGACATGAACACTACTGCTTGATATATATATATATATATATATATATATATATATATATATATATATATATATATATATATACATATATAGATATGTATGTATATTATTTTACATCAGTAAATACAGTACATAATAAGAATACAACAAAAATAAGAAGCGTGAAGATGTCTAGAAGATTATGCCTTGTGGTGCCATCCATTATAAAATAAGATAGAATATGTGCTGATATGCATGTGCTTAAGCTTTGTTAATAAAGATTACAATTACAACATTTGGAGAGAAACATAGTAATAACCAAACAAGTTTTAGGTTATATAAAATAAGTATACAAAGTATTGTAATTTTTCTGTATGTTACTTTAAGTTTAAGTGTTATATTCATTGTGAAGAATTAATAAATTTTAAGATTGAGACACTATTAACAACAAGTGGCCCACGTGCCTAAGTTTCTGCTGGTACTATGGCTATAACGCACCTGCATCTTCATTCCAAAGTTGCAAGTGCTCAAGTGGCTTCTGAAGGTATAAAGCCTATGTACATTTAGTGTATAAACTGTCCACTAGATGGCACATTGCTCCACATGTAGTCATAGCTTATTTGTGCAATTCCTGTAAAGGATATTGTTGCATGTGCCAAGACAACATAAGAGTGAGTCTTTAACTTTGTCCTGAGTAACCTTGGAACAGGAGATCAAGGTCACCCAGATCATGTGATACAAAAGGCCTATAGGCGTGGTGTTGTTTACAGAGTAACCACAGTAAAATTTAAGGGCTTTCAAGCACAAAATATCATATGGACATTGTTGCATGTACCAAGACAACAATGAGTCCTTCATTTTATGTTCTCAGTGACCTTGGTATAAAAGATTGAGGTCACCCAGATTATGTAATACAGGAGGCCAATAGGCCTGGTGCTCTGCTGACATTGCCATTGATGTCCAAGCTACACACTGCCATTACAAAATCACTTCTTTCACCTTTATAGGCATGGTGACCTCACAAATATATGTCAAGGTCACTAATATTACATACTATTCCAGCATTGGACATGGTCTATCTCTATCCTATAAATTTGGCAAGTCTTATCCAATTAATTTTCCAAATATGGAATTCTACATCTTAAAAGCCATTTTGGCTTATAGTTTCCATCAAATTATTGGGGGGGGGGGGGGCCACTGGTATCATTTGTATCCTAAATTTTGTCCTCCCCACAATGCCACCAAACTCAGGGAAGATCCGCCAAAAATTAAAGATGCTAGAGTGTCCACAAGATTTTCACATTTTGACCCCTATATTGCATAATATTGTAGATGGCCAACCAATATAAAACAAAGGACCTAGATTTTCATACACCCTTTAAGTCCTGAAAGTGATATTGGGCGGACTTAAAAACTATGGATGGTATTGGGTCACAACATTTTAACATTTTGACCTATATATCACATAATACTATAGGTGGCACCACCAACGTTGATGTTAATGAAGATTTCTATGCACTTTATAACTTCTCAATGGTATATGGGCCTACCTAAAAAAAAGGGTGCAAAGCATTCACCAGATGACCTCTATATTCAAACTGGCCATTTGACCTTGACCTTCAACTCGGATAAAAAAAATTGTTCTGTTCAAAGTGTACGCCCCACATAGAGCTTTCCATACATGGTCGGTTTGTTCAAATCGGGTGATAACTTTCCAGTTATTGAAGAAAAACAATAAATTTGGACAAGCGCGCCAATATCCATAATATCTAGGTCATGCTGACCCAAAAAGTAGGTCACCAAAAACAGTCTTATGGACAATGTAATCAAGTGCAATTTTTGCTCTGTAGCCCCATTTCTCTTTGCCATTGATGTTCAACCTACACCCTGCCATTAACAAATCATTCCTTTCAAATTTACATCCATGGTGACCTCACACAAATTGGTCAAGGTCACTGATATTCAGTCAACATTCTCACTTTAGCCATGGTCTATATATGCTATAAATTTGGCAAGTCTAACACAATTACTTTTCCAAATATGGAATTATACATTCTAAAACACAATTTGGCTCATTATTTCCGTCGAGTTATAGGTGGCGCCACTAGTATCACTAGTAACTTAGACTTCGACCTCCCACGCAATTATTCAACTGCCTCCCTGTTTATTTTACATGCAGGCTTCCTGCATGTAGGATGATTAAACTCTTGAACCGGTTTTTATCAGACAGAATTGAAAATACCATCCTGTCAAAGTACACCTGTGGAAGTATAAATCAGGCCCACCTTGTCTCCATGCCAGCATCAGACTACCCAGGAAATGCCCAAGAGGTACCTACAACAGAATGCAAGAAACAGCAAGGTGGTGTTGGCGATAAAGCAATTCCAGAAAGAATCCAGGACAATGGTCCCAACAGTACATCAGGGACCTGCCAGCCAGTGCTGCCATCTGGTGGCGATGGGGGTTGTTTTTCAATGGAAATGGTGCAGCAAGTGTTATCTCAGACCAGTCATGCTGTTCAAGAACTAGCCAGGTTTCTTAGCACCAATGGTGAAACAGAACCTGTGCAAGACGCAAAATGAGTTTCTTCAAGCTGCAGCAAACTTTTTTTTGAACTTATGATGCCTTTCTTCTAGTCAAAAGATTTTCTTAATTGATGCGTCTGCACATCCAAGTTGGTCCTTGTCTTTCCTTAGATGTAAGTTTGTCACTTGGGGCTGGCGCCTCATTACAGATAAATGTCTGCAACAACAATGAGCAAGTACCAATTGAGGTCTGCATCATGTCTGATACCAAAATTTGAATACTTCTAATCATATTCCTAATATATGCCAACTCCTTCCATTACCAGTTCCAATTATTATAATAAACATATATACATGTGCATGTGCATATAAATATATTGTAGATTTAATCTGTTCAGTCCATCTGTCTTTATGTGAATTATGAATAGATTTTTGCTCATGAACTGTCTTTCTTCAAACTGAATATGCTTTACCAATGAGTGTTTTTGAAGTAGCAAAGAATTTTATAATCATTAAGTTTAGTCAGCTACAAGTTAACCCTTTCCAGAATCAAGGACACATAAATGATGTGTGGCATACAAGACAACCAAATTGGTCTCATTCCCACAGGCAGCTGGAGACACACAACTGACCCAAGTACACCAAATTTGTGGCAAATTTCTAGGTGTTAGCCTGAACAATTTTCTAGAAGTCAGCCCCATACCAAATAAAAGTAGTGACCTTGAAATATTTTTTCAAGGTCAGTGAGCACTCAAAGTTGCAAAGTTCAGTTGGTTGAGAAATAATAGGACTAATATTCATGTATTCATTATTCATTACACAGTGGTACTCGGCTTGACGTACCATTCCAACATAGAACACCTAAGTGTACCACAAATGTGTATGATGGAAGTTTTGAATAGCATTATATGGAAGGCTTTGGCCTTCTTTCTGAAGGTCACAGAGCAAATGCATTTCTTGAAATGAATTTTTTGTGATGGTCATTTGATCGGTACTTGTGAGATAAATATGTATGGACCATTATATAACTAAGGCCAGTGATCCGAAACCATCAGCACGTACGAAGAGGCTCATGGGCCTATTGCTCTGCTGACCATCACCAAACAATCAGTTAATGAAAAACATTCCTTCCATGACCTTCAGAAATTAATCAAGGTCATCCACATTATGCAGTATAATCCTTCCACACGATACACATTTGTGGTATATATTCAATAAATTTGGCAGGAATAATTCACTTATTATTCCACACATTGTGTTTTACATCTTTCAACATAATTTGGCTCGTAATTTCTGTCCTGTTATTGATGGCGCCACTAGTATCATAAGCAACTGAGATTTTGACCTCCAAAATCCCACTATGTTTCATGAACACTACTAAACATTCATTGACCCATATATTGTATTAAACTATTGCCAGCGCCACCAATATCAAACTAAACTTAGACTTGTATACACTTGACAAGTCCTGAAATGTATAAGGGGCAAGCTTGAAAACTGTGAACTACATTGCACTCACAAGCACGTTTACGGATGTACAGACAGACACAAGTGATCACACAAGCTCTGCCAACTATGGTCAGAGCTGAAAACAAATATCAATATATTTTTTAGTTAGTTTTGACATATGAGCCCACCTGGCTCAAAAAAATACACAATGTCATCAGCCAATTCACATCTTTTTAGCTACTGGCTAATGCACAGCTCTCGTCA
Organism: Hermodice carunculata; assembly: GCA_964020975.1. Classification (NCBI taxonomy): domain Eukaryota; kingdom Metazoa; phylum Annelida; class Polychaeta; order Eunicida; family Amphinomidae; genus Hermodice; species Hermodice carunculata. Next base: position 11,177,518 of record OZ026621.1, on the reverse strand, counting down.
ACACTCTGCATGTGATCCAGCAGAAGCTGTCAACTGAGCCCCCCCCCCCCCCCATCTTGCCAACAGCAAAACAGAGACCATAAATACGACCCCTCACCATTTTATGGTGGTTTTACAATGAGAAAAAGTTGGGTGTTGACAAACATGGCATAAGATCCTTGATGGTCAATTTCACCAAAGTGCATATCAACCCACAGACAACTAGAACAGGTGCCGTACATTTTAAGAGTTCATTCTTTTTATTGAGGTTGCTATCACAGCTGAACTTGTACTCAGAAAATTATCTTTGGTGGCAACATTGTAAAATAGGCTGCATGCGGATGTGACAAATCCGTCAACCTATATGTATGTACAAGCTTTTTTGATCCATAAACCTCTTTATATCACCTTGCTCTGTATAAACATTTTGTGGACAAATTGTGCCGACTTGTGTTCCAAACGGAAATTGTTACCATGACTACAGATGTCAAGGAGCTCCGCCAACTCCCACACATAAGCCTTCAAATCGTTTCATCAAGATTATATCTTTTTAAACCCATGGTTACATAAATTGTCCCTACAGGTACATTTGCTAAGTTGTAGAAATTTGAAGAGTCATTAAAACACTGCAGGAATTATAATGGCAGATTAGGGGCAGTATTTCAAACTTGCGCATCTCTCTTCAGAATGCAAAAGTAAAATGATATTCACTCGGAGCCAAATAAAAGCGCGTTGTGTCTGGAGCGCCATCCGGTGGAGTACTAAGACAACTTCCATCTTATTGTAACATGCATTGCCTGGGTATTGAAACCGTATCAATCAGTTGGGCACAATAAACAAAACCTCTATTTGAAGAGTTCCTAAAATAAATAAGTCACAAGGCTCACGCTTATCAAGTCCTAGGGACTGGCAAACTGATTTCTTCTTAAACAAATGTAAATATTCAAAGGTCAATACACAGCCTGCTGGTTACATGTACAATGTTACAACAGAGCTTCAAGCACTGAAAACTTCAGAAATAATGAAAGTGTTTAACCACTTCTTAATGTATTGCTGAGTTGCCACCTCAATATATCCTTTTGCATTTCATTTTAGCCCCGCCCCAGCGGGTCTGAATGTACGGTTTTTCATTGTAAAACCTGTCAACATTAATATATGCAAAATCTGGATGAACTAGTATAAGGGTACTGGAAAATAATTTTTGATTAGGATGGGAGGTTCATCTGACATCATTCAATGAAATTTTTACATTGAATCGAATACTTCTGTTAGCAGTAATAGTGAAAGATGCCAGTGACCCTGACTGTACAAACAGTAGCTACAGGCCACAATCTGCACCAAAATGGGTTTGTATTGACTTCTGTACAAAACATTCTCTTGGTGTTTCCCCTTGTTTCAACAATGCAGGAACCAACTTCAGCACTTGATTGTGTGGTGGCCATGAGGTAAACACAAGTGTCTGCACATCAGTGTTTTCAAGTAACACAACATTGTTTTCTACCCAAGTTTGGACTATCTCATGTCATTTTATCTTTGTTTCAAAGAGGCATAGTGAATAAGAACTTATATTTTTCAATATAAAAAGCTGCTCATGACCTTGTATAAGAACACTCTCCCAACACAATACACAGCGTAGCAGCCATCTTTTGCTTCTAACATTTCACCAGTTTACCTTCCCACTGATGTGTTTGCTGCATAACTTTCTCCGCCCGGAGTTCTTTGTCATAATTTCCAAGTGGAAAATACTTCCCCAATAAGGTAGTTTCGTCATGCTGGTATTTTTATGTAGCAATATAATCTTGTCCATTTTGCAGGTCTTGCGATTGACGTCAGCCGAGCACTGTATAACGTATATCTCTGCCATGTTTCCAGCCAATCTCTGACACTGGCAATGTATATTCCTACATATTTAGCTGAATTAAATGAGACTTGCACATTCCAAATCTTCTAAAAGAGCTTTCATTAAAGGACTACTATGTCTGGGTTGAGGGTTGTTCAACCTCAGATAAATGTCTGTCTGTCTTGAGGAGGATATTTTGTATATTTGTGTTGTGTGGCTGGCTCCTGTTGCTGTACATGTCAGTATAACGTTTATGGACATACCACTCAATTACATGAATCTGATTATAAAAGCTGGAGTTCCACCGTGACACAATTCTCTCATTCAGTACATGATACTTCCCAACCAGAAGAGTGAGATTTTTTAATCTCTCCTTGGCCTCCCTTTTGAAGATTAAAAAAGAGGACAATTATAATTATTATAATTACAAACATACAGACTTGCGAGGAAGCTCTACTTTGAATATTTTGATTCTCAACCTAAATCCCCTTATGGTTCAAGATAAAAGTTTGAATATATGTGAAACTTTACAAAAGTGCCCACATTTGGCCTCTTCAGCAATTATTTAGTGTGACCTCTCAGGATTAATCACACTAAATATCCACTTCTTATACTCTATGGCCCTAAAGATACACTGCTGACACTGAACCAGGCCAGTATTATAATTTCATTCTAGAAATTATATAGCTTTAAACATGTATACGGAAGACAGCCTGGAAAAGTTTAAATTAGACCTGCAAAACTCTGTATTTCTACAAAACAAATTTAACTCATTCCATACTATGGTGACAGGCTTTGGTCGGTGGTTCTGGCCCTGCCTGGCAAGTCATGCTGCAGTTGCTGCAAGGGCAGCTGCAGCATGACTTACCAGGCAGTGCCAGAACCACTGACTAACGACTATAGGCATGTTGGTACGTGAATGAAAGCTCTTTTTATAAAGAATTTAAATATGCAATTGTCGTCTTAAATCTAGGTGAATGTACGGAAAAATCAGGGACTGGTATGGAATGAGTTAACTTTTACATGCTTTCTTATGAAGCATGTTGAACTTTTATGTGAGGACCAACAAGAATGTATATACCTTTGTAAGTCTGAAAATGAAATATAAGGTACAGCAGAGCTTTGAAGAAAACAGTTATTGAGACACAGCTCCTTGTTTGTGCCACGTTGTGAAACAACCACGGTATAGCTTAAAGCAGCGCTACAAGGCATCACCAATTTGTCTAAATCAAACGTTGATACATTGATAAAGCTCACTTATTGGCCTTTTGGATACTGGATAAATATATTTTAGCAAAGACCATTTTCTTGGGTGTTTTCGTGAACATTCCCTGAAGGTTTTGTTACTTTCTATTCCAAAGAGAATTACAAGTAGGCTGTTTTGGCTGCATGGAATATCATTTTTACAATATATCAGGCAGGCAAGTTATGAACTTCATTTCAGCAGACAGGTGGGTAGGGAGTGCAGCAAGACTCTCAGGACGGGGGCCACAAGAGACCCATGGGCCTAATGCTGTGTTGGCACCGTGGTTATATTGCAAATACATCTTCATTTCAAGTTGTGATTCCTCAAGTGGCTTCTGAACATATAAAGCTTATGTGATTTTAGTGTCTCATTTGTCCTCCAGATGGCATGTCGCTCCACGTGTAATCCTAGCTTATTTTTGCAATTCCTGTGATTGATACTGTTGCATGTGCACAGGCAACAATTAGCGAGTCCTTAATTTTATGTCCTCGGTGACCTTGGGACAGAAGATCAAGGTCACCCCGATAATGTGAAACAAGAGGCCTATGAGCCTGGTGCTATCCTGACATTGCAATTGATGTAAAAGCTACACCGTGCCATTACAAAATCACCTCTTTCAACTTTAAAGGCATGGTAACCTCACAAAATAGGTCAAAGTCACTGATATTTTATAACATTCTAGCACTGGAGATCGCCTGTCTGTCTATCTTATAGGTTTGGTAAGTCTCATCCAATTACATTTCCAAAAATATGGAATTTTATATCCAAAAACACATTTTGGCTCTTATTTCCATCAAATTATAAGTGGCTCCACTAGTATCATTAGATACTTAGATGTTGACCTTCCCAACAATCCCACGATATTCAGTGAAGATCCGCCAAAAATGTAAGATGCTAGAGTGTTTAAAAATTTCACCTTTTGACCTTGATATTGCATAATATTATAGGTAGCACCACCAATATCGAAAAGAACAAGATTTCCATACACCTTCAAGTCCTGAACGTAATATTGGGCTGACTGTAAAAAAATGGGAACGGTATTGCAGTCAGAAGATTTTCACATTTTGACCTACATATTACATAATACTATCGGTGGCGCCACCAACATTGAAGTAGACAAAGATTGTCATACACTTTATAACTCCCAAACCTTAAAAATTGTGGGATGCAGAGCAGTCATGAGATGACCCCTGTATTGAAACTGGCCATTTGACCTTGACCTTTAACTCGGGATTAAAAAATTGGTGTGTTAGAAACATGTGCCCTACATCCAGCTTTCCATACATGGTCCGCTTTTTCAAATTGATTAATAACTTTTACAGTTACTAGGCGAAAGCAATAAATTTGGACAAGTGCCAAAAACTATAAGAACAACAGGGTCATGGAACCAATAAGCAAATCACCAAGTACAGTTTCATGTACAATGTAACAAGTAAAACTTTGATCTAGTGGCTTAATTCTCTTTGCCATTCATGTCCCCGCTACACCCTGTCATTACAAAATCACCTCTTTCAAATTAACATGCATGGTGACGTCGTAGAAGTTCAAGGTCACTGATATTATATAACATGCTAGCATTGGGGTGGTCTATATATACTATAAACTTGGCAAGTCTACTCCAATTATTTTTCCAAATATGGAATTTTATATCTTAAAACACTTTCTGGTTCATAATTTCAGTCAAATTATAGGTGGCCCCACTAGTATCATTAGTAGCTTAGACTTTGGCCTCCCGCACAATCCAACAAACTTTGGTGAGGATCCACCAAAAATTAAAGATCCTGGAGTGTTCACAAGAGTTTCATATTTTGGCCCTATATTACATAATATTGTAAGTGGTACCACCAACATCAAAAGAGACCTAGATTTTTATACAAACTATAAATCATGAAAGTTATATTGGGCCAACATCAAAACTTCTAAAGTTATCATGCTCACAACCGAAAAGTTTATGGATGGGCAGAATGATGGACGGACATGATCAGTGCTATGAGCTCTGTGACCTTGCTTCAGCAGAGCCAATTTTTTTTTAAAATCAGGACAGCAGTGTCACTTAGTGACCAACTTTGTTTGACCTTTTCTCAAAGAACATATCTACCAAGATTCATAAACCTAAATATTGGTTAAGGAGAAGTCAAAAATAGCGTAAACACACGCAAAATCATTTTTGAAAAATGATAAAACATGCAGCGCCAAGTGGCGGACACATTAAGAATTTCTTGGAGTGTTCCTGTATTATAAGAAAGCAATTGGGTGAGCAATTTCAAAGAAGATCCCCCCCCCGAAAACCCCCCAATTTTTTTAATTAAAAAAAAAAAAAAAATCACACAAAATTCAATAATCACCGGAGCATGACCATTTAAAAAAACTTGGTAGAGACTCACTCAAGGTACATGTAGATCTTCAACAAGTTTGAAGAGGATCTGGCTACTGTTTTTGGAGTCAAAATTCAAAAATGTGAATTGTGGATGGACAACTGAGCCTCCTGAAAGCAATGACCTTCTCGACCATTCCTATAAAAAAACTGTATAAACATATTCAAGTTGCTTACAGTCACTTAATGTTTTTGCTGGCCCTGGATTCTATATGTCAAAATCTGGGCCAATATTTAAACATGTTTCTGTCAATACCCAAGAACTTCCGTACTGAAACTACAATTTTAAGTTGAAAGTTTCAGGGCAAGAAAAATGCTTATTTCATTTCTCTTAGCCCACAGCTTGACATTCAAACTTTTTATTAGCTGTCCACTGGTGGCAAATCACAGCAGGTGCAGTCCTCAAGGCCTTTCCATTTTTACTTGTCTTGAATAATGTGTAATATCAAGCCCTGTAGTCTGAAGCTGATTTGCCAGTGGTTAGTGCAAGCCAAGACTGTTAAGTTTACCATTTCATTTATCTTGCCCGACTATAGACATTGCTGTCTCATCTAGTATGCAGACACCAAGTTTGGTATCAGTTACAAGTGTAGGGAATATGGAACAGACACGCATTCTCAGATGGAATGACAAAAAAAACATAAGAGTTTGTCAGACTTCTCTCAGCTTTCCTTCAATACATGGAAGGCCTCAAACTGAATATTTCTACTTTTCTCTCGTAAAATGTTCATCATCAGCTTCAGGTTGTCTGAGTTACTGATGTATTTTGTCATTGTAGTGAAATTGCGTCGATCAGGCAGCAACTCTCCCAGTAGCTACAAGGCAAATTAAAAAGCAATCACAGATTGCTGGAGCCAAGCCCACCCTTGCCTCATTTATAACCTTGCTTACCACAGGTCTCGTTTTAGAATGACAGCAGTGAACAAAAGTAGACTATCATCCTGACCCAAATACTTGGCCGACTGACCTACTTTTATGCATGACACACTCTTATGTCCAGATACACAGGTGATTAAACTTTCAGATTCTAAGTCAAAGGACAACACAATCACAACCGGGGCATGAAATGTGATGAAGTGTTACATGACTGTATCACTGTGACCCAGATACTTGACCTAGTGTCCTAGTTTTGATTCGTGACACACATCTAAATCAAGATATGTGTGTGTGAAGTTTCACGAATCTACGTTACACAGTAAAGGAATTATAGCCCAGACATGGTCTGATAAGAATATGTGACTGTGACCCAGATATATAACCTAGCGACCTACTTTGGGTACAACACTCACCCTTATGTCCAACTGCATGTATGTGTAAATTACTCATTAACATTACTGTCTCTCTCGAAGGACAAGCGAATTATAGCCCAAACACGAAATGTAGACAGACACATGCACAGACACACTGAAAAGGTGATTACTATATGCCTCTCCTCCAGTCAGAGGGGGCATAACATTACACTGTAGTCTGATGCACTGTCAGACAAAGGGTCCACAAGGTTTCTGTTCATTTGAATAAGGGAACTCCCCAGCTTTCAAATGGAAATGTTGATACTGTATCTTGTTCATATAGTGTCCCAAATGATAAAAAGTGATCTGTTTGCAGCCATCTACACAACTTAGCTTTGGCCCAGTCTCATTACACTACTGGTGTATTGAGCAGGCAAGTACTGGGGGTAGCTGACTTGCCAGCCAATATGCTTGTGGTCTCACGCAAGCCAAAAGGCTTTACTGCAAACGAAGCTTTACCATGCCTGTTACGAAAATGTGTATGGCTGTTTGTTTTCATTTGAACAAGTCACTGTATTTATTCAATGTGTGCCGGGTCTTTCAGTTCAATGAATATTGTGCAGGGTCACTGCAGAGCCACTGAGTTGGCTAGTTTGTTGGGATGACTCAGATGGAACTTTTAGACATGTGAAGTCAGCTAGAATGCAGGCCTAGATTCAATTGAGGTGACCCTGACAGGTCTCATTGTGATGTCTGACTAATTGAAAAAAAACAAAAAACAAAAAAAAAAAAAAAAAAAACTAAGAACAAATAAGAAATTTCTGTGTAACCATATAAAGCAGATATTTCCTGGCTGAGACAGGAGAACAGGAGAGAGCAGAGAAGAAGAAAGAGAGGGGACAGTGTCTTCAGTGGACTTGTAAATTTTGTGCTACCCGATTAAACATTTTACCTGTGGAGTGCAGACATGATCTTTGAGTGGACTGGTATATTCTACCACATTGGCACCAAACCATACTTCTATGTGATGGGATCAGCATCACATCTTTCAGTACCACATTGGACCCAAACCGTACCTCTGTGGTATTTGTACCACATCATTTGGCACCTGTCATAGTTCTTAGAACTGTGGGACTGTATCAGTGGATAATCTCACCAGGGATAAGGATTCACATAAGACTGTTTGACTGATGAAATACCAGTGGAGATAAGTGTACCTACTTTGTACTGATTTTGATTATTAATATACTGTTATTGTTAAAGTTATATCATTGTTGTCATTCTTTGTTGAGTTCTGCTATTATTCAAAAGGTGGGCATTATAACAATGCCACCACAGGAAAATCCATTTTGAGATATATGGAACCTTGTACAAGTTTCATGTCTGACAAATTTCTGTTGAAGGCCTGAAAGCCATGCTGGCTATTAAGCAATACACCTCTCAATACTACCCATCTGTTAGCCTGGAACATTTCCCAAAATTCCTTTCATGTGCTGTAGTCCTCAGGACTAGTAGTTTGCCATTTTACTAGCCCTCTATTCAGACTTGTTTGTCCATCTACACACATCCCATTAAAAAAACCCAAAAAATAAAAAACAAACAAACAAAAAAACAAACAAACAAACAAACAAACAAACAAACAAATTAAAAAAAAGCCACACAATTTCTAGTTGCCCCCATAGCTAATGCTTTGAGATTTTAACATGACCGCATTAGCATTTGACTTGTCCTGGGCTAGAGGACATTAAAATTGTAGAGCCCTGCAAGAGGCCAAGAGGTAAAACTGTTCTCATCTAGAGAACATGATCTTTTGGAATTTCCTTTGCTGTCTTTTGAAAGGATGTGTGTATATTGACCTTGCTGATTGACAAGCAGGACAGATTTATGAATTAAGCTGGGCCAAATGAGCTGTACCAACTTGTTCTTTGACCTTCGAAAAAATAGGTCAAGGTCATCCAAAGTTTCACCAAAGTTGCCCTTTGACCCAAGTTTTTAAACTCTGTTAAAAGTTAAAAACACCATTCACTAAGCTTTACGATATGCAAAATAAATATTCATGATATTTCATTTGTTTTAGAAAAGTTATTTCCACAACATAACTGGAGCAGGTGCCCTCATCATGGCAGAGGCCTAGTTCTGTTGCCTAGCACCAAAGGGGCCCGGAAGAGGTCTGTAATTATTCTAGTTAATTATGGATACCTCCCATTCTCTCCACCTAATTGAAGTCGACCTGCCAATGCCATGACTGACAGGGCAACAGTAGCAGAAATGAGCCATACGCCTTACCATAAGAGCTTGCCACCTTTTAACATTGCTTTCTGAATTTAGCAAAGCCTGGTACCTATTGAACACCAGATCATAATAATTTTCAAGGTAGTCTGCATAAAGAATCTTGTGCTTGGTAAGCAGATCCTGAAAGGAAAAAGAACATAGTTATTGAGTATTTTACATTAATCTTTGCATGTTCACAGTAGTTTGTTTAAAAGGTGTCATTTCACTAGCAAAAACTTGGGAGCCCATTTCAGGATGATGGTACATTTGATGGTATATCAGGAGGTACAATCAATAATTGTTCTCCAACAGAACAACAGGATTTTTGTATTTGTATGTTTTTCATCACAGAACAACTAGGTTTTCAACCAATTTCCTCTGCCCTTTATCATCAAACCAAAAACAGAATTGTGACAGTCCTGTACTCATTCAGGCACAAACCTGAAGCAGTCATATGAGCTTCACAATGATATCAAAGTCACCTTTAAGACCATTGTCACTGTGGCTAACATGTAAATATCATGTTACCATTTTTTTGCTCATTTTGACAATTTGTTTAAAATCACAAAATGAAAGCACCACCAAGTAACGGACAATTCGGTGGAGATCAAGAACAGATACATTTCCAATAAATTTGAAGAGGATCCAATTTACATTTTGAGCCAAGAAGTCAATCACAGCAAAAACACATAAAAATCCTCAAAAAAAACAACAACAAAAAAAAAAACAACTGGCCCATGGGCCTAATGCTTTGCAGGCACCATGGCTATATTGCACTTACATCTTCATTTCAAAGTCATGAGTTCTCAAGTTGCTTGTATCAATTTGGCAACCCATCTCACCTACATCTGTATTTTGGACTTCATGATTATCAATGCCATATGTAATTTGTAATATGGTCTTTGAAAAATAGGTCAATGTCATCCAATTTTTTTTACAAAAGTTGGGCATTTACCTAATGCATAGTTTGTGTAAGTTTCAAAGCTTTACCTTCATCTATGATCATAAAACTGGATTTAATGTGGTTTTTTTACACCTATAATGTTAGTTCTGGCATTGAAGACCACTTGTACCACCACCAAAACTCCACCATCATAAACTCTTTTCTGTGTAATATTCCTGCAATGGTAAAATGCATACATGTTCACATGTAAAGATAGAATGACCATCACAAGAATATCATCTCCTGAAAAATATTTCCTCAGTGACCTGGAGAAAGTTGTTCAAGGTCACCCATATTATGTAATATCATACTTTCAGACATGATACACATATGCTGTGACATTTAATTAAGTTACCCTGATTATTTCTATAGATAATGAATTTCATAGGTTTGAACCCATAAAGGATCATATTTTCTGTTTACCAGTAAGAGGTGCAAAAAGTACTTTTCAGATTCCAGTTTAGCCTCCCAAAAGTTTACATCAAACTTCATGAAGATGGATCACAATCAAGGATAAAACGAGTGTTCTCATTTTTTTTCACTTTTGTCCTGTTTATCATGTAGTCCTGTAGGTGGCACCACCAATAACATTAGGAACCTAGATTTTCATTGATAGAACATGTCCGAAAAAAATCAACAGGCTAATCTCAATGTGGCAGATGATATCATGTTGACAAACAAATTGTTTATGGAAAGAATGATGGCTGATCGGACATGAGTGATGGCATAAGCTCTGTGACCTATGGTCAGCAGAGCTTACAAACATTAACGCACCACATGTTGAACAAATTATGCTCTGCGAGTTCCCAAAATTGTCGCTGTGCAATTTCACAGCACATCTTTAAACATTTTATCTAAAAACGCACACAAAAATTCACAAAAATTAACAAATCCACCTTGTCAGTCCTGGCACACATTACCCAGGACTCCGGCTTGGGTAATACAACTATAACTCCAGCCTGTCTGGTGACAATGTAGGCCTGACCACTGGGACACAGGCATCCATAGCCAGGCTGGGACACTAGCATCCACTGCTAGGTTGGAACACTGGCATCCACAGCCAGGCTGGGACACTGGCATCCACTGCCAGGCTGGGACACTGGTATCCACCGCCAGGCTGGGACACTGGTATCCACTGCCAGGCTGGGACACTGGTATCCACTGCCAGACTGGGACACTGGTATCCACAGCCAGGCTGGGACACTGGCATCCACTGCCAGGCTTGGACACTGGTATCCACTGCCAGGCTGGGACACTGGCATCCACTGCCAGGCTGGGACACTGGTATCCAATACAAGGCTGGGACACTGGCATCCACTGCCAGACTGGGACACTGGCATCCACTGCCAGGCTGGGACACTAGTATCCACTGCCAGGCTGGGACACTGGTATCCACTGCCAGGCTGGGACACTGGCATCCACTGCCAGGCTGGGACACTGGTATCCACTGCCAGGCTGGGACACTGGTATCTACTGTCAGGCTGGGATGATGGCATCCACTGCCACAAACATGTTCACACAAGTTGCACTTGTAGGTCATTACTTACGTTTACAACAAGACCAAGTCCCAAAGAGTTCAACAGAAAGAAACACAGGCTCCCCTCAAACGTGGAGAAGGCATCAGACGCGATACTAAATGTAGACACCTCCACATACTGGAAGAAATGTTGAAAATATTGTGACTCCAGAATTAAGTGGGCCAGAGCTTCATGACGTACACACTCTTGCAACATTTGTCAGCAATTTAAAGCTATATCCTAATTCTCATATCTGATATTAATAAGTACATGCAACACAAAATATCTTCAGGCTTTAGAAGTGTGCATATTTTTCTTAATCATTTATTTAACCAAATGTAGCACTGTTACTTGTTGTCATCACTCACACCACCACACCAAGATAACTGCGACACAAAGGTAAAGACAAACAAATGCTTCCTCATGAAATACAATGAAATAAGGAGAAAAGCACTTAATACTTATTTCTTAATAAAGAAATGTACCAGCACATTTTGGACAAATTACGAGAATTTGCAGATCAGCTGAAAACTTGCATGAATGGAACAAATTAAGTTACACATTACAGTAAATTTTACAAGGCATTTGCACATGGCCTCATATAAATATGCTTCTATGCATGCATATATGAACCAGAGATTTAAAAGAAAGACTGCATGAAATTTAAAAAGATCTTGTGAACAACAGTAAAGATAAGGATTTGCAGTTCAATCTAGCATATCATTTTTTGCAAGTTAACCCAAGTCTATTAACTCATGGTTATAAAATGGAATACTATGTGTATTTTTTCACGCCCATTTCCCTTCATTCATTTACATTTGGCTGACACACAAAAAGCTTAACTCAATCCACCTTAAAGACACCCTTTTCCCGCCAATATATAAATATCGTCTGCTAATTGTCTTTTACTAATTTAGGGATTATTTTTCGAAATTTTGGATGAAACTTGCATGGAAGATCATTCAAAAGTATATGCCATTGGTCAACAGCTTTCTTTGGAATCCTCTAGGGGCAATGCGCCCAGGGCACGCCCAGGAAAGCTGTTGACTCGGTTTTCTATCAGGGTGGAATGAGTTAAATAATCAAAATAAAAATTAGGGCCACATTGTTCTGCACATTCTTACAGCATGTGCTACCCACCACTTACCCTTTTATTAATTTGAAGAGGATATCAGGTTTTCTACAGATATATTCAACTGTTGTATACCTAGTCCCAATATTTCTCCTTAATATGTTATTTAAAATCTGTGCAACATCTTTCTTGCTCTGTGAAAAGTCTTGAAATAAAAGCATTGTCAAATGAAAAATTTTATTCTAAGACTGTTTACTCTTTCAGTACCACATTTTGGACTCAGTAATCAGCTTTTCTCAGCACATGTTGGGCGTAATGCACCCAATACGCGCTGAGAAAAGCTGTTGACCTATGATATTCTCTCTGGAACGATAGGCATATGGGTACTTGAATGAAAGGTCCTCTTACCAGGAATAAACATCTGGTATCCAAATGATAATTCAGACTAGCTTGATTTAAGAACATTGACTCTAGTTGTGATTGGCACTGAAAGAGTGTGGCAGTCCTCCTATCTAACTGATACAGTACCTGTGGATAGAGATTAACAAAAGATAAACAGTGTCACTTTATGTGCAGTTTTACACATTGCTGGGCACTGCTGATGTAAAATTATAAACTGGTCCTTAATTCATTCCACCATCATGACGCTTCTTACTGCCAATATCTAAATGTCGTCTGCTAATTGTATTTTACTAATTCATGGATTATTTTTCTAAATGTTGGATGAAAGTTGCATGGAAGATCATTCCAAATTATATGCCCATGGTCAACAGCTTTCCTTGGCGCTCTTTGAGCGCATCGTACCCAGAACACACTAAGGAAAGTTATTGTTTGGTCTTTTATCAGGGTGGTTATTAGCTAAGCCAAGAGAACACTGACGGTTACTTGTATCCAAGATAAATTCACCTTTTCTGCCCAATAATATCATATGAATTGTCACACCCCGCAACCTAAACTGTCTGGCGGTCAACTGTTGTCTGCTTTGAGGTTTTGGACACAAACATCAACACTAATGAAAAACAATTTCAACAAGAATTGGTGATAAGACCTAAAAAAAGTGCCCCAGGTCAACAGATTTCCTTGCCAGATTTCCACTTCACACCCAATCAATGCCTGGGAAAGATGCTGGTACACGTCTTCTAAAAGCTAATCCTAATTCAAGTGGCATCCGGTTAAACACAAACCAGTCTTACGCGACACACTACTATCAGTTTTTACAGTTGCACTTATATATTGAGTATATTTAGGCCTCAATACACTGATTTATGGCATCAAGATAATTCGTTTTTCCTTTTCCTTGGCTTTTCACCCACTTGGCACAAGCTATTTTGATACTCCAATTTACTAAACCTTACAGTGCTTATTCCAGCTTGTGCCAACAGCTTTCCTCAGGACACTTTGAGTGCAATGCACACAGTGTCCTGACGGGAAGCTGTTGACTAAAATCGCAGCACCACCTGTGAGCAAATTGAAGTCCAGGGGTGCTCACAAGTGTCCCTTTGCAATTTCAAGCAATAGGGAAAGTCAAGATCAACTGGTTCATGAGGATTGTCGGGAGAAGATTTTGTAGGCAGAAGGGCTTGGTGTACATATGTACTATTGTATTGGTGTCTTTTTGCCCAGAACCACTTCCTAGTAGTCACTACCCTATTCCGCAGTCCGAACTCTTTACTCTCCATAAGCTGACCTGTCCCTGTCTAACCTGTATACATATGGAATAACTATTGTCCATATTGCACACGTTCCTCTGTAAAATTTTGACATTAGCTAACCAGCCCAAATAAATAAAAGGGTCTTTAGTGGGTAACTTCTCAACATGTTTCGGACCCTATTACCCATTCTCATTCACAAAGAGTTTGATTCACAATTTTAAACTGGAAAGGCTTTTCTACATTAAAAAATTGCAACCCATCAATATTCAATGTACTATTTAATCAGTGGGGATTAATTAATTTTGTACCCAGACAGACCTTGTATGGAAATACTTATTACAGTAAAACGTCCGTATATTGGGCACCCTTGGGATGTGTATTACATGTAGTTTCCATTGGAATTTGCACCTATGTAATTTGGAATCAATTGGCCAAGTGGTTTTGGAGCAGTGAATTTGACCGAAAAATAAAACCATAAAAATAATCAAAAAATCACTGGAGAGTGACTATTTGAACATTTAGTAGAGACCCACCCAAGGTTCATCCCTACCAACTTTGTTCAAAGTGAATCTGGGCAGTGGTTTCGGGGAAGTCGAAAATGTAAATTACCATTGCAATCCCCATTCACTTGTCATAGTACTTAACCAATAGCACTGTATACATTAACTGATAAATACCCCAAATTCCCAAATTGAAAAAATTCATTTTAAAAAGGGATTCACAACAATGCCACCTTGTGAGCAGCTTTGTTTGGCCATTCTTCAAGGACAATTTCCATCATAAATTTCAGCATAATTCGAGACACTTTATATTACAAGAAGCTTATAGCACTAGTGACCCCAACGTTGAACACTATCCCAGCTGACCAGCAGCCAGAAGAAATCAACACCAGCCTGGGGCCAGTGTAGGCTGACAAGTGGAAACTGTCTGTCTGCTGCTAAGGTGTTCTGAAGACGAACATGCACTCAAGAAATCTATTTTAAAGAATCTTTGTCCATCCTGTGATACGTATGCCCCTTGTTAAATGAATGGACAAAAATTTCCCCATGCAGGTTTTCTGGCAAAGTTAAATTTTAAGGGACACAAATATATCATATTCTAATGTAAAAATTCCAAAAATAAAGACATGATGAGGTATTTTTTGGTATTATATGCCCAAATTGTAGTTTTTTGCTAAAATGTTAGGGTAAGCAAAAGTATCCTTGAGATTGTCTAGATTATGCTATTTTACCCCTTTTACCCTTTTGCAGAAACCCTGCCATGCATACAAATGCTCACACATCAATGAATACACGTGTATACACATTGTCAAGCTCAAGCTCGGCCCATGGAAAGACCTGTTCAGTAGGATCTCAAAACTATCTGCAGAAGAAATTGCTTTCTGCATGATACCAACAACTTACAGCTCCGCACTTGATTACCCTTTTAGCTCATATTAAGAGTTTAACTTAATTGGGGTTTAAGACATCTTCAGTTCCTTAATAGTCCCAATATGGAGAGAGAGAGAGAGAGAGAGAGAGAGAGAGAGAGAGAGAGAGAGAGAGAGAGAGAGAGAGAGATCTGGCTCCACAATATTTGAGCCCATCGAGTCTTATGTTTCTTCAGCAGAAAAATGTGCATCAGGTGATCAAGACAAAGAGTATATACAGTGAAATCTAGACAAAGCTTTTTGATTCACTGAATTAAGTAATAAGATAACTTTAGCCATATTTGCATGTTATTCAGCTGAGAAGATTTGGAAATCCAGGTGTGCATGGTTCCTTTCCCATAAAACTGGGTTCGCCTTCCCGTGTTTTCCATTTTTGTTCCCTCTTGGGTGTGGTTTTTTATGTCTGTGTGCAAACATTTTTTTCTTTCTCTTTCTTTCCTTCCTTCTGTTGTTCTTCTTTCTTTTCCTTTTTTCTTTCTTTCTTCTTTACAGCAAAATGACACACCTATCTGTAGTATGTTAGAAGTGTACATAAATCTGTTTTGATTGCATAGGCCTTTAGTTTGTGTGTTAGTTCTGGGCAAGGTTTTGTGTCCTAGCTCAAACATAATATTGTTTTGATTGTACATGTATTTGGCTAAAATTTGTGTGCAAATGTTACTACTTGACTTCATTATTAGTTTATGATTCGTGGCATATGGTCTACACGTCATAGCACAAGGCTTGAAGAAGGGACAAAGCACGATCATATTTGAGGTATTGGTAAATTTTATTTCCTTAAATTCAATTATCTTATTTGCATATATTAAAATTTTACAACTTTCAGTAATGGTTCATTAAATGCATACCCAAACCACCTATAAATAGACCTAGCAATTGTATCTCCATCTATAACAATTTTGAAGTTATTCAATATTGACGTATATTCCTCTGATTGGAAAACCATGTTGAAAAAATCGAGTTATCACATAATTCCTAGGAATTCCGTTGATGTTAAGCTGTGCGAATAGCTCGAAACGGACCATAAATCAATCTGAAAATATAACATACCTCAAATTTGAAGGTCAACTTTATATGGTTATTTAACCAATAATATGGATTGTAACATTTCTTATTCTGCGCTCAACATCAAAATAGGCAGATAGGCCCACAGAAAATTGAAAATTTTCATATAGCCGGATGAGCTTGCACTGGTCGGGACTCATAAGACATGCCACGTCACCAGATCCAGAGAGACAACTGCTCTAAGTATGGACTGTATTCAGCGAACTTCTTTCTACAAATACGATTAACCCATTTGAAACTGTATCACAACTGAATTGTTGTTGTAAATTTTAATCAAATCACCAATTTAACTTTTCCTTCTAATGTGAAATGACTATATTTCCCAAATACATGTTAGTCCCAGATAGGACGGAGTTGAACTACGTGATGGTCTGCATGTATTATTATGATCAAAAGAAAACGCTTGACCCTAGCAAAGGCAGAAATATCTCTTTTCGTGTCAGTGTAAGGTTATACGTTATCGAAAATGGGGCCTAAGTGCAGCATTCCCCAGCCTTTTTCATCGAAATACGATATCCAACACGCCTACCTAATGCGTACTTTCATCGTACCTTGTTCAACTCTATCGGTGCCATTTTGCACAGGCGTCATATTGCTTTGAATTCACATGTTGATACTTCATCTATATTCCTTGTAAATCGACCTATCATCAAATTACCAGCAATTTACTGCTGCACTGTGACAATGAACACAAGAAATGTCTAGTACAACGAGTTTCCTCAGGGTACCTTGGGTACATGGCGCCTAAGGTGCAACAAGGGAAACTTTGATCTCAGTCAAACCTTGGCACTGAAAGGGTTAATGTACCATGGAGCTCATGATCCACTTGGACTGTGACCTTTTGATGTGAGAAACTGGCAACGTCACTGATTTATTGATATGCAAATTCTCCTGTCATAAAATGAGACAAACCAAACATGCTGAGGACACTTGAAGTGACATTTATTGAACACACTTTCTTCCGAACGTTTAGTGGCCATGACAAGCCTGCAATGCTTTTGTGGCAGATGAACCACGTGCACTTCAGAAATAAAGTATTGATAAATATATATATATATATATATATATATATATATATATATATATATATATATATATATATATATATATATATATATATGTATGTATATTTGTTGGAGTCCCTTACAGCTGATAATCCCAGTAGGCTTTATTGGAAACATGTTTAAGCTGACCCATGAACAGCCACTTCATTTTTTGTGACTTGATTGGGACACAACAAATGAGGAAAGCCATAAAGTTTACATTTTATTATAAAATATCAGAGATAACAGATCACTGGGAGGTCAACTCACGTCTACTCATACACTGTAGTCACCTACATTTTCTTCTGGTCATCTGTCTGTTATCAACTCTTCTGTAGGTCGCGTTCTAAAGTTGAAACGAGTCCATATAGGGCAACGCCCTCGCCCACAATCATTTTAGTATTGCATTTGTGACGTGTATTTCCTTGAAATAAAATATTCAAAGGCAATATATCGAGTGCTGTAAACATATGTAATTAAATAGTGTTGGAAGATGTACCTCCAATGGCAATATAAAGTCCCACATAACCTACTGTCTTCAGTTTTACCTGGTCCACTCTGCATTTACTGCTACATGATGTTTTGAGAACTTTTCATACAAAAGTAGGGCTAAAGCCTGGTTCGTGTAGAAGACTTGTTTGAACAGGGAGTACGACGACTGGTTCATATTTTATTCACAGAGACAACGTGCCTGTACTTTTACTTGTTAAACTGTTTTCGCTATTACGGAAGGAGGATACAATTTTGTGTAGTCTCGGTCGGATTTTTGGAACCTTGTTTACAATATCAAATTTAATTATCAGGATGGAAGTAACTACAATCATTGTGTTTTGGGAAATATGATGCGCTTATTCAAGGGAACAGACAAATCAAGAAGTTGAGAGTAGTAGTAGTAGTAGTAGTAGTAGTAGTAGTAGTAGTAGCAGTAGTAGTAGTAGTAGTAGTAGATATGATCCTGTACGTACATGAGACATGTTTAAATGCGCATCCCCATGTGGAATATGATTAGCAATCTGTCAAAATTATGATCCATCAAATTGGCCCGTTCAGGTTATTTGGTCACCGCAAAGCACAAACGGTAGTATTTTTATATTGACGTCGCAGTACCATCACGAGGTGAAGTAGGGATGGCTTTGTTTATTTACCTAACAAAATAAGGGCAAGGGTAAGTGACAAAACGGAATGGATTCTGTTGTTTAAAGGAGAGGGCACAGTTGGCGTTTCCTTATATCTATACAGTCGTCCTTTCAATCCTCTAAAATATTTCCTGTGATCTGTTCTTTTATATATCAAAAAAGTTTGGAGGTTCCAAAAAGCTAGAATGAAATTCAGAAATGGACAAACAACATTCATTACAGCAGAGCCCCTTTTCTGTAAACTGAATGGCACTACTTCTAAATTTTATTTGCTTCCGGAGCTCAGATTTTTAAATACTGGCGAGACAACTTCAGAAATACCTCGGTAAGATGAAGCGGCTGAAAAAATGCTAGAGATTAAGAGAAACCTCATTTTGTCATTTGAATGACAGACGCAACAGAATCTGTCAGTCTGTTGCTTAGTAAAAGCCACAAAATACAGGTAAATGACAACAACTGTTATATAAACAGATAAAAGTACATGTTGTAGTCAATGTGTACGGAAAAAGGCAAGTTATCAATAAAGTCACAGCTGCCATGATAATTTATACATTTTTTCATGAAAAACAACATGTTGTAAAGTGCCAATGGTCCGAACTTAGTTTCCGAGGCTTGTTTTACGCATCTGACTGTTTTAGTTATCTGGTTTCAGAAGTTTAGTGGCATCCTTACACATGGGTATGTGTGTTCTCCAAGTTCGGCTGAGCATTTGGTATCTCAGTCTTAGGCGAAGAGAAACTCCGGATTCATTTCCACTTTCAATGGTTTATTCTGCATATCATATATACAGAGTATGGACGGTTACATCGAGATTGTCCGTCGAGTCCTGGTTGGAATGGTTCTTCTCAGTGATGTGTCCTAGAGCGTACTCCCTACACTCTCTTATTCTCTGTACTGAGAGTGCTCTATTTATATTCTCCAAAATGTGAGATTTCATCATCCTCTCATTAAAATTGTTATTGACAGTCTTTTCCTGTCATCAATCCTTTATTTCCTGTCATTAATCTCATAATGTGTAGGAGTAGACATCTCAGAGACTGCATTCAGTGCCCTCTATTCTACTTCCTAACAACTAAATCCATTCCACCGGAAATAACCTTTAAGGGTCAACTTTCAAGTACACAAAGTTCAAATACAACTTAAAATGTTTAACCATGATTTTCATACCAAATTGTTCCTTGTTATATACAGAATCCAAATATTATACTCTCCCCACATAATGTGTTTCATTGTAGTAAATATAGTAGGATTTGTAACAAGTCATAGCACACACTATCCATTCATCTTCATAAATCTTTCATTTCATTCATTGACATCGAAATATTGTGAATGAAATAATTGCGGAAGTGGGACTTCCGTCATTGATAACATCACAGCTGCATCACTAATTAACAGTGTTGCGCATGTTCAGTTGTCAAGTTGTGATAACCACTTCCCCACTCAATTTTGTGTATATGATGTATGTACATCCTGTTGACTCTTTGTAAACATTAACTCTTTTGTTGACTCTTAGTTTTCCCTTAAAGTTTCCATATATATATTCCTTAAAGGTGGCAATCTTTACAATGTGTACATAATATGTAACAATATGTCAGTTCAATTTCCAGGCCTCTTAACATGGACTGAGATATAATTCCTCTTTGCAAACTTGTGAAAGTGGTGGTGTGCTGGACCCATCTAACCAAGCTGGTTGAGGTATAAATAGAAATGCGTGAATGGGTAACCAATACAATAAACATGCTATAACATAATCATCCTTTGAAAAAAAAAAATACAAAAGAATACTGGCAAGGAAACATTGTATTGCAATAAACATGGGTCGCAATGATATACATGAATTTATGTCTACATGGCTTTTGTTGTTCCATATGAAGATCGAACTAAACCAGTGTCGTCATTTATTAACGCCTCTCAAGTTAGCGATATAATTAGTTCATTTACACAGGCATTATGCTGTTAGATGTTGGCTTTGGTATATTGTGTCATAACGAAAATGTTTTGCTTTGGGTTTTCTGGAACCTTTGGTCTATAGGTACAAAAATTCATGTCTGTGTGGCTGACCCTAGCCACTTCATCTTAAAACGGTTGAACTCTATGGGCATCAGTTGTGAAGTTGTTAAAACCTACTTGTTGGAACTTTAACGGCTTTAAAAATGCAGTTACAGTATAAGATTATACAGAAACTACTTGCATTATTTCAATAAGTCCATTTCAGAGTTAAACATCCAACTTGTTCTGTTGGTCCACCAATAAGTATTAAGCAACAGTCTAGAAAAGAAAACTCATAAACAAGGTACATGTGCGAACGTCTCCCCCCCCCCCCAAAAAAAAATCAGAAACTTTGGTCTGAAACCGAATATTTTTCAAATCATGAAATTACAATTAAAATGAGATGCATAAACATGAAATTGGTCTTGCAGTGTATGTATATATATATATATATATATATATATATATATATATATATATATATATATATATATATATATATATATATATATATATATATATATATATATATATATATATATATATATATGTGTGTGTGTGTGTGTGTGTGTGTGTATGTATATACAGTGGAACCTGTCTTAAGGGACCACCCACAGGACTTGTGAATATTGGTCTTTATAACAGGTGGTCTTTTAAGGGAGGTAAAATTATATCAAAGCATGCTTATGGGGATGTTGAGACTGGTCCTTTAGCACAGGTGGTTCATCAGCAGGGGTCGGCTCATTGGCAGATTCCACTGTATATATGCTATGTTTGATGTACTGAATGCTATACGGTTTGCTGACAATTGGGTGAAGGTACTCCTGCGATATATATTGCCCTCAGTACAGAATTCTCTGGTTTACTTTGAAAATATGAAAAACGTTTAAGCATATAAGAGAAAGACGATCAAAGAACCGTTATATAATACAGATTAACATATTACATTATTCTTCTTCCTTGAAATTTGGATGGTTTTATTCACTTAATTAAAGGACAAACTTCTAATGCACAATGACCGTGAATTTTAATTAAGCAGGCCAAAGATGCATTCCATGCGGTTGTAGGTCTAGGAAAAAACATTGATATCTGTGTCAATAGAAGTCGCAAGGAAAGGACTTTATTTTACAAACGGAGGGTTGTGTGAACAGCCAGTCTTCTTCTGACCTAGGCATTTAACCCACAATAAGACATAAGCTACATATCCAGTACATTTCAGTGCAATACGAATGACTGTTTCATAGACGGAATTGAAAATATGCTTTAAAAAAGGAAAGAGAGAAAAAGGGAAAATTGCACTTCAGCGTATGGAACAAGGTTAAGTTTAACCTCCCAAAAATGTCTCCATACAAATTTCAAAACAATTGATCAGTTTCGGAAAAGTAGATCTTTTTAAGATTTTGCCAATTTTGTTATAAAAATCATAAAAAATCCAAAAATCCATGAAGTATCAGCATTTGAACAAACTTGGCAGAGACCATCTCAAGGTACATTCGCTTCATGTTTGAAGTGAACCTCGTGGGGGCGGTTTCAGAGAAGAAGTTGAATGTGTATTGTGGATAGACGGATGGACCATGGAGCATACTATAACCTCAGCTAAATGGAAATTACAAAGGTGTGCAGTGTTACAATTGCTACAATTTGCGTCCAACATGATCAAAATTGGATCAAAATTAAATAATTTCTTGATAGATGATTTCAAAGGTCCATTTGTCCTTGATCTTCGAACTTTAGAGGTCACATGTAATTGACAAAAATGTGCAGTGTTACCATAGCTACAAGTTGAGCCCAATATAATCAAATCTGGATAAAAATTGATTGAGTAATGGCTAGATGAAAATTAAAAGGTCCAAATGACCATGACTATTGACTTTTAGAGGTCACATGTAAATTACAAAGGTTGCAATGTTACAATAGCTAAAATGTGCGTCCAACATGATCAAAATTGGATCAAAATTAAATAATTATTTGATAGGTGATTGCAAAGGTCCAATTGACCTTGACCTTGGAACTTTAGAGGTCACATGTAATTGACAAAAATTTGCAGTGTTAAAATAGGTACAATTTGAGCCCACCATGATCATAATTGGATAAAAATTGACCAAGATATGGCGAGATGAAAATTTCGAAGGTCCAAATGACCTTGACCTTTGACCTTTACAGGTCACATGTAATTACAAAAATATGCAGTGTTACAATTTGAGTCCAAAATGATCAAAATCGGATAAAAATTGACCAGCTTATGGCTAGATGAAAATTAAAAGGTCCAAATGACCTATATCTTTGACCTTTAGAGGTCCAGGTAAATTACAAAAATGTGCATTGTTAAGATAGGTACGATTTGAGTCCAAAATGATCAAAATTGGATAAAAATTGACCTATTTGTCGACAGATGATAATTTCAAAGGTCCAATTAACCTTGAACTTCGATCCTACAGGTCACATGCACGTGACAAAACTGTGCACTGTTACAATAGCTACAATGTGAGCCTAACATTATCAAAATTGGATAAAAATTAGGCGAGGTACGGCTACATGAAAATTTGAAGGTCCAAATGACCTATATCTTTGACTTTTAGTGGTCACATGTAAATTACAGAAATTTGCAGTGTTTAAAACTTATTGATTAAAGTTAGCTTGGTTACATGTACCTTTAAAACTTTTGGAGATATTTAAGATTGAAATTTTCAAATGGCCCCAATTTGCATAAATTGCAAAACTGTTAAGCCTTTTTACAAAAACTCAAGACTTCTTGTATGGAAGTATAATCATGCAAGTTTGGAGTTTTTATGTATAATACGTTTCAAATGAAATGTCGGACAAATTGTCTCGTAAATAAGAAAGAAAGCAAGAAAGAAAGAAAGAAAGAAAGAAAGAAAGAAAGAAAGAAAGAAAGAAAGCAGAAATAATGATAATGGAATTTTTGACATATAGTCTTCTACATTGCGAAGAGAAAGTAGGGGAAATACAGGAATTAACACACACATGATTTTTTTGTGTTCGTTTGTGTAGCCACGTTACAACTTATAAATGAGCCATGAAATAAATGGGACTACAGTGTAATATCCAGCGACACAGCACACTGTTCTAGCAAAAGGGTAATAAAAAAAAAAAAACGAAAATATTTTTGATAGGAAAATCAAAACGTGATGTTCTTGAGTATCTATGTTAAAATACAGACACCGTATATGTGGGAATACAGACAAGGTATTTTTTATACCGTTGAATCAGACTTTATTAAGACGACCCTACTACCTCAACTATTTACATCATGACTCCCACTAATATTTATTTGAAATTCCAAGGCTCCAATACATTCAACCTAATCGAAAATGTATATCACTTATCGTAAGGTATATTTCTTACCACTTTAAAAAAAGGGTGCAAATTGAAGCACTTTATGTAACAAAACACCTCGAAAGACATGAGTAGAACTCTTTAGGTCTGTGTCATTCCAGTGACAATGGTAATTCCCTTATAACCTCACATAAAACGGAATCCTGATTCTGTACCAATTGCCTGTTGGGTGATCAGAGCTACCAAAAGATAATACACATTACCAATATTTCTGTGCATTTTGAAAAACAGACTGGCTTGCAGTGAGGTATTTCTCAAATCTGCCTCATCATCACTGATTCTAATTGACAATGCAAGTTACAGAGGAATATGTGACACTTCTCTTTATTGTGAAAAGACAAATATAGTGCAGCTGCATCAGGTATGAATTTCGTCCTCAACAAGTGCATATTGAAAACTTAATGGTAACTTTTTAATGATGGTGGATAAATCATTTACCGTGTCATGTGTTATGTGGTGATAAGTTTAAAAACATAAATGTTAATTTGTTGTATAAAATGTATACTGTGGCTGCGGAATTAAGCTGCAGTGCAAGCAGATTTTGAACTTGAAACACTTAAAATGCCAAGTGTCAGCATGCCAGGAAGTGTTGAGTGATCGCCAATCTTGCTTGGTTTTGATTGGTTGGAAAAGATTTACTGATGGGTTCAGTGAGTGAAAGGCGATCACAGTGGGGACAGGATTAGGCTTACTCTCCCAAATGAAATGGGCGGTGTACTGCTGTTTTTGGTCAGACATCCGAAATGTCTGATCTGTGCATATAGAGAACGGGGTGTGTGTTAAATTATTGGTAGTGTTCCTGCTGCGGCCAGGCGTTCAAAGTAGGTATTGATTAGCTGAGAGCATGTGTATGCTCCAATATATATGTACTATTGTGGATCTTGTGTAATCCACCAATTGAAATAATGTAGGCTTGTGGTTAAGCCATTTTTGAGCACTTGTGTGCTCCAATTCATTTTGTTCTGGAAATCTTGTGTGTTTCCACAATTTAGTAAGGTAGGCTTCAAAATAAGCCATTTTTAGCTCTTGTATGCTCCAATATTGTATTTGTGAGTCTTTTGTGGTTCACTAATTAAATGATGTAGACTTTGAAATAGCTAGTTTTGACGAGGAAACAAGTGTAAATATATTTTTCAGAGCTTTGTTAGCTCTCCAATGTGGCGTTTTGTATGATATTTGTCAAGTGTTTGTCTTGAGATTGCACAGCAAATCCTGTAAATTAATGCGTCTTATTTTTGGTGGTTGATAAGACCAGAAAAGTGGAAAAAACTAAACCACAGTTTGGGTCTTACAATTTAAAATAGGTTTTTACAAAATTACAAGATAAGGTTCTAGGTTTTATTTTATTTTTCTGATACTGCCGTTTGATTCTGAGTTGCAGCCCGGAGGTCGATTGGACAAGCCAGGACACCGGACCCGGCCAACCACTTTGTGTAAAGCCTATCAAACAAGTGTACGGACATTATAGACGAACTGCCAGTTTCCGCCATGCTGTGCGTTTTGTGTAAAATGTGAGTCAATACATATTTGAACAAATAGCTTTGTATTTGTGTTCTGTTCACAGCAGTAAAAGTGCAGCATTTCTATTTTCTTTCTGTTATTGAGGGCCAGGTTGGCACAAGACGTGCTAGGTAAAACCACCTCGTAACACATGGCATTACCACTCAAACTTGCCCTTTTAAGGCGTTAAAAGTGCATGGGACTTAATATATGCAAATTTCATGAAACAGAACTTCTCATCAGTGGTATAAGAATTCGAGAATATAAATTTTCCAGGCTTTATTACTTTCTCTTCTACTGCATGTTGTTTCAGAAGGTGACGTGACTTTATATATGCAATGGGACTTATTTTGTAGGAACCCTCCTCATTGCACGCTTCCCTTCTTATAAGGCCACTTTACAGCTATATTTTGGAGTGACCACGTCCCAGGGAGACCATTGTCGTGAATGTATGAAATAAGGTTAGAGATAGTAATATGAATTTGGTATAAGATGAGTTGAGGTTGAAAGAAATAATCAGATATTTGAGGTTTGCGCCATTTAATTTCAACATAAAATCTCATGCTTGACGCCTCCAGTTCAATTGGGGGGATCCGTCAGAGATTTAGTTCACATTTAAGTACCTGTAAGACTGTGCAATAAAACCTGCCCTGCCCTGTCCAATGGACACCGTTTGAATTCTGATGCACATATATGTATAAAGAGAGGGAGTGAGATACAGACAGACAGACGGATAGATACAGCTTTTGTTTGATTCTCAACTAAATCGATAAAGCAATTTTACTTGTTTTATGGTGCTGAAGATCAATGGATTCACTCAGTGTACACCACGTGATATGCAGGGTACAGCACTTGTAGTAGGTTTAAACATATTTTATTTCATCACACATCAAGAATGAATATATTCCGATACAGATTATACAGTTGGGAAAGAGGGCTGTGACCTATTCGAATCCCTGGTGCGAAGAAACAACACGGACATGACACAATGAAACAAGACCAATCAGTTGATAACTTAGTCAACATTCATCAAGAAATATAATTTCATGAAGAATTAATCTTCTATGTAGGCCTGCTTGCTTCTTTAGCTGTCAGATCAAACTGAAGAATCAGGAAAACCCCAAACCGACAGACCTATCATATCTCTTTATCTCTGGCACAAGTGACAAATTCTGGGATAATAATGATGATAATAATAATAATAATAATAATAATAATAATAATAATAATAATAATAATAATTTTATTAAAAACCCTGACAAACGGGGAAATAAATAGTGTTCATCAAAATGAAATACATACAGAGCATATTAATCAGAAATAAAATGTGACACAAATTGCAAACGAAAAATAACCCAAGTATGAACTAAAACTTAAGGTACGTAAAACTTGACAAACTTAAAGATACTGATACATAACTGCACACTGAAAGCACCACTGCCTGACACCTGTAAGTTTAGGGTACGACTGTATTAACCTGGAAATTTAGCACAACTGCAGCCAGGCAGAGGACCTGGGGCCACACAGACTATTAATAGGACAGTCCTGTGTGAACTGAGACCACCGACTCGCCCTCAAAAAAGGATTTACAAAAACTTTGTTCTAAGAGATGTAAGAAGTCAACCAACTTGGGTTTAGAAACGTCGTCTGAAAAAAACAAGTCACTGTAACGAGTCAACTACGTCATTAGTACCTGGTATATACAAGTTCTTTTTCAGCAAGCCAGCTTTTACGTCAGAATACTTGGTCAGCACGACCATGTACTGCAACAGCTGTGTGACCACGCCCCCTCTAAAGTGGATACTGGTGACAATATATTTCGCCAACACAGAAGATAGAATTCTTTGCAATGGAGACTCTACTTGAAAAGCTATGAAAATATAATGGAATAGTATTCTGGTTCACCACGTCAGCCAGGGAAGGCACCACCAGAGCACTTACTAAGTTTGTGTTGTGTGATCTTTTCCCTGAGCCCATGAATTGTTAAATCAGTGTTCCCTGAACACTTTCCACTATTTTCATATCAGTCTTACCCAAGTTTGAACAATTTTCTCATAAGTTAAAATAGGCATGCATAGAGGACCATAAGTGCGGCTTGTCTTAGGTCCGTAGACTGGGATAGGAGAGACCCACGCTGCTATACCACAGTTTACCCTACGTAAATTCTGAATTCTTTTTCAACGTGATCTAACGCTGCCGTACCAGAACGATTTGAAATTGTTTCAAGAATCTCAGCACTGGACTCTGTATTTTAAAGTGTTACCATGCATTCAATTTCCATCCAGGTGTAATATGAAATGGCATGTTGTCAGTTACTAAACACTTAGTCTTTTTAATGCTAAAGGAGAATCTCCATCTGGAGGCATATTCAGTGCAAATGTTAATCACGGCCTGTATATCACAGACTGTAACGCCAATTAGAGTGATGTCATCTGCATAAGCAGATGAGTTCACTTTGTTCTGGTCAACATAGAAACCAAGAGGTGAATCATTTAATAATTTCAATAGCTCCTCTGAGAAAACATTAAAGAAAATGGGGGAGACAGAGCTACCTTGGCGTGTACCCCTGATACCAAAAAGACCCTACTGTAAACATTTTCCGCCTAACAACCCTGCACAGCTGATTCTACCAGGCATACAAGGGGACCCAGTGCTCATTGGATAAACATCTTATAACATGTGGAAAAGGACAGCGTGCCACCCTGAGTGTAAACAACGCTCAGCATCGAGAGAACATATAAACACTTAAGAATTATTAGCATTATAATATGACAAAAATTGATTCATTAAAGCACATTCAAATGAGGTGCTACATTTCTGTATGAAACCAGACTGTGTGTGCATCATAAAAAGTTTAATATTTTGTTCATGTCGGGATCCAATAGTAATAGGCCGATAATTATCACTAATATTGGGATTTAGACCTGGCTTCCTAAGAATTGGAACATTAACTCCCAAAGTGAATATATGCAGTACTATACTGTACTGTAAAATTGCGGTATAAAACTTTGCAAGATGTTGGCACATAATCGGTAAAAGGCCGTAAAATGAAGATTCTGCTGAGATACCATCATTGCCAGGAGAGGTATTACGTTTCAATGATATAATAAGATTCTCAATGCACTGCGTGTATATCTGTAATAGATCGGAAGAATAATGCTTACTTTTATTAACAGGACACCTATATCGGTTGATGAAAAACTAAATCCTGAGACAGCTGCTGCGCAGGTCTGAGATCTGGATCATCCTGCACAACAGAGCTATAGTGGAATGACAAAGCGTCAACAGATAAACTAAATTGAACTTTATGACACCTTTTCTTTCTTAAAGCATTACAGAAATCTTCAGACATGTATATTCATCATAAATAACTGCTGAAACCGAATGACGACACAACTCTCAAAACATTTTGTTAATCCCTTTGTAGCACTCGAAAACAGTGCCATATCTGGGAGTACCATTAGAGGAACACGAATGAAACCAGAATCTTTTCTTGTCTCTCATTTTCGATAAATCGGGGCACACTTTAAGCCCTGGCTTAAACAACCTTTCAGGCACTTGTCCGTTCACTTTATCTGACTCATATACACATACATTAAACTTACTGAAATAATCATCCACAAAATTCTGTTTCGCCGACTCGACGTAAGTTATCAATACTGCAGATGGGAAACTTCTACCTACAGCCCCGAGGGGTTATAGGTAGCAAGTAACTTGAATGACAGTTACAAGCTTGCCTCCCAAGGGTCTACAGGTAGTAAGCAGCTACCAACAACAGTTGCCAGCTTGCCTAATTGTACTTGATATCTGGTTAAGAAAAAATTATAATTTGGCTCAACGCTTGATTTTCCGAAATGCGTAAGGACTGTTCATGGTGATTTATTCAGCCGCCTGTGGAGCACTGTATAAACGTAACCCGTGTAGGCCTAGTATGGGCTGAATAAAATCATCAATGTGTTGCAGTTCATGTCACTGTCTGAAGTAAAATGTATTCTATCAACGTGGATCTTACGCTGTCAAACCTATTTTGAAAATACACTTTTTGTCATGATATGCTATGAACGAGTTCGTCTTTAACCTTTCCATATTCACGGTGGGTTTATTATTAATATTTTGGCAGTCTAGGTACATATAAACGCTTATAAGAGTCCTGTAAACGTTATGGCACACATAAAAATCAGTCGGCTTGACTGTGGTCTGATTCGTACATGTGCCAACATCGTCCATCCCCCCCCCCCCCCAAAAAATAAATAAACAGAAACTTTTGTCTGAAAATGAGGAATTTTGAAAGCATTAAATTACAATTACAAGTAGATGCATAAATATGAGATTGGTTTTTACTCGATGTGTATATATGTATGTATATATATATACATATATATACATATATATGTACATATATATGTATATATATGTGTATATATATGTATATATATATATATATATATATATATATATATATATATATATATATATATATATATGTATGTATGTACGCTACGTTTGATCCACTGAATCCGTTACTGTTTGCTAACAAAAATATCTTTAAAGTCGTGTAAAGGTATTCGCGCGATACGTTTTGCTGCCTGTAAAAAGTACGCTGGTTTACCTTGAAAATAGGAAAATAAGTTTCGGTATATAAGGGAAATACGATTGAAACATGTAATCTAATTCAGACTACCATCTGACATTTTTCTCCATTCTTGAAATTCAGATGGTTTGATTAAGTGAATTTAAATACAGACTTCCCATGCACAATCACCGTAAACTTGAATGAGGCAGGCCAAAGAGGCATTTTACGTGGTTGCACACTTGGGAAAACATTGCTATCTGAAGTAATAGAAATTGAAAGGATAGGACTTTAGTTTACAAAAATGGGCTGTGTGAAGAGGCAGTTCTCAGCTGACTTTGACATTCAATCAACAATAAGACATAAGCTACATATCCAGTAAATTTCAGAGCAATCTGAATTACGGTTTCGAAAAAGAAACTGAAAATATGCTTAACACCCCAAAATAAACGAGCGCAATACGAAAACAGTGCAGCGCAATCTGTTGAACAAGTTAAAGTTTAGGAGTCCTCAAAAGTGTCACCACGCAATGCCAAAGCAATTGGCACAGCAGATTCGGAGAAAAAGATTTTTTGAGATTTTGCCAAAATTGTTTATAAAAAATCATAAAGAATCCAAAAAGCCATGAGTTGTAACCATTTGAACATACTTGGTAGAGACCCGCCCAAGGTACATTCACACCATGTCTGAAGTTAACCTTGTCGGGGTGGTTTCGGATAAGTCGACAATTTGTATCGTTGGCAGACGGATGGACGATGGACCATACTATAACCTTAGCTGAGGTAAAAACCAAAAGAACGGCCAACCCCAAAACAACTTCAGCTCTGATGAGTTAAACTTCAACGGAATTTTGATAGTGTTTGGATGTAAGTGACTCCCGAGACTTAAATTTAACCAGTAGCTGGTGTTGCTTATTGTTTATTTTTGTTGAGTTTTTTTATGAATTTTGCAATTTGAGATCCCATCACCCAAATCATTTATTTCAGTTGACAATTGGTAGGAATATACCTTAGCTCACCCATATATATATATATATATATATATATATATATATATATATATATATATATATATATATATATATATATATATATATATATATATATATATATATATATATATATATATATATATATATTGGTACTCTTGACGTTGGAATTCCCGTGACTATATACATTTACGTAATTTACTTCATATCTGTCCACAAAAGGCAATTCAAACGAAGTTGGGATGAATTTTGGCAGTATTTTACTAAACCTAGGTCACTTATTCTTGTAGTGAGTGGTTACCAAGACGTTTATGTGCACAACCTCATTCATTTTCAAGCAGTTTTGCAGATTTTGGTTTTTCCAAAAATAAACAAACTTTTTTTAAAAGCTATAATTTACCAAGAGATGCCATCATGTGCTTTAGGAGAGAAACAGCAGCAATTTTATGAGCTAAATCGATGTTTGCCCTGTCAGCTTAGGTCAAAAACTTGTCAAACATAGTCTAGAGCAGGTCAGACAATCTGGATATGAATGGTGCCAAAGATGAGGGTAGTTCAAAAAGTAATGAACCTGAAAATGAAAAAAGAAAGGTGCATGCAGTTATTTCATTGCATATATCTGTTAATAAACCCCTAATCTTTTTATGCATTTGGTCCACTGCTTTGGTAGGTCATAGATGCTTTTTCCGTAAAAAAACCTTTTTCTTGCACAGTGAAAAAGTCATTCGCAGCTGTAGCAATGTCTTCATCCTTGTCATATCTATTTCCTACAGCAATTTCACTCAAATGTCCAACACACTGCAGTCACTGGGAGCCATGCCTGGTGAATAAGGGGAATGAGGCAAGAGCTCCGACCCACAGCCTTTACTACAAGGGCTAGTGTGAAGATGAGCACTGATTGATGGTGGGTGCCTGGAGAGCAAATTGGAACAATCTGCCCTGTAAAGGTAATTCCCAGTGGCACGCAACTTTAAACATCACGACTCTTCCAGAAAACATTGGTCATAATCTTTCTGATGGATTTTCAAGCGTTAAAGTTTTTGGCTCTATGAGAACCAGCATGATTCCATTCCATGCACTCTTGCTTGCTTTAAGAATCATACTAAAAAAAATGTGTTTTATCACAGGTTACCAACTTTCTATAAAAATCTTCAGGATCTGAGTTGTTTATGGTTACCAAAGCTTTGCACATATAGACTGTGGTAGTCTTTATGCCTGAAGTCAACAGTTTGGGTATCCATCGCCTGCAAACCTTGGACATATGGAAATGTTTGTGTTGGATCAATGGAGCTGGTCAATAAGCTTTCCCAGTACTAAGTTACACACAGTGGTTCTGCTTTCAGCTGAAACTTGATGGCGAATATATTCCACATTGTCTAGAATACTAGCTGTTGCAAGCCAACCAGTACAACACTAAGCTTACAGACGTCTCCTGACACACCTGGTTCCTTAAATTGGCGTGTTACAGTTGCATAAGAGGGGGAATCCTGCCATAAGCTGATGACATACGATCTTGAATATTTTATGACACTTCAAGCAATGAATCATATCACATCCATATACACAGTTTACTTGATGCTAGACTGATGCACTGGGCGTACCTGATAGTGGGAAAGCCACAGAAGTAGGTCTGAAAGGAAGAAGAAAATCCTACAAGGCATGCTACAAAGGCTGCTGTAGTGTTGCATGCAAACAGAATGCCTGCCGTTCATCATGCTCTGTGTGAAGCTCACAATTTTTCGAACTCCCCTCTGCACCAAAACGTGTGACAAATGCCCCCCTACACCTCAATCCCCACCCCACCCCAAAATTATACAATATAGGTAGCTTGCAATTGTTTTCCATGATTGACCCATGATAGACTATAATGATGGTTCATTTGAAATCCAGTATGGCACTTTAAATTGATTCCGATTTCTAACTGTACTACAATATTGCAGTTTCTTGGGCCCTCATATAATTTGTGTCTGTTTACTGTTTTGCAGTAAATAAATAATGCTGACAGCACTTCACTGATAAAACTAACTTCGCACATGTATTGAGGCCAGTCCCTGTCTTATCTGCACCCACTTCTTGGCTTAGTTTGGCTTTTCAGTAAGTAAACAGTAATGACAGTGTACTATCACCGTTTCGTTATCATATCATATTCCTTTGTGCTTGTACTGAGGCCCCACCATTGCCTTACTTTTACCCACTTAGCAACTCCAAACACAAAGATTATCAACAACCGACCTATAAATATTTGCTGTTATCGTTGTCATGCAATAAATTTTCACTGTTTTTAAGATCAGAGGGCAAGGAGTACCAAACCGCCTGATACCGGTCTGCTATCAGGAAAACACCAACAGGGGCTGAGATTTGGGGATGGCAACTGGAAATACTGAGTGACACAACACACGTAGCTGTGGTAAGGAAAGAACAAAACATCGTTGTGGAACATCTTCATTGTCGAATCCGATATGTGTGAAACTATTTATGACCTTAGAGACAAGGTGCAAATAATCTGTTGTGTATCCTGAAAACCTAAGGAAATCCTAGGACATCTCTTGGGCAAACATAGGACTGCATCTAAGATACTTTTCAATATGGGCGCCCGTAAGTCAACTCAGGTACGTGAGCCTTGCAAGTTACGTTTAATTACTGAGATATGATTGTGATAATAACTGCCAATTTTGAACAACCACTGGATGTGTTGACATGCAGACCTAACGTGGTCTGATGGGTCGACGTTCCCGCCACGCCTTGTCAGTAGCTGCTTCAGGCAGTTTGTTAAAACTTACCTAATATTTACGACTACGTGCCACCACTGGGCTGATGTTTCCCTTGTCCAGCAATGTTTTGCAAACCATCCTCAGGGTTGTAGAAAATATAACAAGTTTTGTTCGAGTGCTCAGAAAACAAGACTGGTGGTATGTGATCTAAAACCCTGCTGTATGCTCTAACTTAAGTATATAAAAAGGAGATATTCACAGATATACATGTACAATATGGCAAGTGGGCTCAGAGTAAATTTCATGAACATCGGCTGAATTAACTAATATGTATATTTTATGTATATTTACATTTAATCTAACTTTTAACATTACAAGTATAGGAGAGAGCCTGGTGTGTTATGAGACCATTAGACAATAGCCTTGTGCGTTATGGAACCATAACATAGGTGTCTTGCCACATTCCAATAAGCCACGCCTACCTGGGTTTCCAGAACGTAGTACTTGAACATGTCTGGCAAATCAGTTTTTGATCGTTTCTCTTAATTCTATGTACTAAGTTTCTAAATTTCGTGTAAATGAGCAGAAAAATTAAGAGGGAAATGTAAATATAAGCAATGAGGGTCGCTTTTGTGTGTGTTATGAAATAATGACGCGGGTGATTGAAGCTGGCATCAGGCGAGGAGCACTGGCGTGCAACCCTCATTTCTTAATTGTGTACTGTGGAAATGACGCTATTCACATAATTGACTGATGTACGTTCGTCTTTAATTAAAGTTTAAACAATAAAAATGAATTTCAGTATTGTGCAATGCATGAAAAATTGTTGAAACGTGAACAAGCATGAAGGATGCCAACTGTGAGTGATGCATGGTAGCACAGTTGAGTTATTGACATAATTGTAGCTCAGTTTACAGTCAGTGTAAAAATATATCCACGTTTAAAGGAAGGCAAAGTGATTGGTAGCTTTAAACTCAAATGTTGGACAAATCTTTATAGCTGAAAAAAACACAAGAATGAGGATTATTTTGGCTTTGCTCGAATTTATGTGGTTCACTGATTTTTGAACGCAGCTCATTTTATTTTATTTTTTTTAATTTAAGGTAAAGATACGATAAAATGTCGTATAGCAATATCCTTCTCTTATTGTTTTATCTCCATTTCACCGTCTAGTTGGCAAAATCGGAAGATGAATTGCTTGCTCCAATTCGTGCGGTTCTACTTATTAATACATCAGAATCCATTTTTGTGGATAAAAATAAGTAACAAGGAGGTGTGCTTTCCTTAGCGACTGCCTTTTATTAAGGCACCGTTTTGAACAAAGAACCTATATAGGTTGAACATATCTCTGTTCCAGTCAGTTTGACGTTAAACATGTTGTGTAGCGTTATTTTGCTCAAATGCGATCACCTGGCTGTCAGACTGGAATTTATTATAGGCATTTGTACTGCCGGACCAGATAGTTAACGTGTCTGTTGTGATCACAATCTAATGTGTCTTTTGTGTGGTCATTAGGCCCTAACTAGTGTAGTGACAAAAAAACAACAGTAGTGTGATACCTCAGAAAATAAACCCTCCAGTTTTTCCCCTCTAAATATACATGAACATTTTCAGGGCTGAGTACTGAAGGGCTGGTAAGTAATTGTATTACTGGGTGAGCCGTGCTATTCATGAAGTCACCTTTGAAGCAGGTTGTGTTACACAGGGGGTTATCAACCCAAGATACACTGTTCTTCCGACTTTACTGTACCCCAAGATAGAAAAAGGTGATTTTAGGATCAGTAAATCTACAATGGACAACAAAAGCAAACAAAAAAAAAAAAAAAAACGCGAATAGGTCAAGTATTGCATAGGTGGAATATGAGGCGGACAATTAATTGCGTTCATCGTAACAAATTTAACACTGTGCCTACTTTGTGCCATTTTAAGAACAAAACTGGATTTTGCAACACTATCAAAAAGAAACACAAATAAGTTAAAATGTAAATTCTGCTGTACCTGCAAACAGTTTGGTTCTTTTTTACAATAATGTCATGGTTGGTAGTGCGCAATGTAACATGACTTCTATTCATTTGGTTATATTGGACAATGTTAAAAAGATGTGTCAGGATACTATTGATAAAAGGACAAATGTTACTAGGAAATACGTAAGTGTCGTGATAAATTGTCTGAGAAGTGATGGCCGACATGGCTGTGATAGTAAGCATCAGATAAAAAAGAAAAATAATGCTGTCTGTAATTAATTTTTTCAAGTCGGTATTACTGTACCTATTTTGCTGAAAAAAGCAATGCTGAATCCTAATGGAGTCAGTAGTTTTAAACTGATCACTTTATCGCCTATACATTCTAAATAGGTTGAAATTTTTATGTTGCCAATTTATGAGAATTTGTTAAGTACTCAGTTGGGATTTGTAAAGGGTTCTACACTAGTTTTTCGCCCTTAGTGTGATGATTGAGAATATTGTTTCAGGTTATGGCCTATCTTATATTGGGGGCAGATTCCTAAACAGCTTTGTAGCAGATAAACCTAAAACTGCAATGAAATCCATTTTCTGCCTGACAGAAAGTGACAAGCTGTATAATAAGGGAAACTAGTCTATCTCGTCAGTAAACACAAGGCTTACTCTATGATACCTGCCCATACTTGTCTTTCTCCATAAATTCAGTCATATGTAGACTTGGAGACAAACCTTGCTCACTTATTGATTATGGTGTTTTCTTTTGGGGTGGGGTATCACATTGAAAAAACACTGGATATTATGCCATTCAGTATAAACTTAATGTAGTGTGAGGACATTCCCATCAAAGCCTGTGTCAGGTGCTCCTGTATACTTTTGTGAAGAATTATATAAACACAATGTAAATTTGTATCCAAATTTTCACTATCCAAATGTATCTTCTTACCAATTATTATACAAGTTCGAAACATTGTTTACAATCAGAAAATAATGCTGGTGCTACGAAACATTGTACTTTAGTGGAAGATATATCAGGCCATATTCCTGCAATGCTTCAAAAAATACAGTTTGGCAGAAGAGGTCGATTATCGCAAAAATACTCTTATTTTTGTTTAAAAAAAAAAATAAAAACACACACAAGTATCGCAACACATCGAAAAGGTTATTGCTTTTACACAGCAAATATTATGTATTAAAACAAACTTGTCAAACATGGCTGGGCTCAGACTGGACAGTGCTATTAACACGTATCAGGGCCGGAGTCAGTCATAGGCTGTTCTAAGCACTTGGCCAGAAATTAGGCAGTATTTACTCTATTGTCACTAACTTGAGAAATTCTTTTGAAACATTAACTCCAGGGCCAGGGGTCAGTCACAGGCTGTCCCAAGCACGTAGCCAGGAATTGGCAGGATTTACACAATTATTACAAATTTCATTTTTTTTTTTTCGAAACGTACACCAAGAGTTTACAACTGAATAGAACTAAATTTCTTGGAGACTTTAACAGAGAGGAGTAGGCGTCATCAGAGAGTTTTATTTTGCATTTCCGGTACAGGATGTCCATTGTTAGGAATTCCCCAAGTTTATATGGGTGTCTGGCTGCAACCGTTTATTTTCTAATAGCTGTTGTTGAATATGTAACCCAAGTTTGCTACTACCTCAGTTATACATTGGCAAGTGGTTTGACTAATGTGTCTTATCTAGCTAGAAAGGGTACATACTAGTTCAGGGTTAAGTCAAGTTATTCTTATCTGAACTTGATCTATACTCTTTAGTAATTATGTTTGATTTTATAGATATTCTGCATTCAAATTGAAGCTCTGCATTTATAAGCACTTTTTAGCTATTTCATCATTCTCCACTTTCATATTGCTTCATTATTATGTGGGTTGTCTTTGCTGAATATTTACCTCAGACAAGACGCCACTACCCAGAGAGAAATGTATGGATAAAGGCTCCAAAACCTGTTCTGAGATGTAACCCGCGGAAGACCCTTTATTTTATTTCAGCTAATACAGCCTATGTCAAAATTCTTGAGAGGAACATGTGCAATATGGACTATAGTACTTTCAAATGAGTATCGGTTAGACAGTGATAGGCTATCTGACGGGGGGTAAAGAGTTTGGACTGTGGAATAGGGTAAATGGCTACTAGGAAGTGGTTCTGGACAAAATAACACAAATACAATATTACTGGTAAACCCATTGTCAGCTAAGATATTGGAGTTTCAAGGATAAAAGATGACTACTCTCAGGTATGATATTAGAGTTTACAGGGACAAAAGATGACTGGCTGACTGATGCTTTTTAGTAAGTAAACACTAATGACACAGTTTTCCCTGATGCAAGTAAATACTATAACATGATAACATACCTGAATTGAGGACACGGCCTGGTAATAAATTTACCCACTTCACAAATACAAACACAAAATGTCTTTGAGGAACACATGTTAACAGCAGCCAACAGAAATGCACTGTGCCATTGTTCATATGGTGAGTGTTAATTTCTGGTGGTGAAATGGTAGCAAAATATGGTAGTCAATGACCTCTTCTCTGATACCCCGGCAGTTAAAGTCACCCTTAAAGCAGTAAGTTTTGGCAAATGTCGAACTTCTGAGGCTCAGAGCAGAGTAGCTAAGGAAAAGAACAGAATTGTTGGGGAACACTAAGACGTTACTCTCCCAAATCAGCGATGGAGAATTTTACATACCATTCTGACTTAAAATAATATCAGTTATGGGGTTTTTACATAGCATACAATGATGTTCAAGTCATGCCCTATCATCACCAAATCACTTTAATCACCTTACATGCCTGGTGACCTGCAAGAAAATTAGTCAAGGTCATCCATATTGCCCAGTTTTTTGTGTTGGGTATTGTATAACCTATGAATTTTAAATGTCCTAGTTAATTATATTGAGGTTTTGAATTTTAATTTGTTCATTATAATTTTTGGGCTTGTAATTTCGCCAAACTGTAGGAAGCGCCACTGGTATCATAGTCAGCCGTGTTATGGATGCCATGAACAATCCAACTGGACGTAAAAATCAATCCAAATTTTACGATGCCTGTTGCTCACATTGTGATCCAGATTAATTTTCGTCAAAGTTTCAGGTGGCGCCACTTGTATCGCAGGCAATTAAGATACTGTCTTAGTCATCAAATTTCATTAAGATGTAAAATTAACAAAACAAAAACAAAGAAAGCAACAACAAAACAAAACAAAAAAAACAAAAAAACAAAAAAACAAAACAAAACAAACAAACAAAAAAACAAACAAAAAAAAAGGGGGGGAGGAGGAAAAAGGCAATAAGAATATAAAAAGAAAGAAAACCGTATGCAAGGGCGC
The DNA here is from genome assembly GCA_964020975.1 of Hermodice carunculata. Classification (NCBI taxonomy): domain Eukaryota; kingdom Metazoa; phylum Annelida; class Polychaeta; order Eunicida; family Amphinomidae; genus Hermodice; species Hermodice carunculata. The sequence goes on along the minus strand of OZ026621.1, from coordinate 11,138,299 downwards.
TCACAAGATTTTCACATTTAGATTCCTTTTTACTGATAGACATATGATTTTTGGTTGAAGATCTGATTAACTCGTTGTGTTAAAAATGCGCACCCCGAGTTCGGTTTCCATTGATGATCTTTATCTCAAATCAAATAATAATTTTAAACCTTTGGAACAATAATACAGTTTGAAAAGTGCTTCATTCCATATTCATTTAGCTTTGATCGTTTTTTTCCAAAATCGGCCATTAGCTGTTTATGTTATATACGAGAAAATGATACACTTGCACAAGCCCCACATTTCACAGTTACAGTGACCCAAAGTTGGGCAATATGTGGAGATTTTTGTAACATGCTTCCGGGCAAAATATTTATCTGCAGAACAGTTCCTATTACTAGTATGGGTTGTATCTCCTCACTTATGCTTATAGAGACGTTGGAGCGTTTATACAATGGTGTAGATTTATAAAAAATATGTGACAACAGTTGTGTTTTTTCTGAACTTTTGTTATCTAACTTACGACCTAGCATCACCAAGCAATTCTTTAAAGTTAAAGGGCCTGGTAACCTACGGAAAGCTGAAAAAATGGTTTCAGGTATTGAATCTTTGTCTTTTTTAATACGTTTTGGGTCACAATTTCCGTCAAACGGCTGGTAAAGCTCCTGATATCCTACAAAACCATGATTATTTACTTGCTAAGCAATCTTGTTAAAATTTTCAGGACAATCCATAGAGTTACAGACGCTTGAGGGTTCAACGGATTTTTTTACGTTTTAAATCAATGTCAAAGTTGACCTAGAGGTCTGTACACTTTAAATGTCCTGAAAATTAAATAGGTCTGACTCGTAAACTGTGGAGTTTATCGTGATAACCAGTAACACGTTTATGGACAGATGTGAAGATAGAAAGACAGACATGAGTGATGGAATGAATTTGGCCAGCTTTGGTCAGAGAGCTAATACGATCATTATCCAATATGCTAAACTCGCCTCAAAGACCATTTTGCCATGTAACTACTTTGAAAGTTCTGTTTCCTTAAGGAGAAAGTTTTGATGCTATTCACTAAGAAAGCATTATGCACCAACAAAAGTCTATTCCATTGATGGGTCGTGGATGGAATAAATTAGTTGTCAAAAATCAGTCTTCTACTTTTCACATTTATCCATTCATTGACTTGGCGCAAATTTTCATTACGTTTTCTCCTACTCAGTATGGGCTTCAGTGCATCAAGATCTGCAGGTCATACGCCTTTAGGTAGTATGTATTTTACAACAATTTTCAGATATCTACGCCTATTTTCTCAACTTGCTTACCCGACGCAAGTTAAGACTATGATTTTATTTCATATTCTCATGGGTCCATAAATGCAAAAAGTTCTACACTTAATCAACTGAAGCATTTTACTCTTTTTGGGAGGGTTTTTTTTGAACAAAAACAGGACATGCATATGCAATAACAGTCTCTTGATACTTTCTTATGCATTTAGTAGTAAAACAGAAAAATGTTTGATGCGAGACTGATTGAGACAAACCTTTCGTCAATCATATGATAAATGTGACAATGCCACGGAACTGTATCTGACACGATGTCTGCTTGTGTATTGTGGTATTGCGCAAATGCTTTGTTTTAACACCAAGATGATAACGAAGGTGACGATGCCAATTAACCCACATTCTCACAGGGTTGCAATTATAGTGTTCAATAGTATTGAAGGTTTAAACCCCAAACTGGTATTGGCTGCATTATCTTGTTTATGTTGGTGGAAGGCCTATTGTCACGATTAAACATTTAATTTTCACTTGATAGGCCAAACTGGTGTATTGGCTTTATTCATGGTAGCATTGTTTGACTAAAAATTAAGTTCCAAGGGAGTTCATGTATAGAGCCGGAAAGTCTGTACTTGTATAAGCATCTGATTACATTCAGCAGAGCAAAGGATCATCATGACATCTTGATTCTATTTTGTAATGTAAGAGTGATTTTAAGGATAATTTGGGAGAAACCAAGATATCACAGAAGTAAGGTACAAAACTTAAGTCAGGGTCATTAACCCCAATAACTTTGCAATATCAATGTTCTGTAGTCTATCCACAAAATGTTTCAAATGCTCTTCAAATCTATGAAAGAACAAAGGGTCACCAAGACTCTAGAATTTAATTTCAACACTGTTTTATATAATTAATTACTACCATCCACTATGGCAGATACCTTGTTCTTTTTTTAGATGAGAGACTACCAGTCCAAACATACTGGTAGTTACCAATCTAAATCCCACTAAACATTGGACAGCTCTCAGCAATAGATCTGCACTAGCATTATACATCAGATTAAGCCTGTGCAGCCATCAGCTGAACTTTAAAACCCGGATTTTGAATGAGTCCCAGGCGTAAGAGTGGTACAGCATGTAAAGTTAGTTCACATTACTTTTTGTGCACAGTATACTGTTGAACTTTTAAAAAACTAAAAGATACATAAAAAAACCTTTGTCTCTTTTATGATAAAATTGTAATGTGGCTCTAACTGTTCAACAATTTTTGGTTGTTGTTCAAATAAAATTAGCAATTCAGGGTTATAATGAACACTCTTTTTCTTCTTCATGTGATATGTTGGCTGACCAACCTTTCTGAAGAAATAGAGGATATCTTAATGAACTTATATATTATAGGAGGGGGATCTATACCAAGAGTTTTTGGCAACTGCAGTGGGCTTATTTTTGTTATTGTCGCTGTCAAACAGTCATATGGCAGATTGTATGTTATCTTCTGGCCACTATATTCATTGTCCTCTACTCGGCAAAAACAAAGGATTTACACAGGGCTGTGCCCTTAGCCCGAGTGTAATGTTTTTGTTTATCTCATGTGTATGTTCTAAAACAAAATAGATTTAAACAATTTCGTGCAAAGATGCAATAACAAAGGAAACATTTAGCTCTAGAGCTTATTCTTGCAATGACCATAGTCCACAAGTATTGAATACAGTCCACAGGTATTGGTCACAGTCCACAGGTATTGAATACAGTCCACAGGTATTGAATACAGTCCACAGGTATTGAATACAGTCCACAGGTATTGAATACTGTCCACAAGTATTGAATACCGTCCACAAGTATTGAATACAGTCCACAGGTATTAAATACAGTCCACAGGTATTGAATATAGTCCACAAGTATTGAATACAGTCCACAGGTATTGAATATAGTCCACAGGTATTGAATGCAGTCCACAAGTATTGAATACAGTCCACAGGTATTGAATACAGTCCACAGGTATTGAATACAGTCCACAGGTATTGGTCACAGTTCACAGCTGCTGGTCACATACTTCGATACTAAAACACATCACAGTAACATAGTCCAAGCAACAGTCATGTTCTTCTGGGAAGGGTAGTCTCAACGGAAAATTGATATATCAGATGTTATGTAAATGTTGCAGTAAATATTTAAACCTAACCATTGTAACTGACATTTTATGCATTGTATATATAAGGCAAGATATTTCTTTAGGTTGTGAGTTGCAAGCATTAAATCGATTTAAACTACCATCAACTTTTGTAGGTACCTGTCTCAAGTCAGGAGAGAGGTATTTTCTTTCATGCCTCACTTTACATTCATTCACTGACATATAAAAAATATGATAAAGTTGTCAACATGACATCTCATCCCATTTAGATATTCGATGAATAATGCTTCACATGGTGAATATTCAAGTCTTGCTGTTACATTGGTGGTGTTAATGTTGATGGACTGATTTTCGACTATAATATCGAGGCGCGATGGTCTCACCTTACTCCATGGTTGATTCCACTGACCACACGTGATTTCCTCCTCATACACACTATCTGGGTTTTTAAATAGTCGGACATCGTTCTCTGTCTCTGTCTGTCTGTCTCTCTCTCTCTCTCTGTCTCTCTCTGTCTCTGTATTTCTGTCTCTGTCAATCTCTCTGCTCTGTGCCTGACTGTTTCTGTACTTTTCATGCAAAGATCTACCTGATTCGACACTTTATATTCAGTCATAATAAGTCTTTGTGAAATTTCGTACATACATATGACTCGACGCTCAGTGGAATAAGTGAGTTTTTGCATTCAAACTGAAACTTAATTAATTGAACTAATCTCCAACTATTAGTTTTTACTACTACAGCTAATACAAGCCACATACATTTTACGGAGGACAGGATCATCATTTTTTATCTGTCAAAAGCATTCAAAATCATATGTGGGTGCATGGTATTAAGGTATAGATTTCCTTAAAGCCCAAGGTTATGTTTACCGGAAATATTAGGTGAGATAAACTAATGTGATGGATGGACCTGGTGTCTGTCATGTATGGTGCCCACAATTTACATTTTAGACTTCCACAAAGCTGTTTGTCAGATATTTTTTTCTTTGCACTAGTTAATAAATTCGGGTTTTAAGTAGTTAGACAAATACGGTTTGAAACATTAAAGTCTGCAGTTAGTGAAGAATATTTCAAAGGTTAAGAGCACCACCAGTTGCCTATTGTGGATGATTACCTGTCTGAAGTCAGGGGTGAAATGCGTTTCTTCACATTGGTATTGGAAGATGAATGTTGATGTTTTGAGGACTCCTCAATCTGTTTGCTGTCTTTGTTAGTTTGCAATTTATGAATCCGGGTGTTTTTTTCTGAACTGGTTCATAAATAATTCATTATCTGTGTCGTTCTGTGTAATGTGTTTTGTGACTTCTAGTTAAAATGGAGGTAGAGTTTGTTTATTATGTTGCACATTCATAAATGACACACAAATGGTATAGGCTTACTTTTTTGGGCTGTAAATCAGCAAAACTGCCCGCATATTATGGGAAGCAATAAATGCCCAGAATCTGTGGTAATCTATACTTGGTATATACTGCCCATAGTCCGGTTTGAGGAGTATGATTGACCCCCAGACAATGGGCATGACCCACAAACCGGTTGTATATATATATATATATATATATATATATATATATATATATATATATATATATATATATATATATATATATATATATAAATATATATATATGTTCGGAATGAACGAGAATCGAACTTGCAATCTTTGGCACCTGTCGCTTACCTGAAATGAGAAACGCACATATCCACTCGACCAAATCCCCATTCTTAAAAAAGAATGGTTCAGTAGAGGTAGTTATGTGTGAGTGCCATGTCAACACAGTAATGCAGTGTGTGTATTGAGTCCGCATCTATTCCCAAGGGGATGTGTATGTTTTTCTGAACTTTTTGAGCATGTTTTTACTTGGTGGATCTCTAAACATTTTGCTCCAATGGTCAGGGCTTTACCTATTTTATTTGGGTGCATATGGGCGAACAAATTCATTGCCCTATACATGTATTTTTGTCTACATATACAAAAGAGTACTGAGAATTTCAGCAAATGGCAGGTTCACTGCCTTTACTACCCTCAGTCAGTAGGGACCTTGTACTACACTCACCAAAGGATATCCATCCAGGTCCGTACAAAGTTTGTTCAAACGGCAAACGCTCTGCTGTTTTTGTTGTGTGATTATAAAGGGTCTTTTAGTTTTATTTTGACATCATCTTTAAAAGGCTCTAACATCTCATCAAATACTTTGAAATAGCAACAGTTGGCGGGAGTTTTTTCCTTTTCTTGAAGAATGTTTGGTAGGTTCTGATGATTTGTACTTCTTTGAAAGTGTTAAGTATATTATTGCTGAAAATAAATGAAAATTTACCATGCACAGGGTCAAACAAACAAAGCTTTTACACCTGTTAGTGATATTCCTTGCCCCTGATGTTTACCAATTTGTTCTATTTGTATATTGATCAATTAATGCATATATTTCTACGGATACTATACAGGTCAATTCAATGATTCATATTTTTTAATGTTCCTGCAAAGCCGTCAGCTAAATGTCTTAAAAACAAAAGAAAGAAAACAAGTCGGTTAAAATAATGTGCTTCACTGAGTTATAAAGAAGTTTTGCATTCAATTTTTTGGCAAAAGCTTGAAAAGTCATGTCAATAAAGCTCTGGGTAATTGCCTCAAAATTCCATAGGTTTGAGTTAGGAAACTCTTGCAACAGTTGCAGTCTTTTCTTTCTAGCTTCAAAGTTAAAAGCTAGATTTTTTTAAAATACACTAAAGGCAAGTACCTAAACTCAGTTTTCATTACGTATGTCCCCTTAATTTTAGGGTATGTGTACATTTTAACGAAGCCAATTATAGATAAACGTGGAGAAAAACATTGGCAGCAAATCCCAAATACTGCCTTATATATTGGTAATGGTGGATCTCAGGCCCATCGCTACAATTGGCACTAACAGGGAAGTAAATTTGGCTTTCTTATGGTTTCATTTATTTTGAATTTGGATGAACTTGAAAAGCCACACTGATGTATTGGCTCATATATATTTGTGAAAGTGCTTTCTGTGACTTTTTATGAACAAACAGTGGTGATAGTCTTCAGTAATTATGACTTTCGTATTATGTCGTCACATGAACAATTTAGTCTGTACACTCAAGGTTACCTAAGCCCAGGACTATCACAGATCCCTTCCTCATGAACGTGTAAGACAAATGGTCACTTAGCACCTTTCATTTGTTTTTTTAAATTGGAGCCGTTATATTCTCATCAGAGTATTTTTGTGAAGACATGAGTTCATCTGGGGTTGAAAAAATACTTTGAGGACCAATAAAAAGATTTTCTTTTCCATAATTATGTACAAACAAAATGTTGGATCAGATAAAGGCATTTCATATATATTTTAGATGTGTAAACACAAACTGCTACAATATGGACATGTATTTTACCCTTTTGTAAATACCTTGATGAAAGCTGCTGCTTGAGATTCTCACATATCCTACAGCATAATATGTGGTCATACAGAGGCACATGTTTTGTGGTTTCTACTAATATAACCATTGATATCTAACTGTACCTATATTTTCATTTACAGAAAAAAACTAAAATGGACAAGAGTGGTGATCACATGGCCAAGCTCATGGGTAAGTATTGCTGAGGGCATGTCCAACCAGTTATGAATAGTTTTTGTTCATTTTGAGATTAAGGGACAATTTTGTACACGTATTTATTGTCTATCAGTTGTCCAAATTTAGAAGTTGTAGTCCTCGTACAATCCAATAAGCTAAGCAAATACTTTCAACTCTCCCAGTGCCACCTGAAGTCGAACTATCTAACGCAAACCACTCTGAGTCATAACAAAGATGCTTAGATAATGGTCCTTGAGAAAACACCTTTCATTTAAGCCCCAACGTGTCTGATACCACCTAGAATATTATAGTCCATGTCAAGCAGGTGCTTTGGGGGCAATGCGCCGTGGAAAGCTCTTAACACAGTTCAATATATGGCACTGAGAGAGTTTATACTGATATGGTGGTCAACAGACCAGGGTCACCATTGAATCTCGATTACACACAATTGGTTTTTGCAGCAAGGTGTCCAGTTCATGTGGATATTTCTCTAAGATATTTGTCTGATTTTGGCTCTCTAAAGCAAAAACGTGTCTGGGATTTTCTTAGAAATAAACAGTTCTAATTTTCAAAATGTGTCAAAAATGAAGTATCCAGCAGTGTTATTATGTTGTGACAAACTCAGTCATTTTGCAATTTTCTATCAGCATTGAAAAAACAAACAGATGCAGTTATGAAAAATCCCTGATATGATTTTGTAGATACGCTTATTGAGAAAATGATAACACATATTTGACCATCTTATCTTAAATACTTTTCACGAAATAGCCAGAATTTCACAAAAACACATTTTACCCAAAAGTTCATGTTTTTAAACAACTGTGAATGTAGAGTTCCATCTTTCATGTAGGCAGACTATGCAAAGGAACTCAATTAAGTATTAAGTTGTATTAGTAGTATATATGAATGTATATTGAATCAGAGTCAATCTGGTTAACTTAATCCTGGCGTTTTGAATGGATGGTGACAATTTCTTGTTTCGCCTTTGCTCACACACGTCTCTTGATACCACAACAACAGGGGCTACAGCCTCACGATACCCCGCCACAATGTCAATGGGTAATACAACAACAACAGCGACAGGCTCACCACGTGCTGCCACAGCATCAGCGGGTACTGCAACATCATGTGCCTCAGCGTCACCTGGTATTGCTACAGCATCATCGGGTAATGGAACAGCATGTGCCTCAGAATCACCTGGTATTACTACAACATCACCGGGTACTCAAACAGCAAGTGCTAAAGCGTCACCAGGTACTGCAATACTGCCACCTGCTGTTCAAACAGCGGGAGCAGCTGACTACATTCATTGCATCTTAATTATCAGATTTAGCTCACACGTTACCCATACTCATAAATTTCAACCCAACGATGAGACAGCAAAAGGCAGCTACTCAGAAATTATTAAAACATCAACATGCATCTTCCAATACCAATGTAAAGAAAAAAATTTACTCCTACCTAGAGATAAACAGTCACCAACAAAAACAACTAGGTGCTTAAAACCGAACCTCTTAACCTTCGAGATATTCTCGGTTAAGCACATGAATGTAAAACCATGACCCATATACGCGACTTAGTGACCTACTATTGGTACATGACACACTTTGATGTCCAGATGTACATGTGTATAAAGCTTCATTACTGTAAGTTGAAGGGCAAGCGAAATATAGCCTGGACACAAAAAGCAGACACGGACACACAGACACACAACAGAAAATCGGTCAAGATGCCTTAAAATTATCACATTTTTACATATTGCAACATAGTTATATATTTATTACTTATAAATACTACCTCTGGGCTATACATAAATATCAAATTGGAACCGTAGGCGTCATTTCAGATCATGTCTTTACCTACATTTGATATTGTTCATTACCTTTATTTGCATAAATTTAAGCGTCACTAATCTGACAAAATGTTTATGTGATAAATGTATGCATAACCAGTTGTAACAATGAAATTTTTCAAATGCCAGTTATTAGCATATTTTCAAATGCAGCAGATTTTTGTCCATTTGATGGGCAGTTTTCCAAAAGTAACATGTATGACTGTCTCAAGCTGCTAGTATGCAGTTGGTCGATTTTAGAGGTAAGTGAATGATCGTATACAGAGACCAGATATGTCATGTACAAGATAAATTCAAGGCAAGTCAAAATTATATTGTTAGAGTCCTAGGCGGGTGTACACTGTCCCGTGTATGCCTTTCTGCGTGCAAAACAATGGTACACAAATAAAGTTACAGCTTTGAAAATATTGTTGCAAACGTATATTCAATTTCTGTTCGTCAGGTGAATTTCCAAAAGAAATTCATGTGTTAATTAATCTCGTGGTAACACCGCTGCCAAATATCATTATACAAAGGACAATGCAAGAAAAAGTGCCGCTCTGATTCGACTGTATTAAGTGACGTTGGTTTACAAATTCTTTCATTTCTTAATTCTTGGTTGTATCTACTGGTCTGAACTCTACATGAGTGGCCGCTCACTCTTAGATGAATAAATTTTACTTTATGGAAATAGTCCTTCCATTTTATAAGCAAATTTAACATTTGAATGAAAATATAAGAGTATGTAGCTGAGTGGTGGTAAATGCAAAGTTACATCGTCGGCATAGGCAAAAGCGATACTTTTGATTTGTAAACCACCAGTTGAACTTTATAAGCTGCAAAGCAGTTCATCGATAAATATGTTAGATAGTTAAAGTGACAACGGACTACCTTGCCTGGGGCCGACATCACAGAACAAGTGTAACTCAAATCAGTATTCTATTCCATCGAGATTTTTCAAATTCCATTGGCTGAAAAAAGATAACAGTGTCAAACTATACCATCGAACCACTCAGTCACTTCAACAAAGGAACACCGAAGAACTAATATAGTTAAAATATTTGATTACGTCATGCATTACACCCTCTTTCATGCCGCCCAAATCGATCTTCTTGATGAGCGTAAAAGTTTATACAGACGCCAGATGGTGTGACAAAACCTCTGGCATGCTCCATTTCAGATGTTGAGCGGTGATCTTGTAACAGCTGGGTGCACAGTCACTCTCCAGCAGTCGTAACATGACATAAACCCTTTGGCTCTGATTGAAGATCTCGCTCAGTACTGACCACATCTTTGTATTTGTCTTCAAGGAAATCCTGCCGATATGTCGACAGCAGCTCAACCGTATCTTGATGTATTGCCTTCTGAAAGAAACTACAGAGCAATTAGGTGGTCAGGTTAAATGAACACTCATCATCCGAATGTCTATTTAATAAGTTCCAAAACCCATTTTAATTGTGTTTAAGCAAGGTATTCAGCGTTGTGTCACTTTTTATTATTATTATTATTATTATTATTATTATTATTATTATTATTATTATATCCCCAACGAAATGGAGGGAGTATACTGGTTTCACCATGTCTGTCCGTGTGTCCATCTGTCCCTCTGTAGACGTAATCTTTCGGGATTCTATATCCTTCAATGGTGCTCTAACCTTCTTCACACTTTGTATGGATATTCTCTGTCACTAGAGGATATGTCATGAAACAACAATGACCTACAGTTACATAGGTCAAAGTCACAGCAAACACCTGTGGACATAATTTTGTCTGCACTCTATCTCTTTCTTTGATGCATGGATCTTTCTTGAAACTTTGTATGGTTATTCTCTCTTGTCAAAGGCTGTAGCATAAAGCAACAGTGACTTTGAGCTATGCAGGTCAAGGTCACAGCAGGAATCTATCGGTACAACTGTAGACATAATAATCTCCAAAGCTCAAGTTCACAGCCAGCACCTGTAGACATAATCTTGTCCAAACTCTAACTCCTTCATTAATGCATCGATCTTCTTTAAACTTCGTATGGTAATTCTCTGTACTAAAGGGTGTGGCATGGAGTAATAGTGACCCTGGCCTATGTATGTCAAGGTCACACAGGCATCTGTTGGTAGACCTGTACACATAATGATCTCTAACTCGTCTGTGACGGGGGGGGGGGGGGGCGGGGGTTATGATTATTGTCTATCACTAAAGCATGTGTCATGAAGCAACAATGACCTTGAGCTTTATAGGCCAATGTAACATCAGGCTTCTTTAAAATGGTGTATCATGAAGTAGCAATGAGTTAGTACTCAACGATGACCTTCCAAGTTTTAAAGAACTGAGGTAATGTTGAAATACACAAGCTATTAAATACACATACTTTCTTGCTCTTGACTCATTTATCAATATCCACTTTTTCAAACATTGAAAAGGAACAAGAGGGAACATGTATATTCCTTTCTTTTTGTTGAGAAAATACAAATGGCATATCTGCTTAAAAGCACATTTTTTTTCTCAGCTGAAGGTTATGGAAAACATTGAGGGACGTATTTTGCAGGGGGGGTATCATCATCATCATCATCATCATCATCATCATAATCATCATCATCATCATCATCATCATCATCATTATCATCATCATTTACAAAAAATAACAATAATAATAATAATTCTATTTAGCCCCCTCTGCTGTGCATAGGAAAAAGTACATGAGCCAAAAGAAATTAAGAGAACTGTAAGCTAGGCTCAAATTTTAATTCACGTCTTAAAACTCGAGCTTAATTGTATTCTAAGGACCACGGTTTAATGTATTTTGTTCTAGAGGGTAAAGACCTCATTCTCTCTGTTACTCCATTCTCTGTGGGCCTGTCTGCATAAAGTAGATCTGTTGAATACAACATCAACCGGCTTCTGACAGCTGACAATTCTGTCTATGAAAGTACCTGCTACAACCTCCTCATGTATGTACTTTTCTAGAGGAAAGGTGCAAAACTTACCATGAGAGGATTATTATTGATACATGCACAATGATGAGATTCCCACTTGAAGAGCTTTTAACAATGTTCATAATCAATTGATGGCCAGTTTCTGGAGCAATCAGCTTGAACCCACACTGACCTCCAGAAACGCCTACCTCTGTGATGGGAAAGCTTCTTGCCCTAATATGTTTGGGCTTGTTTACCGTGAAGGAAGGGCTACCAAACTCTTTAGGGGTAGCCAGTATAGCCCCATCAATAGAATAAATATGTGTCTGAAAAACAAGATCATGAACACTGTCAGCTGTGCTTGCTGTCGTCACAAAAGGAATGTCCGATATTTTCTGTTGTAACAGTAAACATAAAGGAATATCCGATACTTCCTGTCATAACAGTTGTTTGTCTTTGGCATTTTAAAGCTCACATTTGCAGCTTGGAGGAAAAACTGTTAGCCACCATTTACGAGTCCCTTGGTGTCCTCGGCTATGGAGCTTACAGATTTTGCGAACCCAAAAGTCAGGAACACAGAGACACTGTCCCTTGTATTGTCCGGATTAGGTGGAATTATATCAGTCAAAAACGTCACAATCTCATGAAAGAAAATAGAGAGATGGTCTGTCCATACCTACACGTTAGATGAGTGGCACAAGTATGATCATGACAGACGCAAAAGCAACAAACGCACTGTGACAATCCTTTACTCAGCTGACCTTATATGCATAGAAAGAAGTGGTCCTATGAACTTTGCAATGATATCAAGGTCACCTTAGTTTAAAACCATCATCAGTGTTGCTAACATCCCCTTACAATTTATTGCAAATTTCGACAATTTGTTGAAAAGTCAGAAAATGACAGCACCGCCATGTAGGAAACAAATTTGGTGGAGAAAAAATTCAAACATTTCCAATAAGTCTGAAGAGTATCCGACTTACTGTTTGGAAAAACAGTCGAGACAAATGAAAACACACGGAAATCCTGTAAAAAGCAAAACATAATCACAGCGTCGTTTTGTTGAACAGATTAAGTTCAAGAAGTATTCAGAAATGTCACAGATTAAGGTGCACAAGGCTCAAAAAAGTCTCTATAAAATTTCAGTACAATTGGCTTGGCGTTTACGGAGAAGAAGATTTTGCTGAAAATGTGACACAAAATCATCAACACTCAAATAAAAAACCCTGCAGCGTGACCATATGGAAAAATTAGTAAAGACACGCCCAAGGTACATATCGAACACCATATGGAAAAATTAATAAAGACACGCCCAAGGTACATATCGAACAATTGAAGCGAATCTACTTTACAGTTTTGGAGAAGTAAAATTTGCATTCCATTGCATTTGCTTTTGACTTGCATTGTAATTAATGGGAACACAAGTGTTAACGGATGCATCATGCTACCCTTGTGTTCGAGGATGTATATTCCAACTGAAAAATATCGCACAAATGATAGATGTAGAATATCATCACACAGTGAACAAGCCGGTTTCTTATCCAGTAATTATAGCTGTATCATCCAGAAAAGGTGGAAGATACAGACTGGGTGATAACCCTGTCCATATCACCACAGTGCAAAGGTCAATCCGTATCACCACAGTGCAAAGGTCACTGAGAACTACTTTCCTTCTAAATTCTTGTAGTAGGCGCACGTCAAGCATGTAGTTTTCAAATGACCCAATTACTGGATCCTGCGTTACAGTTATTCATACGCAAAACTATGCAAAGTCTTGTTTGATGAAATAAACGTTGAAACTGTTTTTAATTGTCTTTTTTTTTTAAATTTAACGATGCAAATATAATTACAGCTGTAATCACTGGATTAAAGTAAAACCAGCCGCGTGGAGGAGACTCGTCAGCAGACTGGCCTCGTTCCCTCGGCGGATCACTCCTCGGTGGATCACTCCTCTTGCAAGCACTCGGAGTGATCCGCCGCAGGAACGAGGCCAGTCTGCTGACTCGTCTCCTCCACTTGGCTGGTTTTACTATTATCTTTCCAGAAGCTACTTTCTCAACAACTTTCAGAGAACTTCAACTGACGGCTTTTCAGAAATCGAATGTAGCTTAAAACCACAAAAATTAGTATTTTGGAACATCGCAGTGCCACCTGATGAACTAATTTAGGTATATGGGCCCTCAGATGTGTCTCGATGCAATATCAGAGCAGGTCAGCTGCGATAAAAGGTCGGCAATCGTCATATCTAAGGACAAGAGAAAAATCAGATAGTACTCCACAATGGTCACTAAATCCTTCACCCTTGTACCAATGCAGTTGCAATTTTACATGTTATAGCAACTGAGCATTTAAATATCGACACAATTTGACAGGGCACAATGCGGAGTACTGATCTGTAATTCCTTGGAAAAAATATCAAAAGTTTCAATGAACATTTCAGTTTTCTTGCATTGAGATTTCGCAAAATGTGGTAAAATAAACACAGACTATAACTTGTAATAATTTCCCCTTTGTGACGCATATGCTTACAGCTTAAACACAATCTTCTTTAGTATTTGCATTATTCAAATAAAAGCCGAGTGATTCTCCGGGACAATGGTGACCCCCCCCACCCCCACATGAGCAACTGCAATAATCCGCTATAATATCTGTCATACCTAAAATTAAAGACACAAAAATATTATCTAAAGACACAGCAGCATAATTAACTGTACTTTCCCTAGAAATGCCAAGCCAAGTCTCACAAAGACACAGACTATCACAACGTTTCAGGGCTCTTCGTGAGATAAAAATGTGACTGTTTGAAACCCTCACAGTTGAAAGACTCAATGGTTCTTCTTGGACATGTCCTTGGGAGGAGTGTCCCTTTTCGATGGTACTTCCAGGAAACTCTCTGTATGGCCAGACAGGTTGGGCTTTAGCGGGGCGTGACAGTAATGGGATTTACTAGGACAGTTGCTGTAGGAAGTCTAGTTTAAGAAAAGTAGAAACTTCCTTGGGGGCAGGGGGGGGGGGGGCACGGGGGACGCCTTGGCCCAAGAGCCAGACTAATGTTGGTCTTCCAACCGACTTTATTTTTTTTTAATTCAAGTTGGTCTCAGGACCTACGTTTGTTGTGGTAGCCAAACATTTCAAAGCCCAAGTGTTGGGTAAATCAGTGGGCACAATTATCATCTCTTTCAAACATCATATCAGAATCCATTTTGAGACCACCCAGTTAACACACACCTGTGCGTTTAACTGTAGGTGTAATTTATATGTGATCTTTCAAGACAGGATTTTGTGTAGTACCACTTTTCCCGATGTGTATGCTTATTAACACGAAAATTTACATTTTGGTAAATCTTATTCTTAGCACATTTTATACCCAACGTTGAGCAGTCATGTAATTTTTATGGAGGTAATACATGAAACTGTATGCAGCAATCTACGTTAGTTGTATTAGCTAGATGTGTCAACACAAATGTTCCTATTATTTTACAATATCAGCATACTTGACACATTCATATATTATGTGGTGACAAAAATTTGTTACAACCTAGAAATAAATAAAATATTGCACCCTAATTTTGAGGTGGCATAATTGATCATATCAAACATGAAGACATTTGTCCCTTATTTAAGAGTCACACCATTTTCATGGAAACTGAGTGCACAACTTGAAATGAAGTCTGAAGGTTCAATCGTCGTTCACTTGGTATATTTTTGTTTACTAAGTGGACATATAGCAGCTTTGGCTTATTCATGTTCCAGCAGGATTCCTTATATATATGTCATAAAATGTAAGACCACCATTACATTCATTTTGTAGTCAATGAAAAATATTTCAAAGGTTGGGAGGACCTGTTAAAAGAAGCTGTCTTTTATGGGTCTGTCAAGTCAGGAGTGAACTTTGTTTCTTTACCTTGGTATTGAAAGTTGCCTTTCAACGGCTGTCATTGTTAGGTTGCAAATTTTGAATGTGGGTGTTTTTGTGCTCAACTGTTTTAATGAAATTGTGCACTTTTTGACATATGCAACTTTATGCAGAATCAAAACATTCAATATCTTATTTTTTAGAAGCCTTATTACTCCACTTGACACGTTTAAGTCATGGAAATCCACCATTGATTACCCTGTGAAAAATCAAATTATTCGTTTAGGATGTGTCTTGTGTAACCCACTGAATTCTATTTTAATTTTAAGAATTGTTCTTGCTGATATTAATACTGTGGGATATATAGTATGAGAAGGTAAGTTACGTGATATCATTGTTTTAATGTTTCACATATATAATTTAACCTTGCCTTCAGATCAGGTCAGGTTTGGACCATGGCCACCATCAATGACAGCATGTAACATGGGTACAGTACTGATTTTATTCCCCTGTGTAAAATCACTTATTTATTTGTCATCACTGTTCGCTTTCAGACCAGTTTGAACCATGGCCAGCATCCAAGGCAGCATACGACATGGGACCAATTAACGTGCACATCAATGGGAAATCAGTAAAGGAGGAATTGAAAGAAGTTGTGACTCTGGCAAGTGCTATGGCCAGCTCGAAGGTCAAAGGATACATCAAGCTAGTAAATACACAGTGTCATGATATCGACAATGAAACATTTGAGAAATGGAAAAACGAAGTACTCTTCATGTTGAAGCAGCTGATTGGAGAAAATTGTTGGAAACTGTTTACATTCAGCAGAAACACTGCCAACGAAAATACCTTCTACTTGCATGTAGTACCCGCAAGCACCCTGTTGTTAGTTCCTCCATTTTTCACAAAACTTTTGTCAGTGGTTATGCCTGCTACAAAAGAAAAACTAATAGACGAAATGATAAAAATATCGCCGCACTGTAAATGTTTTGTGTTGAATAATCATGGCAAGCCTGTACAATTACTCCATGGACAAGTCAGGGAACGGATGGAAAGGATTTTAAAACTAATGAAGGGTAGGTTTGCTGCTTTTATCTTTCTGAAACATTTAGCAAATAGGTTTGCCAAGGCTAAAGCCACAATTTCTCATTATCACAATAACATTTAAATTCGAGGTATTGATATGATGATGCCACATCTGCCAACAGCAAGAGAAGCTCTAGAACCAAGTTATTATCTTGCTGATACTGCATTAGCCAGAGGCCAAAGAAATCTAATAAAGTGGTATTGTCTATATGATGTTACACCTGGTGGCAGATATATTGATATGGCTAGCAATAATGCATAATGATTTTAATGTCAAAACTGGTAGAAGTTTAGATACAGGAATCTAGTAATACGTATTTAATTGATGACAACACAGGTGATAGCAATCAAGAGTATTTAGTAATGAGGTATAGTATTGATGACAACCCAGCTGATGGCACCTAGACATGTCTAGCAGCAAGTTGTGGTATTGAATATACAACAGCTTGCAGAAACAGGGGGAATCTAGTGATGAGATATTGTTTTCGTGACACCACAGTTGGTGTCAGACTACCAACGAGGTGTGGTATTGAGGATACTATGGCTTGCAAGAGAAAAGGATGATGAGTAATGATGCATCGCAGTATTGACAGCTCGCCTGGAGGGATATAGTAATGAGGTAATTTGGTGTAGAAGTCAAAACCAGAGAGGTGGTCTGATATTAAGGCATGGCATTGATTATACCACAGACGGTAAAAAGAGAGCTGGTTCTGAGGCATTATTGTGCTGATACTGCAGCCTGTAGCACCTAAAATGAATTAAATGTGGCCGGTTTCGAATCTGGATTTTACTTCCCCATGGTGAAAGGCATACATGTAGTACAAGTCATACGATCATGTAGATACGGATGCTAATGTCCTGCCATGTGTGTGATTCAAATTCTGAAAATATGACAAATTGTCCTAATTATCCTGATGCCCATAATCAAATTACGCACAAATTCAGCCACCAACTTATTCCAAAATTCACATTTGTTATATTTACTGGTCTGGCTTTCACAAATTTTAACCTTATAATTTGACGGGGTAAGCTTTGAAACCTGTGAAACTTCAGCAACTGCATGTCAGAAGTGTGGGAAACGTAACTTTCTTCTGACCTCTTTTCAGAGTTCATTTAACTTGATCAGAAAAAGACAAAAGTCTTGCACTCCTTTTTCTGTTTTAACTCATTGTTTAACTCAACTCCGTGTCACTAGCGAAACAGTGTCTATAATATCAAAGCTTTGGTAGCAAATGTGTATATCAAGGAATTGCGTATGTTAATTATGACACTGCAGCAAGTAGTTTGATACATCTAATGGTGAAGTATTGTATTGATAGTACACCAGTTGGTAGCACGTAGATAGATATAGTGATGAGGTATTGAATGGATGGTACCGCAGCTGGTAGTATGTATATATGTCTGATAGTAAGGTGTCGTCGTTATCATACTGCAGCAAGTAGCAGCTTTATAGATCTAGTGATGAGGTATTGTTTTGATGATTCCACAGCTGGTAAAACCTTAGTAGATCCGGTGATGAGATATTGCATTGATAATATCACAGCTGGTAGCACCTTGATAAATCTAGTGATGAGATACAGTCTCAATGATGCCACAGCTAGCAGCATATATGTATGTCAAAGAGTTGTGTATGGTATTTGTGACACCGCAGCAGGTAGCGGTTTGATGTTTCTAATGATGAAGTTTTGTAGTGATGATACCACAGCTGGTAGCACCTTGTCAAAGTTCGTGAAAAGATATTCAAGTGATGTTACTACAGCTGACAGCACCTGGCTAGATCAATGAATTACATATTTTATCCATGGTTATACAGCTGAAAGCATCTTGAAATATCTAGCGCTAAGATATGATCACTGATAAGACAGCATGTAGCAATGATGAAGACCTGGTCATAAGAAATTTATATATGATTTGAAATATACTACCACTTACGAATCAAGTTAGTGGGTATTGTATTGTACTACCAGACCTGGCCGGATGTAATGCGATCTACTAAGAAGGTATTGCAGTGCTCAATAAAGCATGATAGACACTTTATTCTCTACTAAGCATGCTGATAATGCTAATGATAAATTACATTGCTGCATAATTTGCCTCAAAAAAGGTGATAGGATACATACCGCCAGTATATATGAAGTCCAGCACCCGCCATGGAATAAAAAAAAACTTCAGATTTTTAAATGTCAGTAGCTGACGGATAGAAAATTGTAACACATTTTTCAGATTTTCTTTACTTTCTATATCAACCCTAACTTTGTGTACATCAGCGCATTAAACTTACAATTCCATGCATTTCATCTTATTTATTGTAGGGAATCTCATCTCAAGTACACCTCTAATTCCATGCCTTTTTTAATTTGTTATTGTGGGGTAGATTCTTTCTACAACTCTGCTGTACAATCGACAGTGTTAAGAACTTGGTGAAAAATCAAACTTGTGTATGACAGATTCCCCCCTAGTAAGCATTTTATTGTCAGTTGACCACTCCTTTGTGTGTTTTTTTTCCAGTGGATAAAATTGCAGGTTTTCCAGCTGAGGAAGTAAAGAAGTACAAAAGAGTAGAGATACCTAATGCAGATTACACTGTCTTCACAATGTATGGTGCTGATGATGTGATCCCAGGTATGATAATATTTCTTCATTTTAATGCCTCCCTATCCAGGTTAGATATATTTTGAAATTGTACATCCATCTCTTGCTGTTTTCAAGTTCAAGGAATCTTCATGTATTACCATGATGCCATAGAATATGACACGGCACCTTTAGTGCGAATTTGGAATGGATGCACTTTACCCCTAAAGTGCTGATTTAAAATTGAGTCAACAGCTTTCCTTGGGACACTTTGCACGCATTGCGCGCAAAGTGTCCCTAGGAAAGTTGTTGACTAAGACTACTTTTTGCTTCAGACAAGGCTTGCTAGTATTTGGATGAAAAGGTAATTTGACTCGTTTAACCATTGTATGTTTAACAGTAATGAGAAAGCAACTGTAGCAGTGATTAGCACTTTTAGGGTTAATAAGGACAAAATGAACCGATTCTGACCCCATTTATTTAATCAGCTAGTCAGCATTGCCGACATTTGGCACTGTTAAATGTGTGACAGCATGGACCTCGAAGATATCTTTACATCAAAATAATGTAGTACTCCTGAAATGTGTTTGAATATAAGCGCTCAGGGAGTGCTGTGATCTTGGGTTTGATATCTCGTTATATCCTGGGTTTCTGTGAACTGCTTGATTATCATCATGCATCAACAGTTTAGAAGTGTTCATTTTTCACTAATAAGATGCAAGTTCCCCAACAGGGAACTTAATTACCTATTCTGAAGTTGTAGAAGTGGACGACAACGTGACTTCTATTGCTATATGTGGATGTAGGTGTATTGAAATTAAGAGCAAAAACACCAAATACCTTGAATACCTTATGTTAAGCAGCCTTCTCTATGTGTTTCTAGCTGCCCCCAAGGCCTTTTACCAAGGTGGCAGGCTGCTTGAAGAATTATTTTCATCAGACCGACCTTGCATATATAAAAGATGCAATATATGGGTTGACAGACTTACGCCTCCATAAAATGAAATTAAGGCAAAAGTAACGAACAAAATAGTTCATATATGTATGTATATATATATATATATATATATATATATATATATATATATATATATATATATATATATAAATATATCTATATATATCTTTTCCATCTTAAGCTCTTGCCTCAACATTTCCCTCACGCAACATTTCCAAAGACCTGTAGTCAAGCCAGTCTATACAAAGAGACCATGACATGAGTTGCTCTCTTCAGTAATAGGTAATTTGCTAATACAGTTTCGGACTTGTCACATTCCAAAAGCAGCGTGACAGAATCAACTATTACAAAATAAATACACAGGCACTTTCTAATTGGTGTGTGATAGGAATCATTGGCCTAGGTTCAATACTTGGCGAGCTATGGCGCCATGTGTCACTTTGACCTATAGAGGTCACCCAAGGTTAAAATTAGAAATAAAAGGAAATTCCATAAGTACTTGTTATTGTCTGAAAGAAGCCATGGGCCCAGAATCCACCAGCACTATCAAGATACAATTCAATATGTCTGATGTGCTCCTTTCACACAAATTCTAACATGTACAAATATCCTTGACAATATTTCCAAATTTTGATAGTTCGCAAAAAATTAGAAAGAGGAGCACCATGTACCAAACAATTTGGTGGATCCAGTTCACGTATATCCCACTACATCTGAACACATCCATTTGACAGTTTGGGAGCAGACATCAAAAAATGCAAAACCTCAATATCGTCAAAAATGGAAAACAAATAGCAGTGCCGCCTGGTGAACAGCATAAGATTGTATGGAACTCAAATTGAGCGTTTTGGGACTCATTGTTTGGATTTTGTGGGATTGCTTAGCTCAATATATTATAATAGACTTTTTTAATTTTGAACCTAAATCGAACTTTTTATGCACTAAAAATATGAAAATACATGCAGAATTTGCAGTCCGGTCGTGTTTCTTTACAAGTGATTCTTATGCACATTCATGAATTGGACAGACTGACAGGTGTGACAACATTGTGTGACTGAGGCATATTTCAAATGGAAAGCAAAAGTAGAACTTTTTTCTTTTTCACTTTTGTTTCCCTGTCTTCAATTCTCCGCTTGATGTTCTAGTATTTTTGAAGTACCATGGGAATAAGTAAGAGATACCTAGCCCACACGTAAGGGTAAATAACATAACATTTTCAATATTTATGTCTGTAGTTTCCTCATTATACTCTTCAGCTAATCAATTTCAAACTTAATTGGAATATAGGCCCACATTCTAAGCACAGGTTGTATTTTCACTCCTATTTATGAGCATTTTACGCATGTGTAATAGGTGGTATCTATACTTTGTTGCAGTCAAAACAGGGTTGCAAGTTTGGCCAGAGCGATATGAAACATTACTAGGACTTGCTGGTAAAACACAAAGGAACGACAAAGAGAAAGTAGAGACGGTGGTTACAACATTGCAACACCAGTATAAAAAGACCAAGGGGCTTCTTTATATTTCACCCTTTATTAAAATTGATGATGACAAAAACAGACAGAAAAAATGCAACATCATTTGTGATATTGTAGTTATTACTTCTGCTCACATGCCTTTGTTACTCAGCATTACTTTTGAGGGACAAAATTTGAATGAGTATTCAAGTTCCATAGTGCCTTAT
Source organism: Hermodice carunculata (assembly GCA_964020975.1). Taxonomy (NCBI): domain Eukaryota; kingdom Metazoa; phylum Annelida; class Polychaeta; order Eunicida; family Amphinomidae; genus Hermodice; species Hermodice carunculata. The sequence goes on along the minus strand of OZ026621.1, from coordinate 11,116,452 downwards.
TTGGATCAGATGCTCAGCTGTACACAACCGTGTGAATGCACATTTTACGTAAAACATCATGTCATTACAAACAAGACCCTGAAGAATGGTAATTGGCTCCAAGACATAATAGAAGAGGTGCAAGAGAACAAGATGAATCCTGAATCGTATTTACAGATTGGGGAAGAGAAGTGTAAGTCCATGGTATATTCGCTGTACACAAGCCTTGCATCATTTGTCCCCAGCACCTTTGTCTCGGACAGGGAATGTACAGAATATATTCAAACAATGAATCTTATGACAGTAGAACAGCTCAATACCTTACTAAAATGTCAGGCTGACATGGCAAAAGTCATTCTACTGAAAGCATTGGCAGGTACTGGTAAAACTGTGGTCGCAGTAGAGTATATGAAATGGGTTCGCAGTCGGGGTGTCAACACAAACGAGGTCCTGTATGTGACTTACAGCAAGGTTCTGGCAGAACAGATTAGGTAAGTTTTTATCATGTTTTAAAATACAAGTCCATATCAATGTTCACACATGTATATTTTGGTAAATTATGCACTGTAGATTTTGTAACAAAGACCTACAGTCACGTGTTGGAAATTCCGCAACACTTAAAGACAACATTCAGTCAGAGAAGACCCTAGCTTGTTTCAAATTGCTAATGAATGTTGATTGTTTCTTTCATAGAATAGACTTAAACTATATTTGGGGAATGTTTGCAAGTTAAAGCTTAGCTGTGAGGATCATCAGGGTTATTTTGCAAAGCTTTACCAAATAATGTTACATCCCTAACTGTATGTACCAGACAAATCTCACTGCTGATATCTAAAATGACGAATAAGTTAACTTGTTGATAAATATTATCTGTTGGTATTTCCGGCTAATATTACAGCTTAGAAGCACATGGCAACCGTATACTGAGCTAATCTCTGACTTCATTGAGCTGTACTCATATAAATAATGATTTTGTATGTGCCTCTATACAAAGGAACACTCTACCCCCACATGATACGCTCTATGGTGTTGTCCTTGAAAATTGGACAAAATCACCAACGTGAACAAGTAAAAAAATAAAGTTCTATGTGTGCCCTTTTGTGATTTAAAAGTAAAGGGCCACACAGTTTCAAAGAAGCAGCCTTCATTATGTCTCCCCATGCAACGGGGGGACATATTGTTGCTGTATTCGTTTCTTCTTCTTTTTCTTCTTCTTCTTCTTCTTCTTCTTCTTCTTCTTCTTCTTCTTCTTCTTCTTCTTCTTCAACACATTGTTGTGTGCGTTGCAGACGCCATAACTCGAGAAGAATAGACTTGGGAAGTTGAATTTTTTTTGTGAAGATGTTTCTATACGAAACCTTGCTTGGGATTGCAGATGGGTGATCTTGACCTATTTTTCAAGGACCCTTGGGCATGTCGTATAAACTTGATGCAGACGCAATAACTTCACAAAGATTTGGCTTAGGAGTTTGAAATTTTGCATGATTATGTACCAAATTATGAACTAGGTCGGGATTGTAGATGGGTGACCTTGACCTATTGTCAAGGTCACATGGCCACTTTTAAAAATCATTGCAGATGCACTCGAGAAAGATTTGACTTAAAGAGGTTGATATTTTGTGTGATTATGTTGCTTTGTAAGATTTTTGTAAAATTTTGCTTTTAACTCCAGATAGATGACCTTGACCTTCTTTTCAAGGTCACCTGGGCATGTCATGTAAAAATTGACGTGGACGCCATAACTCCACAAGGATTTTAATTTACAGGTTGAAATTTTGCATGATTATGTACCATAATATGAACTAGGTTGGGATTGCAGATGGGTGACCTTGACGTATTTTCAAGGTCACGTGGCCACTTTTTAAAATCATTGCAGATGCACTCATGAAAGAATTGGCTTAAAGAGGTTGACATTTTGTGCGATTATGTTTCTATATAGACTTTTGTAAGACGTTGCTAGTAAGTGCAGATGTATAACCTTGACCTATTTTTGAAGGTCACGTGGGCATTTCGTCTAAAGTCAATGTGGACCTGATAACTCAAGGAAGATTTGACTTGGGAAGTTGAAATTTTATTGTGAAGATGTTACTATACAAAACCTTGCTTGGGATTGCAGATTGGTGATCTTGACCTATTTTTCAAGGACCCTTGGGCATGTCGTATAAACTTGATGCAGACGCAATAACTTCACAAGGATTTGGCTTAGGAGTTTGAAATTTTGCATGATTATGTACCAAATTATGCACTAGGTCGGCATTGTAGATGGGTGACCTTGACCTATTGTCAAGGTCACATGGCCACTTTTAAAAATCATTGCAGATGCACTCGAGAAAGATTTGACTTAAAGAGGTTGATATTTTGTGTGATTATGTTGCTTTGTAATATTTAAAAAAAATTTTGCTTGTAACTCCAGATAGATGACCTTGACCTTCTTTTCAAAGTCACCTGGGCATGTCATGTAAAAATTGACGTGGACGCCATAACTCCACAAGGATTTTACTTTACAGGTTGAAATTTTGCATGATTATGTACCATAATATGAACTAGGTTGGGATTGCAGATGGGTGACCTTGACGTATTTTCAAGGTCACGTGGCCACTTTTTGAAATCATTGCAGATGCACTCGTGAAAGAATTGGCTTAAAGAGGTTGACATTTTGTGTGATTATGTTTCTATGTAGACTTTTGTAAGACGTTGCTAGTAAGTGCAGATGTATAACTTTGACCTATTTTTGAAGGTCACGTGGGCATTTCGTCTAAAGTCAATGTGGACCTGATAACTCAAGGAAGATTTGACTTGGGAAGTTGAAATTTTATGTGAAGATGTTCCTATATATGATCTTTCTTGGGATTGCAGATTGGTGACTTTGACATATTTTTTAAGGTCAAGGGGGCATGTCATCTATAATTGACACACATGCAACAACTATGCAAGAATTTAACGTAACAGGTTGGAATTTTGCATGTTTATGTTCCATAATACCAACTAGGTTAGGATTGTAGATGGGTGACCTTGACGTATTTTCAAGGTCACATGGCCAATTTTTAAACATCATTGCAGATGCACTCGAGAAAGATTTGTCTTAAAGAGGTTGACATTTTGTGTGATTATGATTCTATGTAAGACTTTTGTAAGACCTTGCTTGTAACTTCAAATGTATGACATTGACCTATTTTTCAAGGTCACGTGGGCATTTTGTCAAAAATCAACGTTTTGAAATGTCAATAATGAGTGTACCTGCACCATATGTGTAAATCATTGGAATCAGAATGCCTGTTTATAAAAATAACGGTGACAATAGTAAGGGCGCATGGGGAGACATTTGATTTTCTGTTGGAAAATCAGCCTGTTCTAGTTTCACTTTAATTTTCGAACAATTATACCAGTATTATTACGGCATGGTCCATTTCAGAAACAGAGCCAGGAGCTATCCAATTTACATCTTCTCAGAGCATAAAGATTACCACAGACAATTCATGGGGAAAAAAGAACTTCCATCGGATTTTTTTTTAGGAAAATAAGGTCAAGGGTTATCCTGTAGTGCACTCTGTGATTTAGAAAGAATTGTAAAATTGCGTTACAAAATATAGTCAGAGATTTACAAATAAAGAAGTGTAAAACTTGCATCAATCACTGACGCATGGCTGGCTGCAGGTGTACAACTTGGTAGAAGCATACCCTAGAAGGAGATATTCTACGTGTATTGAGAATCTGAGCAATTGTTTTCCAGAAATTGAAACTGTTAATGTGGATTGAAGGACAATTGATAATAGAGCATTACTGATGGAAAAGGCTAAAGTTACTAACAATTAAGCTGATTAAACAGATCACTACTCATGAAACAGGCTACGGTGACTGACAGTTCAACTGATTTAATGAATCACCACTTATGTGAGAGGCCAAGCTGACTGACAATTAAGCTGATATAATGGATCAATACTCATTATAAAGGCTAAACTGACTGACAATGAGACAGAGAAAACTTATTGTCAATGTAAAATTTAAAGGGGTACTGTGATGAAAATGTATAATTTTTGAGTTGTTTTATATAATAAATGTGGACCCATATTAGAAAATACAAACTTTTTACCCAACTGGATAAGCAGATATAAAGTTTTCTTAGTTATGCAAGTGAAGGGTTGTGATGTCACCTGGAATAACTGCTACAGCTAATGTAATGACAGTTGAGTGAAACTTGGACAAAAAACATGGAAACCTGACCGAGTACACATATTCCGCTTTTACCATGGATGAAGCAGTGTGTATAGATATAATCAAATTTACTAAACTGAGATATATACTAATTTAAGGGGGATTAATAAGGGAAGAAAAATGCAGAATTCAATACACACAAGGGAATAGCTCCTGTGGCCGTGTATTCAGTTACTGAAGCACGCATCAACTGATATACCACACTGATAAGATCAAAGAGGGTGATTTACAGAGTACACAAGTCATTATGATATGCCTGCTAATGTTATGTATCTCAGTTTGGTGTCCCCTCAATGTTTGTATATTATGTGTAAATTTGCTTTGTGGAGTTAGAAATTTGTAATGATGGCTAGATATATTCCTATCGGATTTCTAACTTCATAAAAAATGAGAAACCAGTAGCTCTGCAAGTAAAATATATTATTTTCGTCTTTCAGAGAAAAATCACTAGTTAAAAGGTCCAAAAATGAATTAAATGTTGCTATGTGAGTGGATTTACTTGTTTGAAATTTTACGTCGGTGCATACTTGAATAGCCTGAAAGAAGTTACTTGTATTTTTACTGTTTGTTTAGACATCAAAATCTTGAATCTACAATTTGTCATGTATGAAAATGCAGTTCGCAAAGTAGCCACTAGGGGGCAGTCTTTAACGATACCCTGTTGTGGATGATGGTTGCTCAGTATCAAGCAAACTTTGGACAGCATGTTATCTATAGATCACAAAACAATGGATATACAGGAATGCATAGAGTGGCAAACATTCAAAATATAAAATAACATTCATATTGATGGATGGCCTCGGACAAAGATCTCATCATTGTCTAAGCTGTCAATAGGCTTGTTCACTGTACAAGACTGGTTCCCGATGATACTTAATATCTACAAGTTAAACCCAGGAGTCCACATTGCTTCATTTTAGGTCTCACATTGTCATAATTAGGCAAAGCAGCTCGGTAGAGAAGTGAACAGTTTGCCTATCAAAATTTCGATTATGTGTATAATGTTAAACAGGGTTGAAATTGTTGATACTAATGGATAAGCAAAAATTCCTTAAATTTCAGACTTGGGATAAAACTTAAAGAACCACTTTGTCAGTTCCTTTGTTAATATAGCAAGGGTGACATATACCAGAGCATGAATAGAGAATTTTTAAGAAATTCCAACACTTGCCGACAGTCTACATGCATTCAGGCCAGAGGACGAGCTAAAATTTTGCCAATAATTAGTGACCATTCTGGTTCCTGGATTGTTGACATCCATTAATTAAAGAACAAAAATGTAAAAATTAGGGAGTAAAATGACGTTTCAGAAACATACGATATTCTATGCATGTCTAACACGTATTAGGACTGATATATCAAACACTAATGGCTGCCCTGGAGGCAAAATTAGAAATTGATATAATTGTTGACACTTGTTAGTCCAGCCAAGATTTCACTTGGCAGATGGCATGTCCTCTGATAAGTAATGATTCAAAGTACGAGGGATACGTACTGAAATGTGAGTATATCTGTAGGATGTACATTTACTATACATCAATAGAAGCTCAGGCTGACAATGATTGGTGCAAAATGACAAGCTGTATTCCTTTAAAAAAGGTGTGTCCATGGCTGTATTGTCTGTCATTATTGTTTAACTATATTTTGTTTTATGGAGCCGAACTAACATGTCCAAACCACATCCTGCATTCCCATAATGACCTAGAGTGGACATTGGCTCCTTTATTACATTAATATATAAAATGTTCGACTTTCATTCTTTATTTTTCACATTGGCATTTAGGAATAATTTTGGTTTCTTTCTTACAATATTGCAAAACTGTTCCTTCGTAAATCCTATATTTCGTCCCTTGATATGTTTTGTTGATATTCACATGGCCTAGCATTGATGAATTACCCCAGTCCCCACAAGTTTGAACACTTTTATTCAGATAAAGATTCTCTCACAAACATGCTTGAAAAACTATTAATTGAAAATATGGCACCATGGCATTCCCTGCACAAAATATTAAGAGTACCAAATATGGTCTAATCTAAACAGTGAGAATATCATAAAATATAATACCTGTGTGACAAACAAGGGTTTATGTAAACATGGTTTGTAAGATTAATTGTAGTAAATGGTCACTGAGTCCACAAAGATACATGTACAAGACAGAGAGGAAGTGAACCCAGCGATGTTTGCATGATGTAATTTTCCAGTTTATCTGTATGTTGTCCTGGGAAATATTGCTATGCTAGATTGGTTTGTTTGCTGGTTTGTTTGTTTGTTTGTTTGTTTTTTGTTTGTTTGTTTTTTTTTTTGTTTGGTTTTTTTGTTTTTTGTTTTTTTTTAATGACAAAAACTTTCCACGCTGCAATCAACCTTCTGTTTATTACATGGTTTGTCCCATAGAAAGTAGCAACAAACTTTATCTGAAATTATAATGCCAAAAGTATCAGTTTCACACCTATTTGTACCTCCCCATGTAGTGTCATAAAAGTACAATCACTTAATCAGGAAAAAAAAAAACTTGAAGATAATTTGAAATAATGTAAACAACCAAGCCTTTGAATAGCGCCCAGTTCATTGCATTCCAGCCTAAATTTGATTAATTGGGACCTACAACAATATATATTACAACACACTCCTTCACTACCGATCTAGTTTGTCCGAGTGACGTCGCAAGTTATGCTGGCAACAATTCCACTCTGCTTGCCCTCATTGGATGGCACACAAAATGATCTTGTTGCCAGGTTACCTCGCCTACAAGTGATTTCTGCCAAAGGAAATCAAATACTATTAGACTGTGTACATATTCATAATACATCATTCAATGTGTACACATGCTTATATAAATATGCATGTGTGTGTGCCTGTATATATATATATATATATATATATATATATATATATATATATATATATATATATATATATATATATATATATATATATATATGACTCGCATTTTTCCCTTTTTTGCAGAGAAATAAAGTTGCCATGGTGTCATACAAAAGCAGGGGAACCGGTATGTCAAGTTACCACCATAAGTGATATGCTGACATGGAAAGAGCTACCTATTAAATTTAAAGCGGTCAGATGGTGGATACTGGATGATGTTCAAAACTATTCTTCCGTGGAGCAAAAGGTAGCACCCTACAAATACGAAGATAAAAACTGGCCCCAAGATACAAATAGTTCTGAAGTTAGACATAGACACCAAAAAAGAGATAGGCCTGCATCGATTGCGAATGAGGAAAAGATGCACCACAACACCCATGGTCCCATGCTTACAAGGGTTCATGCGGATTCAGTTGTGATGCCACGTGACACACAGGTCATTGAAGAGAACCCAAGCCATGCCATGCAATCATTAATGAAAACTCAGTCGGTCAAAACTGTGAAACAACCAAAATTGCATATTTTCAACACATCTGGATCATCAAATACATGGCTGACACAGTTGGAGATCATGGTTTCTCAAACAAACATAGAGAAAATGTTGCTGATCTGTGACCCGACTCAAGCTCTTGATAAAGGTGGACAAAAAGAACTGGAATCAATTCAGAGTGTTATAAACTTTGATACCCACTTAACATTGAAACAAATAAGTCGAAATTCTATTGAAATCAGCAGATTTATCAAGGAACTGATGCCCAGCGATGTATTAGAAGTCAATGGGTATACTGGCCTGGATATCGAGGATATGGTTGCACACAAATATAAAGGAAAGGAACCAGAAAGACATGTCGATTGTTCATATGACTTTGATGCTCTCGAAGACATGATGAATGGTCTGCAACATAATCTGCTGAGTACAGGTACAATCCAAGATGACGATGTAGGGATAATAATTGATAAAAGTGCAGTTACAGCAGAGACCATGGCATCTGGGATGATTAATGCAGATACAGATATAGAGTTGGGCCCTTTGGATGATTTCGTAGGCATCGAAAAGCCATATATAATAGCTGTTCTGGGCTGTAATGCACACTGGTGCCAGAAAGTGGCCCTAGCATCGAGAGCCAGGGTCAGGTTATATTGGACAGAACTAAAAAAACAAGTCTCTTCGGTAAAACTGAAACAGCTGTTTGAGAGTAGGAACAACTCATACATTGCATGGGTCACCTCAGGTAAATGACTCTTCATTGCAGCTTTCTTGATGATACATATTGTTCAAATAGGATTTTCTCAGAGAAACTGAGCTTGACGACAGGATTGAGGGTTACCCATTGTCACCACTGCAAATGTTATTCTGTGATATGTAACTTTATAATGGCTATGATACTGCAATCTTTGCAAAAATCATCATAAAATTCAATGTTCACCATGAGCAAAAACATTCATTCACACAAGCATAACAATAGCCCTCTATTATGGTCAGACCATAAAGGTTAGACTGTTGTTCTTTCTTATTATCATGCTGTATCACATTTCTTGTGCGCATGTTGTATTCCACTCTAATGGTAAGACCATAATATCATACTGTAATCCTTTCTGATGCTCCTGCAGTATAACCTCACAAGTGGGCAAGCTGTAGCCATCTCGATTGGTCAGACTGTAGTCCTTTCTAATGGTTTTGCTGTATGACCGCACTCATGGGCAGGCTCTGATGGTCAGACTACAAGGGTCATAATTTATTCTCTTCTTATGGCCATCCTGTATTAGTCTCTAGTGAGAAGGCCATCCACCACACAACATATCCAACGAAGTATTTATCAAATCTTGACCTCATAATTCCCGTGATTGTGCTCAGTTATGGACACATTTGGGACAAGCTGTTACCCACAGGACTGACATTGCACATGCACTGGTTGGTTTTACCCAATAACTGACTGTGAAGGGACAGCATGGTTTTCTCTTAGCACATTATTCTGATTTTTAACAAAATGTCAAAATTACGAAAAATCCGGTAGGGTATCTGTTCATGTTAGAAATGTTGCAACAAGAAAAGAAGCAAATATGATGTCCTACATAGGCCTATGGCTTACATTTAGTTAATGTAGGATCCTAGGCTTAAGTTGTTCAACAGGTGGCGCTGTGATTTTTATATTTTGTTATGAATTTTTGTGCATTTGCTATTTTCGACTTCTTCTCCAAAACCATCTCTTAGATGTGCTGAAACTTGGTGGATATTTTCTATGTGGAAGGGTAACACAAGATTGTTCACCATGTGGTATTGCTTTGGATCCCTAATTTTTAACGATTTTTTTTTCAATTCGGGCGCTTGTTGGTCAATGCGTACATTCTTATTGTTTACTATGTACCTCAGTGAGAATTGCAATGGTAATTCACATTTTCGACCTCATCTAAAAATAGTCAGCCAGATTCACTTCAAACTTAGTGGGGACCTGTCTTGAGATTGTCTTTTCCAACTTTTTTTTTTCAAATGGTCACGGTCCAGTGATTTGGGGGTTTTCAGGAATTTTTCTTGCTGATTTTAGACGCCTATTGATCACCACGCAAGTCAATGGGGATTGCAAAGTCATCAGGGCTTGCAATGCTAATTGACAATTTTTGACTTCTGCGAAACCATTGGCTAGATTCACTTCAAACCTGGTAGTGGTGTTCCTTGGGTGAGTATCTACCAAGTTTGTTCAAACGGTCACAGTTCAATGATTTTTTTTTCTAATATATTTATTCATTTTTTGGCCAAATCTTCAAAAGTCTTTATCCTTGTATATACTCAGCCAATTGCTTTGAAATTGCATAGGGACACTTTTGGGTATGAGGATAATACACGTACAGTAGGTGGGTGACCTTGACCTTATTTCCAAGGTCACAGGGTAAGGTTCGTGAAATTCACTGTTTATATGCTAACTTGAGAACTACTAAGGCTAGGAAATTTTTATTACACATGCTAGTTGTCCTTAATAAGGGCCAAACTTGGACAGTAGATGAGTGACCTTGACCTCATTCCCAAGGTCAGAAGGCCACTTGCTCAAATTTTACTGTTCACTGGACAAGTTAAGAGCTATTTGAACTTGGACCTTGATGTTGAAGATGATGGTTGTCCTGAGCAAAGGCCAGACTTAGACAGTACATGGGTGACGTTAACCTCATTCTCAAGGTCACTGGAACCCAGACACTTACGTGATTATACTTTTCACATTGTAACTTGAGAAGTGTGGCAGGTAGGCCTTTGATGTTGAACTTGTTGGTGGTCCTCTATTCAGGAAAGATTGAGACCGTACATTAGTGACCTTGACCTCATTCTCAAGCTCACAGGGCCACTAACATGAATTTTACTGGTCGCTTGAGAACCTGGGAACTATTTGTACTGTGACTTTGAACTTGCACATGGGGATGGCCCTCTATGAAAGTTAGATTCAGAATAGGTCAGTGACCTTGACGTCATTTCCAAAGTCATACGGCTACTTAGCTGAGCACAGGACTGTCACAGTCCTCTTGTTTCGACGTGCAAACATGTGCAGGCAGAATTAACACTCATGTGGTTAAAATTAGCTTGGTCATCGCTTTAACAGGGAAGTGGACACGTGTGTTCTATGGCATGCACGGGAGGACCCACATTTTAACACCTATATAAGATACTAGCCAATCAATGTTGCGCTTTAAGTCGGTTAAAAAGCAAGGTGAGACGTCAAAACATTCAGCTACGGGCTCCGTCCTTCGCTGACATAAAATTGTTTTAACATCCCACCTTGCCTTTGAACCTACACTAAGGTTGATGGGCGCTCTCAGTTACAGACTGCATATTATTGGCCGATCAGAAACCACGCCTCATGAGCAGGTATGTGAGAGTAAGGTGGACAAGAAATGCCAAATGTCAAAATACCATGAGCAAGCCGAAAAGAGAAAAAATTTGTGTGGCACGGATGCGTTATGCAATGTTCGATAACAATGCTTTAGCCGCAGTGCCAACTACATGAAACAGGTAGTGAAAATAGGCTATGTAAAAGATTTGACATTTTACAGCTGCAAAATTGTTGTACACTTATTCACCATACACCACATATCTGAAACAAAAACAGGTGCGCAAAATAAATAAATAGATATACTTTAAGTTGCCTTAATTTGAAAAGAAAGGGGAATAACCACCATAAAGATGTGCCAGTACCTAAAGGAAATAGAATAGAAATTGGAAAATTGTATTCACTCAAGACCAGCGATATTTTGAAATCGAATTATTTGTAGTCAATCTCGATTGGCAATTTCTATTTCAAAAGACTTTTATAGTGATACGCATTTATAATAATACTTCATTTCTTTTTTAGTTTCGCGGAGTTCGTTTCTCCATCGTGCCCACTGCACCTAAGCTGAAGCCCCCAGCTAATTGTTTGCGATTTGCATACGCTGAGGAACAGCGCTCCTCACCTTTCCGTCTAACTGGGCGTCCGACGGGTTCTTCGAACCTATTGCATGTGTGCTTAGCGATATATGTTTTTGCCGGCAAAATTGCGTATGTAGGGTTGACGTTTGCCTGCGAAGCAGACTGATATGTTCCTATTTATGTAGCAGTAGGCCGCTTCGCAGGCAATGTTGACAATTGCTTGAAACAAATCTTGGGTCCAAAAGTCGAGTAAATCGTCAGGTAAATCAGCCAAAAACAAATTTCCGTCTGTATTTTCCATCTTAATTGATGAGACCCGAACTGTACAAATTTGCGTAGTATAGGGTCTTGTGAACAAGTGTTAACTGGCGTTCGCTTGGCTACTCGACACCCACGTGGCTTTTTCCTTACTTTTGTTAAGATAAATTAGCTGTGCATGTGAGTGTTGTTTTATTGGTCAATACATGAATGTATACGTAGCATCTATTTCATTGACAAGCAGTTTGCGCATGAATTATGCAAGAAACCCGGAATCAGAATCAGAAAAACTTATTTCACAAATACAATGAGTGCAACAGAACAAAACCTAAAATATAAAAAGTAAATTGTAAAGTGTAAGATATAAAAACTGATTATTGGTGAAGAGACTTCCATTAAGGCAATGAATACTGCTATCATGGAGCCACCCTAAAGAGATAGTTTACTCTGAGAAGTGCAGATTGACATCAGATACATACAGATGTAGTACTATAATGTTCCATATAATTAGGTCACTGTAAGTAAATGCATTGAGGAATGAAAGTGCTTCGGAATGAAAGTGATTTATAATTATTCTAAATTGCAAACGTAGCAGTCTGGGTCCATGCATGTATCAGTATACTTGTCAATAAAACACATTTTTGTATAAAAAGAGAAACTAAATTTTCCATGAGACTGCGCTTTAATTTTAACAATATCTGGAGTTTTGTTCTTTGTTTCTCCTATGTCATGTCTTGTGCAATTTCTTGTGCTAACTAATGTAGTTCTTGGTTTAACCATTTTATTTCTATATTTCTTGTCTGATAGCCATGAATTAGGGGGTTCTTATTTTATAGGAAGATTGCTGAAGTAGACTGGTAACTGCTTATTAAAAAAATGTAATAAAACTTAAGTTATCGATGAAGGAAAATGTCATTTAGTTTTAACAATTTTAAGCTTTTGAAAATTGGTTCTGTATGTGCGAGGTACTGACTATGATTTACTATTCTTGAAGCATGAATACACCCTGAGTGTATTTCATGCTTCAACCGGAACCACATCTACTCAGTCTCTGCGACTGACAGGCGCGCGCGCAGCTCGTGTCACATACAGACAGCATCAATGCCATAGTCAATCGGCGTTGCGTTCTAAGCTGGTTTTAAGGCAAGATGAGAGTTTATCATCCTTCACTGACAGCCGGGGGCTCCGCCCTTGGCTATCATCAAATTCCATGTAACTTGCATCTTGCTTTCAAGCCTGCACTTGTTCGTACTTTGATTGAATAATATTTTGTAGCATTGTCGCGCGCTGTGCTGTGTGTGCAACGAACGAAGCAAAACGTTTCATCTCTAAGCCACGAAACAAAGCAAATATGCACTCACGTAACATTGTGAAAGTAAAATCAGACTTGAAAAGAAAGAGTTGCTGGAAAGCAAATCTGTCTGTGTGTGTCATGAACACATGCCCTTTCCTAACAATATTAGTGGTTTTCTCACAAATTCATGCTTACAAACGCCAATGCCATATCCAACTAGTACTTTGCTATCTGGATATCAGAAGAAATTAGAATTTGCCTGTAAAAAGTATTCTTTATTTCCAAAATATCAGCAACATCCCGCCTGCCCACATGGACAAGTGCCCATATGTAGCTACAATTTGTGTCCAACATGTTCAAAATTGGATGATAATATGCCGAATTATGGCTAGATGAAAATTTCAAACGACAAAATGACCTTGACCTTTGACCTCTGAAGGTCACATATACATTACAAAAATGTGCAGTGTTACAATATATACAATTTGAGCTCAACATGATCATAATTCGATGATAATTGACCGAGTTATAGCTACATGAGGATTTCAAAGGTCCAAATGACCTTGATCTTTGACCTCTAGAGATCACAGGTAAATTATAAAAATGTGCAGTGTCACAGTAGCTACAATTTGTGTCCAATATGATCAAAATTGGATGGAAATTGACTGAGTTATGGTTATATGAATATTCCAAACGTACAAATGACTTGACCTTTGACCTTGAGAGGTCACATGTAAATTACAAAAAGGTGCAATGTTACAATATCTACAATTTGGGACCAACATCATCGAAATCGGATGAAAACTTTGGAAGCCAGAAGCAATTGAATTTTTTAATTGCCCTAATTTGCATTATTTTCAAAATCTTGACTATTCAGAACGATGTGCAAAACTTCACTGCAGGTGCTATAGCCATGCAAAGTTTGAAGTTTCTAGCTTGCACGGTGTCTGAGTTTAAGACGACACAAAAATATGGCGGAAAGAAAGATAAAAAAGAAAGAAAGAAAGAAAGAAAGAAAGAAAGAAAGAAAAGAAAGAAAGAATAAATATTGGGTAAAACAACATAATTATATGTTCTGCTGGACACGTTTTGCACATTCGACAGTTTTGTAGGAGAACAAAATGGCAAATATGAACGAGAACGGAGACTTAATTGTCCCAATCCAAAATTTAACACCAAAGTTGAGCCCCATTCTGAAAGTCTGACCCAGTTAATTGGGGAGATTTCACCATACTTGGACACTATCGAAATGCAACAGTTGTATTTTCATTGTTGTACCACAATTATCCGTTTCCCTGTTCCCTGAGATGGTGGATTTTGGACAATCATTTACGAATGAAGAATTACAAAAGAAAATCAGCGTGCCAAAACTTAAGGTAATAAAACAAAGAACAGGTGGCCCTTAAAGTTTAATTTTATAGGGCCATTTGGCGAAATTCTAAGCCAGAAGCAGAGGCCTATTTTATTCTGCGTTCGTGTGCCAGCATGCTCCTGGCACACGAACTCAAAGTATTATTGGATTACAGCGCCACCTACGGGAAAATGGAATACCAGTGCTGAACATTTGTACGAAAGAAAACACCCACCCACCTACCCCCTTTTTTTTTACGAACAAAAAGCACTGAATGGAAGCAGAGGGGTTCGGCAACACCATGTTTCCTGAAATGGAAAAGCATTTGGATTTTGTTGCATAAGTGACCATACAAATTGCATGGCAGATACGTTCCAAATTCCATTGGACCCAGAAAATATTTTGATATGTATCATGTATGAAGAACAAGCATCTAAAACACATCAGGGTGGCCTTGCCAGGAAAAAGGTGAACGTAAAACAAGTATAACAATAATGATGATGATGATGATTATGATGATGATGATGATGATGATTATTTTTATTATTATTATTGTTATCATTATTATTATTATTATTATTATTATTATTATTACTGTTATTATTATTTATTAGGAAAGCTTCTCCTTTACAGTGGGGGGGGGGGGGGGGACCAACGGAACGGGGAAATTCCATGATGCGTCCAATGTATATATATATATATATATATATATATATATATATATATATATATATATATATATATATTTTTATATATATATATATATATATATATATATATATATATATATATGCAAGTAACCAGTCATTCTTTTGTCAAGCAAGCTAGCTGTGCATGTTAAGTTAAATGTACAGTATCACCGTGAAGATTCAGGAAATCCACGTTATTTGGTTATGGTTTACCAGATATATTTGGATTTAATTCCTTTCCAAAGCAAAGTGAATTTTATAGAAAAGCATTGCCAGCAAATTAGAAATTTTTATATCCATACTTTAGTGCAGCCTCAATTACTGAGAAGGATATGCCTGAAATGTGTGGAAAAATTTTACAAGGAAGCCGGCGCCGGTATTGACATCGGCACCCGCAATATCACAAACCGCAGTGGAAGAGTGACATGTGTTTCTGCTTAATATAACATTAAGCAAAAGATTTGATTACAAGGCTGTTTTACCAAAATTGTTTCATAAAAGTAATGCAGTGCAACTTTCAAGGCGCAAAGCGGTGCAAAAATAACAGCATATTTCCAATGCATTTGCGCAGCCTTTGCCTGCAAAGACATGCAGGCAAAGTTACGCTATCGTTACTGTTTGAGCGCTCCGCTTATCCGCGGAGCGCAGTCAGACACGTGGAACAAAAGTCTGTTTAACAGGCAAGCGCACACTGCCAACTTGCTAAACCTTCCACTGAGACCTGTGGAACAACTTGTCTGTCTGCTGGAATAGCGACCGAATAAAACAAATGCCACGCCCCTGCACTCATGTGAAGAGTGCACTTCGAATCGACACGGTCAAGGGGAAGGGAAAAATGCCGACATGTTGGCCTTGAGACACTGTTACTGAAAAGCGAAATATTACAATAGAAATACAATCTTCCATGAAGACTTACCACAGTTAAGACTAACAAAAAAGAAAAGCTAGAAGTTTACAATGTTCATTTGACTGCAGGAAAAACTGAAACTGGAAGTTCCAAATATCAAATCTTGATCATGGTTACACTTGTAGAATGATAGAACTGCATGACAAGAAATAGTCTTTTGTGAAGAAACAGATGGTTTATGCATAAATTTATAGTTAAAACTTAAAAATGGGCGTCTTAAAACTTTCAATTGCTAATGACTTTATTTGGTATCTATTGTTATTCATGTTGGCCTATTGGTGGGGAATATCCTGTGTGGTCTACCTCGGCGTAACTTATGATTGCAAGGAAAATTTCTCGTACGAAAAGTTCCAAAGGAATATTTGATTCATGTTCCTGTTCAGGAATGATGGGGTGCTATGATATGGTTCTGTCTGTGCTCTTAGGTATACTTCTGAAGCATGGGGTTACATCAACGAAGGTCATAGGCCAAATGTAATCTTTCGTCTCGCAAATATTTTTTGTTTCGCGGATGATTGTCACTTTGATACTGAACTATAGTTGTGCAGCTCTACGTCAAAAACGTGGCTATTTAGAACATGTGTGGCTGAGACAATAAATGGGATCTGCAGATAACCTCTACCACTGAAAAGCTCACAGACTGAAAAATACTTATGCAAACATTTATGCCGTATGTATTTCTACGAAGAAAATGATCAAACAATTTCAGACATGGTTATAATTATCATATTTTCAACATCGTGAGCTGAATGTGGAACATACATTTAACTCATTGGCAAACCTATCAAATGTGAGACCTTTACAAAAATTTGGGCACAACTCGAGTTTATTGAAACTTCAAGCAATTTTAAATGAAATCTTAAACATGAGGTCCCTTACCTCTCCTTAAACATCTTGAGTTATAAATCTGCAAAGAAACAGACCATAAGAATAGACGAAACCAATAGGACCTTATATTCTTTTAAAGTTTGTATATAAATAAAGGTTGACACCGGTTAAGGCGTACAGTCATTTTTTGTTCCGTGTCGTAAAATGCTCACAGACAGTTTAAAGCAGATGGTTTATAATTTATGTGTTTTGAACATACACTACATATTCTACTTATACAACAGAGAAATAACTTTTTTGTCAAACATTCAGTTCTTTGACATAAATTCTTCAGGTTGTGCACTTTGTCTTATTGAATGGCTGAATTCGACAATATAAGCAAAATGACCTTACTTATGTGTTAATTGTGCCCAGTAACACATTATTATTTACATCAAGGTACATTTATAAATATATCTTGGCATATCTGAGCATAAATATCCATCTTTGATGGGGATACAAAAGAAACAGAGATTGGAACAAGGCCGCCTTTTCAAAGAGAAAGTTGATTCAGCGACTGTATGTCACAGTTCTACCAAAATGACCACCAGTCAGAAAAGATGGTTGACAAGTCGCAATTCAACGCCAAAGAAAAATTTAATGCTATATATTGCCGTCTGAGGGCGCTAGCTCCCTGTTACACGGTGGTGTTCCTGACGCAACTTGCGCGTGGCACTTGCCTGCGAAAGCAAGCACATTGTCGTCTGCTAAAGTTCAGTAGAGCAGAGATCGCCAAATAGGAAGGTTCACAGCAGGAACACTTGACAAAATCCCCCTAAAATAAGGTAAAGTACGAACAGGTAGGCTATTAACCAAGCAAAAGCTATACACTACAATATTGCCTTAAGTTGTTCTTTATAGGCCTAAATTTTAAAAAAAATTCAGAAAAGAGAGAGATTTAATTTATACTGTGCAATTCTCTGTTACTTGAGGAAAAATTGTCCTCTGTCTTCAATTCTGGGGATGAAATGAACACATGTTGTGGTTTGTTCAGTCAAATAACAATTCTATCAAAGAACATCAAGTGTTATGATAATGTGTAATTGAAAGAATCGTGTTTTTCTTGCATGTTTAACGTTACTACAGTTATGCAATTACGTGTAACTGTTAAAATTAATTTGTCGGTTTAATCATCAGAAGTAAACATGCCTTTCTTGCATTCCTTTGAAGTTAATACTATTAACACTCTGGCAGTGGTTGGGCCCAAGGCAAGGCATTTACTGTTGTCTAAAAAAATAACCTTGGCTTTCATGGCGCGTCCACTTTTCAATGGAAATAGGACTACTCATTTATCCGGACACATGCCAATGTTTACATTAAATAGCACGTTATATAGGCCCGATAGATAAAATAGTTGGAAGTTCCCAAGTTTATGAATTCAATTGGGCATGACACGCAAAGAGTTAAAATATCTGTGGGTCTGCGTGAACAAAACCCGTATGCAGCTCAAACTTATACTCAGTAGGCATACTCATAGCCCAGGTCGATGCTGTCTGATCATTTAACCCTGTGATGCAATGTCAATCAGATGATTAGTCTATACATCATGTAGGCCTAACACTAGTAACAGTGACATGGGCTCTCATCGCAATTTCGCTACTAATGTAGTAATTAGTGCCATGCAAGATAATAAGTAGGCCTACCACTAAAACAGAAAACTTGCATTGTAGTTGATAGTTTTGAAAAGACCCAAGTCACAACTGGTTCTGTCAAATCCTCTCAGACAAATTTACAATGCACAGCCTGGTGCTAACAAATTTATGGTCATTACAATAATATATCCAGTAATTGAATCACTGCCCATGTGAATACAAATTCTACACTCTTCAAGCCTTGATAAGATCCAACGATGAAAAGGCTTAAAAGCGGGGATTGGGAGTGGGCGGGTTAAAATGTATCCTGACTGTTTTTGGAACTGTTCCAGTTTTTTTTTTTTCCTACCATCGCTGAAGAGTTCAAGGTAAACTTTGACGTCACGGAACTGAACTTCCTGACCCCGCATCGCAAGGCAGCATCCCAATATACCCTTCAGGGGGGTCAGAGTATTAAACGCCAGGTAGGAGTGTCGGTCCGTCCATCTTAAATGAACTTTTGTCCCTGATACTGCATAAGTAAATGTTTGTTCAGTGATACCTTCACATGTAAACATAAATATTATGAACAAATAAAACCTGACACAGCGCACTGTCAACTGTCCATCCCGAGCGTCAGTGTAGCGTGGACTCATCCACTTTGACAGCCTCCATCACAACCGTCAAACATAACACACTATTTATCCGGTTCCCATTGTACAGTTGGAAGCCATGAACGCAGACTTTAGCGCGTACTGCAAGCTGCAGGTGGAATTGTGAAGACTTTGGGAGAAAGTTGTTTTGTTATGAGAATGTGTGCAAACAAAATGTTGATTGTTGACTCAGGTTTGGTCTCGGATCTGTTTGCAGGGAAGACGGCAATCGCAGTATTTGGAGGGCGCCGCATGGATACAGACAGACCCCTGGAGACGGTGATCGCGGCGCCTGTTACACTTCAAGGCCTCGGGGGTCGATTTGAAGAGGTGGCCGAGATACCAAGGGTGCCACACCCGAGGTATGACACTGCAGTGGTCAGGTACCAGGATGAGGTGTGGCTAATTGGAGGCCTGGACGCAGGTAAGTCCCGTGACCTGTGATTGACATCAAAGATACCTTTGACAATCACACACACACAAACATCAATACACAGACGTGTTATATAATACTACTACTGTGTGGTATGTATGTGTATTGATGTGTTTGTGTATCAATGTGTGTATTGTGGTCCAACTACAGTATGCCAATCAAACACAACAGAAAGTTATTGACTCCTGACAGTAAACTGTTTGTCACAGTCGACTGTTGGCCAAATAAGACTTCATTTAATCAACAGTTAACTTGACAGTAATTTGTGGAATTGGTGATCAAGTCATCGCTCATAAAATACAACTTTGTTGATGTTAACTTGTGTCGCTGCATGTCCGCGTTCCTACTTGACGAGTCTCTCTCTGTTTATAGGTGACAAGACACTGTCAGGTTGTGACATACTGAACCTGTTCAACTGGCGGTGGAGGACAGGGCCCTCCATGAGGACACCAAGGGACGTACACACGGCGACAGTGGTGGCCGGGGAGGTGATAACCGTGGGCGGTAGGAATGATTACATCAAACCCCTCTCATCCACAGAGACTCTGGGAGCAGAGAACAAATGGCGACCGGGACCCGACCTCCCCGAGAAGAGGTTTAGACACGCTGCATGTGAGTTGAAAGGTCGCGTGTATATAAGCGGAGGGCGGGATTATACAAATACAGAGCTTACATCTGTGATGTCCTGGACGTTGGGGGAGACCAGCTGGCGACAGGAGCCGTCACTAACAACAGGCCGTTACCATCACACGATGGTCGCCACAGGAGGCGGCCTACTGGTGTGTGGTGGCAACAGGGAGTATATGGAGTACAGCATGGAGCAATTTAACTCTCAGTCCAGGACCTGGAGCATACTGACCACCGAGATACCAGGGGATAAGGTTGTCTCATCCGCCGTGGTGCACAGTGGAGTGTTGTATCTTGTTGGTGGCAATCGCTCTCCCATCACGATGCGATACGATGGCGTCTGGCACAAAGACCAGGAGATGCCGTGGTTTATGTATGACACAGAGGCCTGCCTCATCGAGCTCCCCATCACCCGGTGAGACATCACCCGAGAACAAGTAAGTGATGACTACTACAACTATAACACTTCACCCCATTAACACTACCACGCGTTTTGTGCCATTGTTTTGTGTACAGATACTTTGTTTACTGTTTGGTTTGTTTACGAGAAGTAATTAAAGTTCGACCTGTTCCCAGGTGTGCAGCTCAGGGAAACCAACATGACACATGGGAGCTGCTGCTTTATATACCGAGGTGTAAACAATCCACGTTGCTAGGGTGGTCAGGCTGATGTCACACGTCAATCATTGTTGGGTCTGTTGATTAGCGATTGGTCCACCCGTCAGATGACGTGGTGACAAGATGTAAATTGCAAGTGCGCTAGTGAGACGTTCCGTTGCAAAGAGAGAGCATTTGATCCATGCCCAGGGCAAGGCAGTCCCGGTGCCACTGAATGGTGGGGAAAAGCCACTTTGTAGGCCTAGTCGAGCACTAAATAAAAAAAATGCATTTTTTGTGTATGAATAATTGGAGTGGTCGTCAATATCCAGCGGCAGTACCGCATAGTGCAGAAGGTCAAGGTCAGAAAAATTTGGAGGACCCCCAACTGGAGGTATAAGAAACGAAACTTGTCACCATTTCAACCATAATAAGCGGGTCAAGTTTTTGAAAACTTGTTGCAGTTGCAGCCTTTGTGTTTGACAGGACAAATTAACCTCTTATTTGCTAAATACCACAAAAAATTCTCAGCCATGTAAATCTCAACTAGCTTTCATTATGTCTTTGTATTTGGTATTAGAGATCTCCATTTAAATATTTCATGTATTGTAAGGTGCATTTTTTTTTTTTAGTTTAAGCCAGGTAAACAATGTACCCAAGACAAGTGTCAGTATAAATTTAGGGGTTTGGGATAACTTTGTCAAAATTCTGCCCATGTGCAAATACAGCTATCTCATGTGACTACCTACGTCACTTTACTTTAACTGCATAGTTTTAAATTGAAATTAGGGTATCAGCTGCCAATGCCATATTTGTGCACAGTATGCCAAATTTATTTGTTAAAGGCAGAAAATCAGCATTTTTCACTTTCCTCTTTATTTTATTTATTTATTTTGTTTGCAATCAACCAGGGTATTTTCTACCGATGCTCATTATAGCAATATATTTGGTTAAAAAGAGATATTCAATTATATTTATGATGATGACTGATGGTGTAAAAGAATACAGTGACCTGCACTTCTGCCGAAAGAAATGGCGTTTAGGGGTCTTTCCATATAAAACTAGCATTATTTTTTTATTTCAGCATGCTATAGATATAGGCAGGCAATTATTACAGTGAGTTTCAGGATATGGTAGTAATGCACATCCTGTAAGTTCTATTGTATTGGAATGAAACTGGTGAGAAAATGGAATTAACTCCCTTTCTCCAGTGCCGTCAATTAGAAAAATCACACCGTTTAGCTTTTGACTTTTTACAAATGGATAGCTACACCCCATGATTGACAGCATATCACACAGTTGATTTGTTGTGCATGTTCAATTATAGTGGAGATTCCACATACCTTGTGTATTGTCAGATGACACCTGGAGACGCCCGTTGGAAGGGGGAAAAGTTCCTCTCGCGTACCACACGTCCGTCTCGGTCCAGGTCTCTAGTCATCTGCACTCTCCCTGTGCCAGCTACCACCACAGCGCCCTCTGTCTATGGTACCTGCCGGCACAAATCAGCACCACACTCTCCCTCTGCGTAAAAGGAGCAAGCCATATGTTTGAAATGTGTCACCCCAATTTCCGGAAAGTCTGAGGTCAGGTTACCGCGGGATGCCCATGCGTTGCAGCCATGTACCCCTAGCCCATGTGATAATGGAAAAAAAGATTAGTTGTTGCACACTTATGCCGCATAACCAAAACCACGTATCAAGTACTTCACATACAGATATGAAAGAATGAGGTGCTTCCCATTTCAGCGCTTACCATTATAATATACAGGGGATACACAATAGACACCTGTAACCACATCCCATGCAATCATGCTTCGAGAGCACTTCTATATATTCAAAAACCCATTCCATATATACATGCTTCCCATGCTGGTCCTGTGTCTGTTCCTCCAACCAACATGCAAATCTGCAAAATACAAAGTAAAGTATTAGAACATTAATTATTTACATACAAATACATGCAAAAATAAGTATTATGACACACTGTGCAGAGCGGTGTCCCTGGCATCAGAAAGAACCAAAAATCAATATACCCCTAGATGGCATTTACTCCACAACCGGATTGTCTTTATCCATGGGAGCCAGATCAATGATCCGTCTCACTTATGTACGGTAGAAGCGACGGGTATTTTCCAATGTCGCTCTGCAAATGAGGCGCAGTGGCAGGTTTTTGAACTCTGCTATGTGCTTGGCCACCTCCAGCACCATCCCAGGGTTGCTGTGCTTCACTTTGGGTTTGAAGATCTGTGGTACTAAATGGGGAGCATCACTTTCCAGCAGGATCTTGTCCAAGGGGAGAGACTTGACTACGTCCGCGAGATGTGGATTACGGTCCCTTGACAACAGGGCGGTGAACCCAAATATGGCAGATGGAAATGCCTTTGTGATCAGCTCCATTTCTTGGACATCACCGGTGAAACAGTGGAAATGGATGGGATGCTCTCTGCTCAATTCCCGTTTTAGAATTGCCACACAATCGGCAATAGCACTTTCCCCTCTGCAGTGCACCACAACCGGTAAGCGGGACTCTCTGGCTAAAGGTAGAACGTTACGCAGGACTTCTTCTTGCCGATCTCTGTCTTTCATTCTGACACTGGAGCTGTAATCCAGGCCGATCTCTCCTACCGCGACCACTTTTGGATTGCTTAAATGGCGTTTAAGCCGAGGGAGATCATGCCTGGGTGAAAATTTACCAGCAAATCGGGGGTGTACCCCAAATGCCAGTCGCAGGCGATGGTCCCGGAGAATGTAGTTCTGCTCCTCCCTGGATGGCCAACTCCACGGATAGCAATATATTGCGATCCCTAGCGCCATTATGAAGGATTCCTCTGCCCCTGGCTCCTGATCCAAAACCTCTTGCAATGAGGTCATCTTCGCATCTCGCAGAAGCTCCGCAAGATGGAAGTGACTGTCACTGATCACATAGGGATCATCCCTAAGGGCTTGGGTGCCATCGGTCCTCTCCACAATGCTCTCCAATTCTTTAAAAGCTTTACGCCTGTCTTTTGGAATTTGTAGTAGCAGCTGAGATAACACCCTCCAATGAAAGAGTGTGCTGATACCGTTAGGAGGCGAAACCTCATGAACTGGCAATTCCGGCAGACCATTCCTTACTTCGTAGAAATTCCACAAAGCATGGTCAATGTCAGTGATTCTGGCAGTCTTGTCTGGATACCACTTGTGTTTGCGGACCTTGCCCAGCAAACCTTCAGGATCCTCTCCCAGCTCTTGGCAGAAAAACTGGATGACTCCCCTCATAAAAGATATCCAGATTTCCAGTTTTTCATCAGTGAACAAGGGATCAGTGCTCCCATGTTGCGCCATGTGCCAGAAGGTCACCTTATACTGTTGTGCCTCTTGTTTCCCACAACCCCAGCAGGCAGTATCAGGACTCACGTAAAAAGGTAGGTGGTCCATTAACACGTGACGCTTTACATGCGCCACCCTTTGGGGACAAACTGGACATGCCCGTCTGCGTTGCGATGTCCCAACCTGTTGCGGAATATCACAATCTTCCTCACTGTCAAAGGTTTCGTCTAGCACAGTCCACTCTTCACCAGAATCCATGCTGTAATATAAGATATATTGAATAATCATAACACAATGATTTATATACATATATATACAATAACTATATATGAAAACATACACCTGTAGTTCCACATTTATTTATTTAACACTTGAATAAGACAGAAAACCGTCTCATCCCAGTTACCTAATGAATGCTATATACAGGACAGAAGTCCGTCCTGTAATATAACAAACAATCTACTGCTGATAGTCCTGGAGGTACGCTGGCCTCCTTACCTGCCTACCCCCTCTGGTGGCCACCTGTGCGCTCTGAATGATGTTGCTCACCGTACCCTCTTCATCGCTGGAAGAGTCTGAGGAATCCCTCTGGCAGTGTTGATCCGGTGAACTGTTCAGTATCAAAGTACTGGGAACAGAAGCATTATCATCATCCCCTGCCGTGTCAAACAGGGTATTCAAATGCATTCCTTGTTCTTCCTCATCAAGCTCCTGGTCATCATATGGAATGGTGGAATCCAAGTCAAGGAGACTATGCCGCATTCGTCGCAACCACATGGGGACAAACCTATCCTGGCAGATTTTCAAGCGATCGTGGTGTATCACACTCTCTTTTTTCCTGTCCTTGATTTTATAGAGCACTGGTGTCAGTACCTCCGTCACCAAGTATGGCCCTGCCCAAATTGACTTAAGTTTACGGCTCTGTCCTATCTTAGAGGATGAGTGTAGTTTATACACCAGATCCCCCCTGTCGAATGCTCTTTCGGCCAGCTTAACGTCATAATCTCTCTTCTGTCTGGCCTGTGCTGAATGTAGGTTCTTTCGGGCCAGATCATGCACTTTGTTGAAACGATCTTTCAGCTTGACCACATATTCTGGTATGGAACGATCCTGAGAATCCACCCCATGTGTCCCAAAAAGGATATCTACGGGTTTTGTCACCTCCCTACCTAACATTAACATGTTGGCAGAGAATCCCGTTTGACGATGGACCATGCTTCTTACAGCACTCCCTAAAAGAGCAAGATCTTGGTCCCAGGTATCTTGATTGCCTCGGATACAACAACGGATGATCTGCAAGATCACCCGATTGTATCGTTCCACCTGCCCGTTGGATGATGGCCGATAGGGTGTTGTCCTGGTTTTAGTGATCTGAAGGAGGTCACAAATGGCATGAAACACATTCCCGTCAAAATTTTTACCTTGGTCGCTATGGACCTGCAACGGGCAACCAAACCTAGAGATAAACTCACACACGATGGTCTCTGCTATAGTTTCTGCCGATTGGTCTGGCAATGGATAGCATTCCATCCATTTGCTGAATTGATCCACCAGCACCAAGATATAAAGATTTCCTTTTGCACTCCTTACTAACGGACCCAGGATATCGATATGAACCCTTTCCAGTGGAGAACCTGCATGATATGAACCAAGTGCTGCCCTTGGCCACTGGCGAGGCTTTTTATTCTTACTGCAGATCGCACATGACTTAACATATTCAACCACATCTGATGACATCCGTGGCCAAAAGAAGGACTCCCTTACCCGAGCCAATGTTTTAACCTCTCCAAGATGCCCAGAACACCGTACATCATGGTTGAGATTAATAACTTCTTCCCTGAATTTGCGAGGAAGTATCAGACACTTCCTTGGAACAGTATCTTCTACCCTGTAATAAAGGACTCCTTGCTCCAGAGACAGCTGACTACTTACCAACCAAAGCTGCTTGGATCTGGGGCTACTCAAGGCCAATTCGGCGTCTGTAGGTTGTTGTCCAGACTCGACCCATGAAATAACCTTCCCAATATCCAGATCTTCCCGCTGTGCCTTCTGCATGTCCTCATTGGAATATGTATCAACCCAATTCACAGATCTGACTGAGGAAGACTCTAAGGAGACATGGCGTACTGCTAAAGGGACTACGTCATCCACTTCTTCCTCAAATCTAGCCCATTGGTTCTGTGCTCTGGTACAATATGGACAGCCTCCACAAGGTAGTGACTCTAGTTTAGCCCCAGCCTCATAGCAGTCACACACAGACAAGGTTTCAGGGATCCTTGACAACATATCAGCGTTGATATGTTTCTTTCCCGGACGGTGCAAGATGGTCATATCGAATTGGGACAGTTCTTCCATCCACCTTGCCAATTGGCCTTCAATGTTTTTAAATCTCATGAGCCAAGTCAAGCTGTTATGATCTGTCCGAACCAGTATATTATGCCCAAGAAGATAGTGCCGGAACTGTCTAGTAAACCTAACAACGGAAAGCAATTCCTTCCGTGTGGTGCAATATCGGCGTTGTGTAGGTGTTAACACAAAACTTCCATAACAGATGGTCCTTTCCTTGCCATCCTGAACCTGGCTGAGCTCACATCCAATGGAAAAGTCGGACGCATCACAGTCTAAAATGAAGATTCCTTCAGTACTAGGAAAAGCAAGTACTGGTGCTTTGGTTAGAGCCTCTTTTAGATGTTTGAAGGCGGCCTGGTGTTCCTCATGCCACTCAAATATGGCTTTAGGGCCTGTCAATTGATACAGACTTCTGGATATCTCGGCAAAGCCCTCAATGTGGTCACGATGATAGTTACTGAATCCCAAAAAAGACTCAACATCGCGTACTGACTTTGGCACTGGCCAATCAACCACTGCACGAATCTTATCTGGGTCAACAGCAACCCCATTCCCAGACACAAGCTTTCCAAGAAACTTGACTTCTGTTTGGAAGAGCTGACATTTTTTTGGCTTCAACTTAAGATTAAATTGACGAAATCGCTCCAGGACCTCGCAGATATTCCGCAAGTGTCCAGGAACGTCCTTTCCCAGGATTATTACGTCATCAAGATAGGCCAAAGTTGTTTTCCACGTTAGGCCACGAAGGACTAAATGCATGGCTCGCTGGAATGTCCCAGGTGCCCCTGATAGGCCAAAGGCCATTCGGCGATGTTCGTACAAACCATACTTGGTTATAAATGCCGTTTTGTGCCTATCGCGCTCATCAATCTCTATCTGATAATAGCCGGAGGCCATATCGAGGGAACTAAAGTAGACACTACCACTCAAGGTGTCTAAACATTCTTCGATCAGAGGCAGAGGATAAGCATCTTTCAAGGTCACCTTGTTCAACTCGCGATAGTCGATACAATATCTGACCTTACCATCCTTTTTCCGCACCAACACAGGTGCCGCTGCCCAGTCCGAGCAGGATGGGGTGATAACTCCATGATCCAACATGGTTTGAAGATGCTTTTCTTCCTCACCTTGGAACCCAAGTGGTGTTCGGCGCATGCGCTGCTTAATTGGAGCTGCTTCATTCGTGGGTATTCGATGTTTAATCTCTGAAAGACAGCCTATGTCCATGTCTGATTTTGAAAAAACATCTGCATACCTAATCAACAGCTCACGCAACTGTTGTTGTTCTTTCGGATTTAAATTCTCTGTGGAATTTGCATACAGCTGATGCAGATGCTCTGGAAGTTCTGAGTGATCCATCCCCACTTGCTGCACGGATTTAAGATCCTCACATCTCGCAGAACTCCCGCAAGATGAAGAATACTCGGAATTATACCTCAAGTTCTTGTCATTGTCCTCATCGTTTCCACCACCAACTGGAATGTTCCCACATCTCGCAGTACTTCCGCAAGGTGAAAAGTTATCCCAACTGCAACTGTCATTAGTGGATCCAATAATGCACGATGTATCTGCCGGTATGGCATTGCCAACCAGATATCCTGGTTTCAAAGTTAGAAACCTATCAGACACATTCAAAACAGATATGATAACTTCGGGACCAGCAGTGATCAATAAAGATGGAATAATTAGTCCGCAACGATCTTCAATAGGCGTAATCACATAATCTTGGCCATCTTGTACTGTCGAATAGCATTTAGCATGTTTGATGCTATTGGGAGGAACTACAACCTTTTTGGCCAAAGTAATTTTAGAGACACTGAAAGATTCCTCGCCATTCCTCTTCACAGTTGCGGACATCAGATGATCCCCTACTTGTAAGGTACAACGGTCGAAATCAACCTTGCACCTCTGGTCCAACAAGAAGTCTAAACCCAAAATCAAGCTGTCAGTGATTGGAGCAACATACATATCCCAGTAATATGAATGACCTCCGATAACAATGGGAACATTTTTCACATGTCTGGCCAACATTGTCCCTTCCTTTGCTGCTCCTTTTAATCGCACTTCCTCTAACACCTTAGGTCTAACCTTAAGGCGGTGGAATAATTCTGTATTCATCACTGTAACCTGTGCAGCCGAATCCACTACCGCTTCCACCACTTCGGAATCCACATGAACTGGAACGACCATGCTCATACCCTGATGCACTGACCGTATACTTACTTCTTTCATTGTGGTCCTATCGCTCCCTACTACAGGAGACTCCGTCTCAGAAGTCAGAAATTCCGACTTAACTGGAGACAAGTTTTTTTCCATCGGCAACTGGTCATTTGGGAAAGGTAGGGTCGGAGGTAGACCAACAAGTCCGGCCCGCCCTAGTTTTTTGGTGACCCAGGTGACTGGGTACCAAAACTAGCTCTAGGAGATGACTTTTTATTAGGGCAGTCCCTAACAAAGTGTCCTAGCTCTTGACAGCCATGACACTGAACCTCTGCTAGCGCCCTCCTTGATGGTGAACCCAACACTCTATCTGGACTAGCAGAACTGCTTGTGACTGTCTTTTGTAAGAGTGTTGTCATGAACTTCCTGTTCTCCTCCAACAGAGACCTTATTATGTCCTGGTTTCCCTTCATAAGCTTTTCCATCTCCTGCCGGTGTTCCCTGTTCTGATCAGCCCATGACACTCTGGAGCATGAACTCTGAGCAGATGAAAGCGCTCGGACACGCTGATCTTTCTCATCCACTTCGAGGTGTCTTACGTGCCCTCTTGGGCTAGAATTGCCGAACACAATCTCGCGACTGTGTATCACTAACTTAAGTGACTCCAGGGCTTTTTCTAATGTAAGCGGATCCTGACTCAATACTTGAGCAGCCTCTGTCTTATAGGAGACAGCTTTCAGGAATGCCCCAACAGCTATTGATTCCAAAAACTGTTCCCCACCGTCAGGATATCCGTCGGTGGTAAGCCGCTGGCAACGCTCTGCCAACTCCTCTAGTGACTCCCCTTCAAGTTGCTTAAGATTCTGCAACTTCCGCCTGATGGTCACCGGTGGATCACGCAAGCCAAACCTCCTACTGAGTCTGGAGGTCAAGATGTTATAATCTTCCCTCTCACTTTCCCTAAGCGTGCTGTAATACGTTAGGGCCTTATCCCTAAGCGACTCCACCAACCTATCTAATTTGGCCTCATCTGACCACATGTATCTCCTTGCAGACCTCTCGAATTGCAAAAAAAACGGCCGCCAGTCTTGAGTGCCATTGAATGTAGCTGGTTTAGGCGGAGGAGGCCCCACCTTTTCCTTCTCCTTTGGTTTGTTTGTCCCAGTAAACCGTGTTCTATTCGATCTGGTTCTGCCACCTTGCAAAACTTCATCGGCCTCCCGATCGCGGTCATGTGTACTATACACATTGTCCCTTGTGAGTGAGTCTAGAGTGTGCAACAAATTGTGGTGAGTATCCATTTGGGATACATCACTACGCTGCAATGGAGGTGGCAGTTTGAAATCAGACCTAGGTGCTGATGTCGCCTCTGCCACTGCTGCGGAAGGAGGAAGGCTATCTTCCATTGATGCCACACTTACCTTCTCCGTTTTTTCAGCTAGTTGCTTCTCCATATCATCCGCTCTTGCAGATAATAAATTCAGCTGGGTTGCTAAGGTGTCAATCCGCTGTTCCATTTTATTGCCGAAGTGGGAGAAGTTTTCATCGGCTCTTGATTGTCTTTGCAGCAAACTGAGCAACATATTTTCCATTCTCTCATCCCTGCTGCTTTCTCCAAAATCAACACGTCCTTCTCCGCAAAGCTTGGCAAACAACTGGCCGATGCCCTTCTCTTTAATACCAAGTAAGCTTTCCTTGGTGAAAGAACCTCCAAATTCCTGCCTCTTGTTGATAATTATCCTGGCTTTGGTCTCCCCAATGGTATCCAGTTGCAATAAGGTATCAAAAGTGGCCTCGTTGATGAAAATCTTTGCCATGTTGATTGAAGATGGACGCGCAAAAATATGTGTGTGTGTGAATTATAAATGTCACAGAATTCCGTAACACTTGACTTTAACGACACAAATGTTCAAACACAACAGTGTAGTAATAATAGAGAGAAAGTCACCAATATAAATTAGTGATTCAGCAATAATACATGTACATGAAAAAATACAACTTTCTAATGTACTGCAGAGTTCAACAGCACAGAAACCCGTACTGAATTTCAAAGCTGCACATCAGGGAAAAAAGAAAAATTCTTTTCAAATTTCATGTACCCAGAAGTTTGGAAATAAACAAAAAACTTTCTAAATATTATATGGGTGACACTCAACAATGATAATTGTTGACACTGCTCACAAGTTTTTTCTTTCCTGGAAACCAAATTTCAAAGATTTACTGCAGCAAACTTGTGACGAACAAAAAAAAAAAAATAGAAGTGTGTATGCAGTCCTGAATATTTTATGCTAATGGGCACAAGTCCAAGCTACCTCAAAACACAAGCAAAACTGCCGATCAAAATGCTGTGTGTGTTATACTTGTGTTTGCATGGCACACAAACTATAATTTCTATCCAGGAAGGCTAAATATAACTAAATAATTGCAGGTATACAAGCAGCGTTGCCAAATGTTGACGTTCACATTTACCGCCACTCACGTCAGCTGGTATACTGTAATGGCGATCACCATAGAAACCCTCATTTGCATACTGCTTCGCGGCAATCTTTGAAATTCTTTCATACAATAACTTTCGCCGTTAATGGTTGAAAATAATCATTCAAATATTACCTGGATCAGCAATCCGACCCAAAGCAACTAAGAATGAAAACACTCCAGTTTAAGATCAGAAAACCGACCTTAAAAGCTAATCTTAACGTCGATTCTGTGGACGATCGTCAATGCCGTATGTAGCACTCACACTCGTCAATTATCTTCTCTGATTTGTCAGGAAATTACCGAGAAAATATCAGTAAATCGGCGTAAATTCGAATCGATGTCTGACACCAATATAGTGGAGATTCCACATACCTTGTGTATTGTCAGATGACACCTGGAGACGCCCGTTGGAAGGGGGAAAAGTTCCTCTCGCGTACCACACGTCCGTCTCGGTCCAGGTCTCTAGTCATCTGCACTCTCCCTGTGCCAGCTACCACCGCAGCGCCCTCTGTCTATGGTACCTGCCGGCACAAATCAGCACCACACAATGTCAGGACAGTTTAAAACAACTTTGGGTCATTGTCATGTTACAATATTTAACAAAAAAAAAATTAAAACCATCCTGGACATATTTGTGAGCAAGACACTCAAATATCATAGTAAATGAGTGGAACTCAAACCTCACAAGTCCAGACTCCAATGTCACATGTATTTTCAGTTTTGCTGATTTTCAATTTGAAAGACTTCTAATCAGAGTGAATGACATATATATATGTATATGTAAAGAGTAATTTTCCCTGGGGGCAGTTTCTTGGTTGCTGGGGGCAGATCTTGTCTGCCGTCAAAATGCAGTGTTCACTCACATTCTGATCATCGTATGCCTGATAAGGTTAAGTGTTTTTCAGTGGTATGATAATTCTATGGGACAATAAATACTGAATCACAGCGTAAATAATAAATGGCAAATCAATTACTGAATGACTAGACATGCATCATTTCTTTGTAAATTGTTCATGAAAAATATGCTGATGCTGAAACTAGTCTAGTAGGGGTTTATGGACTTTGTGTGTATGTGTGTGTATATATATATATATATATATATATATATATATATATATATATATATATATATATATATATATATATATATATATATATATTGTAAATTGAAATTTTCTAAAAGCAATTCCCTGATTGCTGATGTGCTAAACATTAAAATATCATTTTACAGTATGGATCTTTGTATATGTCCTTGTAGTTCCTAAATAATATACCATGCGGATCCCTTAATTTAAAAAAATGTTTTATACTCAGGGTTTTGATTAATTGTTATTGTATTCGCAGTCATTCAACATTTTATCCGTAAAAAGGTTGGGTACTTCAGTAAGGGGAAAAAGTATATTGGATATAATCTACATAATTTTATCTATTGATGCTTGGTTGTGGAGTGTAAAATATTTCAGACCCACAAAAATTAATATTTCTGTCTTTTCTGTTTTATTTGTTGCAGGTGAGAACTCTGCTTTCAGTTTCAAGTGGAAATGTACAAGATAACTTCAGTGATGATACCTGACATTCATATTAGTTGTGGTGCTACTTTGGCCCCATCGTTAAGCAAAGAAGTACCTGTGTGTATGAACAGATTCCTGTATCAATCAAGGCGAAATATGTTCTGGCCAAGCTAGCAACCTGGATGAAATTACCAGCTTATAAAGTGATAGCCATGTTCATCACACACAGATGTGAACTTGATATGAGATGGCATTCTTATAATATGATTATTTTTATTGTTGTTGTGGACAAGACTCCAGGACCAGTAAAGACTGGGTTCACTTCGTGGATTGCACATTGGGCCAAATTATCTCTGTTCACTGGCACTTCCCTCACGTGCGGTAACCAAAATGATTATGACATAATTTTGGTGGGAAACCGGAACATATCAAACTGTGCCTAAATTGCCATAAAAGATTCCTTGTAGACAGAATATCTACAGAATAGCAGGATATAAATACTCTTAGGTTCAAAATCCTGGAATAGAGTAGGCCAAGGTAGAATATTATCTCCACTATAATTTACAATTTTATAAATGTACTTTTAAACAAATTGCTGGGAAAGGATGTTAGGCTCCGGATTGGATATTAGTATTTTTGAGCTATGTTATAACTTGATGAGATAAGTATATTGAGTCTTGAGGGTTTTCAAGAAGTGCTTGACATACAGGACAATTTTAGTGACAAGTTAAGGTTTAAATTTAAATAAAATATCATGAAGTTACAATGTACTAGGTTTTCAAAAAATGAAGAGTACAAGTATAAATCTTGTTTACATTTAGCAGTAGAATAGTTATCATAGATTTTGAAAAAGTAAAATGTGCAAGAAATTGTCCGCCTGAAGAAATTTAAATATTAAACCATGCCTGGCCGGAGTACAGCTGAGTGAATTGCATTCCTTGGTGCAGGTTGGGCACATTGTGCCCAACACTCGCCAAGGAAAACACATGATCTGGGACATGCTGCTATGTATACAAGTCTCAACAAAAATGTTTTCTGTTAATAAATTTAAGTAAAAACACTAAGGCAGACAAATTACATCTTTGAGGTTTTAGGAAATTTGAGCAGGAAAGGGTTAAAGATAAGGTGGGATTTTCTGTGGGCCAATTAACAAATTGAATTCTGATTTGGGCAGTGTTGACTTGGAATTAGTTTGAAACTGCATGTGTTATATTTGTATTGCATTTTGTTTTATGGTGCACAAGATTGGAATTATGAGATGAATCAGTGCATGAAATAGCTGGTGGCCCAAATTTTTTCAGAGTAAACATCTGATAACAATAATAAAATGGCTCAACAGAAACTTTTGGGCCACCTGCATGCCACAGCAGGTTTCTAGCATTTTAAATATAGGTGGAATACTGAAATAATAGTGGGACACAGTTATATGTAAAGTTAATCTTCCTTGTACTGCACTAACAAAATTCATGCTTTTTTTTATCAGTTCCTTGCATTTTAGACAACTGGTATATTTGAGAGTTTTGAAAATGATCCTAGGGTGAATTGCATAATTTTTTTTACCAAACATGTCTTGGATTCCAGCACGAGAACTAAGGGGGTACTTAACATGGCTAACTGTATAATAGTATTGACTGTGGTCAGCCCTATTTTGGGAGCTTAAATTAGATACCTACCTATACTTCTGTAAAAGACATAGTGTTTAAGAATACCAATTTGTCCCGTTGGTGACATGTTCCAGGTTCAAGTAGACCAAATCAAATCACCAAATTGACAATGCATATATTCCAGGGGCACCAGAAAATGTCATTTATGATACACACACACAAAGTCATGTTTGATAAGAAAGTAAAACTTGGTGTTGTATGGGAGTTTGGTTTTCACCTGATCATGATACACCTGTGTACCAAAAATCTTTTGTTATGTGTCCGGTTAGTAACATTATGGTGAGAGACCTGTTGTCAAGGTTAACAGACGGCTACTCTTATCATGCATTTGAAGCTTGTAAGTGGTACTCTTTGCTTGGCTGACATGTCAGGAAAAGCCATTCAACAGGAAGGTATGGAGAAGACTAGCGTCTTCAAAAATCAAATACGTGAACCATAACTGTCTCGTCAGTGACATACTCATAGCATAAAATGTACACCACATTAGATCGAGCTCAATATTGAAAAAAATTACATTACTTATTATTTTTTTATTTTTTGTCATATTAAATCATAAGCTGTATCTATCATACTCATTAGATTGGAGGGACATATGCCCCCCCTCCGTCGCATTAGTGACGTGTCTGGTTAGTGACGATGAAATAGCCTAGGTTATTTCACCATGCTAACATTGAAATAGTTGATATTATCTGAAGCAAGTTATCAATTTTTTTTTTACTGCTGTACTACAATGAATTTAATGTGCAAATATACACCAAGCCTGCTCAAATATTTTGCCTTTACATGTATATCTGCATTTCTAGGCTAGCCTTTAAAAAAACGTTTAGTGAGATGACTTGTCAGTCAGCTGAGCTTATCTTATGGTCCTTCGTCCGTCGTCCGTTCGTCGTCCGTCCGTCCGTCCGTCGTCCGTCAACAATTTACATTTTCGACTTCTTCTCCGAAACCGTCAGCCAGATCCACTTCAAACTTGGTGGGGATGTGCCTTGGGTAGGTCTCTACCAAGTTTGTTCAAATGGTTACGGTCCATTGATTTTTGGATTTTTAATGATTTTTTTTGTGCTTTTTTGGGCAAATCTTAAAAAATCTTCTCTAAAACCGCTCATCCAATTACTTTGATATCACACAGAAACATTTCCTGGGACACCTAGTTCTTAATTTGTTCACCAAGTGGCGCTGCAATTTTTTTCTATTTTTTTATGAATTTTTGTGTGTTATAGCTATTTTCGACTTCTTCTCCAGAACCGTCACTCAGATTAAGCTGAAACGTGGTGGATATGTTCCTCGTAGAAGGGTCAAACAAAATTGTTCACTATATGGGAATGCTGCAGATTCCTGATTTTTAACGATTTTTTCCATTCGGGTACTTATCGGTTAATGCAGCTTTCCTATTGATCACTATGGAAGTCAATGAGTATTCTAATGCTAATTCACATTTGCGACTTCTTCTCCAAAACCGTCATCCAGATTAACTTCAAACTTGGTGGGGATATATCTTGGGTGGGTGTCTACCAAGTTTGTTCCAATTGTCATGTTCCAATGAATTTTGGTTTTTTTATGATTTTTTTTTCAAAAATCTTTACAAAAGTTTTGACATGGGAATTTCTTGTTATGGTTATAACTTAAATACTTTTGGCCAGATTTACTTCAAACTAGGTGGGGATGTGCCTTGGGTGGATCTTTACCAAGTTTGTTCAAATGGTTACGCTCTATTGATTTTTGGAATTTTTATGATTTTTTTTCGTTTTTTGGGGGCAAACCTTAAAAACTTCACCTCTGAAACTGCTCACCCAGTTGTTTTGATATTGTTCATAGACACTCCCAGGGACACATAGTTCCAAATTTGTTCACCAGGTGGCACTGCAATTTTTTCTATTTTTTTTTTTTTTATGAATTTCTTATATGGTTTTGTTATTTTTCACTTGTTCTCAGAACTGTCACTCAGATTAAAGTGAAATGTGATGGATATGTTCTTGTGGAAGGGTCAAACAAAGTTGTTTACTAGGTGGCACTGCTTTAGATTCCTGATTTTTAAGTATTTTCAACTCGGGTACTTATCGATCAATGCAGCTGTCCTATTGATTACTATGTAAGTCAATGGGTATTCTAGTGCTAATTCACAGGACAACTGACACAAAATTTACTGTTTACTTGATAACTTGAGATCTGTTTTGAGTTAGTACTGTGATGCTGCACATGTTAATGTTTTTGTATGAAGGTCATGCTCAGACAGTACATGAATGACTTTGACCTCATTTCTGGGGTCACAGTGCAACCTACATGAATTTTACTCTTCATTATAACTTGAGAACTACTTGAACCTTGATGTTGCACATGTTAGTGTTCTTTTATAATGGTCAGACTTACTGAAAACATGGGTGACCTTGATCCTTTCCCAAGTTCTTAGATCTGCAAGTGTGATGAATGTCAAGATCAGCTGAGCATGGGCTGTTCACACAGCCCTCTTGTTTCAATTCAGGTTCTTGTTGGTAAATGCACCTTTCTTATCAATTACCATTGTAAGTCAAAGGGCATTCTGATGCTAATTCAGTCACATTTTTGACTTCTTCTCTGAAACCGTCAGTCAGATTAACTTGAAACTTGCTGGCACTGTACCTTGGGTGGTTCTCTACCAGGTTTTTTTTCAAATGGTCATGCTCCAGTGATATTTTGTGTATTTGCTATTTTCGACTTCTCCAGGACCATCACTCAGACTAAGCTGAAACTTGGTGGATATGTTTCAGGTTGAAGGGTCAAACAAAGTTGTTCACTAGGTGGCACTGATTTTTAACATTTTTTTTTTTTTTTTTTTTTTAAATTTTGATACTTTCTGGTGAATGCACCTTTCCTATTGATTACTGTGTAAGTCAATGGGCATTCACATGCAAATTCACATTATGGACTTCTCCCAAGAGACTGTCTGTCAGATTGACTTCAAACCTGGTGGCAATGTACCTTGGATGGGTCTCTACCAAGTTTGTTCAAATGATCATATAATGATATTGATTTCTGATTTTTAACAATTTTTTCAATATGGGTACTTTCAGGTAAATGTACCTTTCCTATTGATTACTATGCAAGCCAATGGACATTCAAATGCTTATTCACATTTTTTACTTGGGTAGGTGTGTACCAAGTTTGTTCCAGTGGTCATGCGCCAGTGATTTGATGGTTTTTAATGATGATGGGGGGGGGGGGGGGGAATCTTAAAAAAATCTTTTTCTCTGCTCACCTGATTGTTTTTATATCACCCAGGAACACTCATAAGGAATTCTAGTTCTGAATTTGTTTTTGATGCCTGATTTTTAACCATTTTTCAATTCTGGTACTTGTTGGTTGACACATACACTCTGTTTATGTACATGAATGGGGATTGCAATGGAAATTCACATTTTTTACTTTAAAACCATCAAGCAGATTCACTTGAAACTTGGAGGGGGTGTACCTTGGGTAAGTCTCAACCAGGTTTCTTCAAATTGTTCTGGTCCAGTGAATTTTGGATTTTTAATTAATTTTGTTGATTTTTTTGGCAAAATACTAAAAATTTCTCTATCATAATTCACACGGACCACTTCCACCTCTGCATGTAGGGTCACAGGACTGCCACAGTCCTCTTGTTCCATGAATACAGTCAATTACATGTCCATGTGCAATCATGGTAACCTTCTGGTAGTACAGGGCTGTTGACAACACCTTCCAGACTACGTTTGGTTTCCACTGCAGGCATGAAAATCCCCCCCCCCTCCCCCCCGCCTAACTTGTTCAAATTTTTTGTGCATAACATAATTGTGAGATAAACGATTAATACATCAATATAAGTATCAATGTAAAGATAACTACAATATAAATACAAGTATGAATATAAATATAAAAATGGATCATCTTTTAATGATAGTTATGGGAGTGTGATAACAGCTGGCGAGAGGCATTTTTTTTTTCATGCCATCGCATTAACGACATCATGAAAAGTGCTTATGGATAGTTGTTGTCACACTCCTATAACTACAATCAAAAGGACGTTCAACTCGCTAATATAACAGTCCTATAGACTAATTCGTAAGTGAGTGTTGATTGCAATAGTAATACGCAATTTTGACTTCTCCTAAACCACTGACCAGATCCGCTTCAAACTTGGTGAGGATGTACTGTTAATGTTTATTCAAATGTCATGTTCCAGTGATTTTTTGTTTTGTTTTTTGTTTTATTTTTTTTTTTTTTGGCCAATTACAGTGGTCCCCCTCTTATGAGGCTCCTCTCACCAGAGGCCTCCCCTCTTGAAAGGCCTGCATTCTTGTGCAGGAAGTATGGTATTTCCATTATATTCTCACCTCAAGAGGGGCCACCCTTCTCACTGTATTCAAAATTGCATATGAACACTTGAGGGCATGACAGCAGGAGTTTCACAGTACATAGGTGACCTTGACTTCATTCTTAAGGTCACAGGGTCACTTGGCTATCTTTATACAGATGATACTTGGAGAACTATTTCAGCCCGAATTTTGATGTTTTACATGGTTATGATTCTCTTTGAGTGCCACATTCGGACAGTACCTAAGTGGTGCTGACCTCATTCCCAAGGTCACAGGACAACTGACATGAAATGTTC
This sequence comes from Hermodice carunculata, assembly GCA_964020975.1. Classification (NCBI taxonomy): domain Eukaryota; kingdom Metazoa; phylum Annelida; class Polychaeta; order Eunicida; family Amphinomidae; genus Hermodice; species Hermodice carunculata. Next base: position 11,077,661 of record OZ026621.1, on the reverse strand, counting down.
TGTGCACTTGATAACTTGGGATCAATTTTGAGTTAGGACTTTGATGTTGCACATGTTTATGCTTCTCTATGAAGATCACGCTCAGACAGTACATAAATTACTTTGACCTTATTTCTGGGGTCACAGTGCAACCTACATGAATTTTACTCAAGACTATCACTTGAGCACTATTTGAGCTGTGAGCTTGAGCAAGGTAGATACCATTGTACCGTTTGTGGATTTTTTTAAAGTCACACTAGTTCCGAAAAAGGAATGCTTGTAAACACTTGTTGTGGGGGTGGGGTGGGTGGGTGTGACTTGCCTGTAGCCTTTCAGTGCCAACATCATTTTTTGAAAGCGTTCATGTACCTACATGTAATGATACATTTTAATATGGAGGGCTCCAGCAGGTTGTGTCACTTGATTGGATTCACATGCTGTTCAGTGAACTACTTGTCTGCACAGTCATAATTCCAGTTCAATTTCCAAGCAAATGTGAAGTGGTCTGGTGTTAGGGAGTTTGGAAAATAAAGTTATCAAGTACTGTGTAAACATTTATGTGTTTGAAAATCTTGATTATTTTATAAGTGCTTTTTAGGATTTACTGATGTACAGTGATCCCCCTCTTATAAGGCCACCCCAAATGCAGTCAAAAAGTGGCCTTGTAAAAAGGGTGGCCTCTGGTGAGACGGGCCTTAAAAGAGGGAGAGCACTGCATTAAGAAGTAACCTGCATACATGTAATATAAGATGACGTTTCCTCATGACCACTGTATTAAGAAGTGACCTGTATACATGTAATATAAGATGACAGTTCCTGATGTCTCCCAAAAAATGTATCCCGCAGGAAGAAACAGAAGATTAAGATTTTTATTGCATCACGAAATTTTATTAAACCGTATGGGGAAGAACACATGCTTGTATCAATGCTGACGAAAGCTTTTTAGTTTTACGGTGCATTTTGTTTGATCCTGTATTAACTTCTCTGTATTTTACTTGTATTGTCTTACTGTGATTATCTCGATGTATCATGTAGTTTTTCCTCGAATTCGGGGGTTTTAATAAAATTATTATTATTATTATTATTATTATTATTATTATTATTATTATTATTATTATTATTATTATTATTATCATTAATCAGGTGAAAATGTTAAGTGATATGAATAGATGTAAGCAATTGGTAAGTCTCAGATAAATATAATGCCAGATCCCATAGTAAAAAGCAGTAAAAAAACTTCACCTTAGTTCTAGATTGAAATTTAACATTTTGAACTTGCATCAGTGACAACTGGTTTGCTTGAATGTTGTGTCAGTGACATTGTGTGCAAAATACAGAATGGAGTAAAGTAAAAAAAGAACATGGAAGGGCCCTGTGGACTTTTCTAGTTTCTTGATCTGCAAGATGTTACATAATTCACACTATTTGCATAGGAATTCTACGATTTGTAGAATCAAGTCTGAAACCTGGATAATATGTGTACACATCAGTGACACTTGGGCTTAGTTCAAGTAACTTTGATTACAGATAGAAATAACTATATATTAAAGTGCTTCTGTTGTGCAATGTAAAAAGAATACTAATTTGAAAACGGTGAAATTTGCATGTGATGTAAAATGGAGTTAACCCTTTCCCCCTTGCAGTGTTCATTCTTGGTCTGTAAAGAATGGGGCCCATGGTCCCCATAAGGCTGTGAAATAGGGGCCCATCCATGCAAGGGATGGGCCAAGCTAGGGGGGTCCGGCGGCATGCACACCCCCCCCCCCCCCCGGAAAATTTTTAAATAAAGCATGCCAAATGGTGCATTCTGAGACCAAAATCAAGCATTTTGAAGGTTTTATTGTGTAGTGAAAATTGTGTCTTTTTTGGTCAGTTTTTTGTCTTCAGCGGTACTAATTCCTGTACAGTAGTATATGAATCATGTAAATGTTATCAACTGCACCAGGAAGGATCGGATCAGATTAGACTGTAATTCTGCACAAATAAAGGTTATTTTTATACTTTTCTACTGCCAGTCACAGTGCATGCCTAGCCATAGCAAGTGGAGTCAGAGTGAAATATCCTCCTCTGGGCTTTTAATGTACCATCACTTTGTTACAGTGTCAATGAATTTGAAAGGCTTCTGATAAAACATGCTCAGATTCAGAACTGCAAAAATTATGACCAGACTCCACAGACATTCACAGTTGCATCGTCATGTGATTCTTGAAGTTCATAAAAATATTCAAGGACCGAGGGATTTCAAACTCAAAACAGACAATTTCATTGTCCAACAAATAAATTAAACATAATACTGGGAAGTGATATATATTATGTTATCAGTTACCACTGTAATTAGTATTTCAATTATTTGTGTGACAAGTTCGATGAAATTATCTCTGCTGGCAGTACTAGGGCAAGTTGGATAAAATTGTCTACCAGCAGTGCCACAAGTTTTCAGTATAAATGTTGGCTTCAACAGACTTCAACAACAAGGCAGCAAAGGAGAAAAAATTCTTCAAGTGCCTAAAATACAGCAGAAAATATCCATGACATTTGAAATTCACTCAAATCTCACTCATGTCAGTTTTATATTAAGTGTTTCACAATAATAAATAAATCATGAATAAATCAAGCTGCAACACAAGTAAGATTGAGATATATAATTTTATTACATAAATGACACCCGGTGTCTTTTGTGTAATAAAATTATAAATCTCAATCTTGTGTTGCCGCAGGGGTCACACTAAGGATTTTTCAGTGTGGGTCTGTTGGACCCATCTTTTTTCTTTTTCAGAAAAAATAGTGATCTCATGGACTGAGTCGACGGGTCCAGTTAGACTTCATTTTGTGTGATTTGATTGATTTTATTTGGGATGATCCTGGAGGTACAAAGGGGCAGTATCTGATATCGCACACCTGTGCCACAGGGAATTTATTTTTTTTTTTACTCTCTTGCACAACAAGCGGCAGGTATATTGAGCATGGCTGGGCTGTTATTTTTGCGATTCATTCCACGAGATGGTCAGAAATTACACAATTTATATTTCTGTGCACTTTCTATTTCAATTTACCTGAAAAATTTGATGCCGTAGGAGGTGTCAAGAGCCTGATCTTAAGTGCGGTCACTTTTTTTTTACTGAGCAACACGGTACAGGCCGTGCAACACAACACACGCAGGCGTACACAGCCTGTCACAGGCATGGATGATTTTTCGCTATGTTGTAGGCCTGCGTATATTTTTTGGGCCTGCGATGGTGAATTTCATTCCTCTCTTGTACTGTCATACAGATTTGTTCCATTCAAACAATGTAATAAAATCAAAACGTCAAAATTTTGTTAAAAATCACCAACGACGACGTGAGGCATAGGAGACAGAAATCAACAACACATGATCGCATCGTGTTTACGCAAATCTTCGCTTCGTCCGCGTGTGACCGTGCGGTGACTAATCTGCGTATTTCCTTTGCCTTCCGTTAGGTATTTTCATTCGTGCCTTTATCTGTATCTAGATTTGTTCGATGGAAGTCTTTTTGGTGAAGATATGATGTGAAAATTAAACATCTTGGTCCAATAATCTTCGCTTTAATGCGACTTATTCCTCCCCAACACAGTGAACATGAGACAGGCACATGTACGGGCAACAACGAGTTTGATTGGACAGTGAGCGGCACGTGATCGAATTCACCCAATGAGGAACCAGCGCATTTAAAATGAGATGAAATGACGTAAATTTTTGCTGGAATACCCCAGGAATATATTTTCTTAGCATTTAAGAGAGCTTGTTACAAACAAAGACGAACATCAGAGAATTCCACCAGTATAATGCATAATCATGGTCATCGTGGACAATGCAAAACACCGTGACTCTCACTCGATTTCTGTAGCTTTGAAATCCCTACGCGCTCAGGTTGGAAATCATGAATTTATTACAAATGTTCATCAAGTATTCACAAGTTACAACAAAATTAGAAAATGAGAAATTTAATATTTATACAGTGCGCCCTGCAGGCCCCGTCACTCAAATCAATGTGCGTCTTCCCTGAAAAAAGTGCGCTAATCCCGCAAGGCCGCACCCAAGAATGAACACTGCCCTTGAATTAAGACTGAGTCAACAGCTTTCCTTGGCATGGGTTGGACACTCCCAACCCATGCCAAGGAAAGCTGTTGACCTTGAGCATGTGGGCATGTGATCTTGATAAGTCTCGTGTAAATTACTCAGTCAAATTGTTTTTCATAACTGTTGAAATTAGTTGAAAACAGCGAAGCAGACATTTGACCACCAGCCGGTTTTGGCCCATTTTAGGGAGAAAGTTTTAAGGTGGAAGCTTTGAAGCTAGTGCACAGTGAGACTGGCAACTTTGGATCGATATTACACACTAAAAATTTTTCACAAGTCCATTAAACCTATATATTTTCTGATTACTACATATCCATATATTTGTACCCATAGGTTTTTTTTTGCAGGATTGAAATTTTTCGAGATTTTATAGCATTCTTTCTGATTTGGTGGGATTTTCAAAATTTTTGCGCAGAAGTCGCACGAAAGTGTTTTTAGCTCAGCTGACTTGTCAGTTAGCTGAGCTTTTGTGAGCGTCCTTCGTCCGTCTGTCAACAATTCACATTTTCGACTTCTCAAAAACTGTTGGCCAGATCCACTTCAAACTTGGCGGGGATGTGCCTTGGGTGAGTCTCTACCAAGATCTCTCCAAATGGTCACGGTCCAGTGATTTTTGGAATTTTTAATGATTTTTTAAATTCTTTTTTGGGTAAATCTTAAAAAATTTTCTTCTCCGAAACCGCTCACCCAATTGCTTTAATATCACAGAGGAACACTTCCTGGAACTCATAGTTCTTAATTTTTTCACCAGGTGGCGCTGCGATTTTTTTCCTAATTTTTTTATGAATTTTTGTGTGTTATAGCTATTTTTATGCCCCCCTTCGAAGAAGGTGGGGCATATAGCGTTTCACATGTCGGTCGGTCGGTCTGTCGGTCAGTCGGTCGGTAGACTGTTGTTTCCGCACAATAACTCAAAAAGTTTTTAAGCTAAGGCTGTGATACTGTATAAGTATATCATTCTAGTTATAAGCTAGGCAAAGTTCGAAGATGGGTGACCTTGACTTAATTTCCAAGGTCACAGTGGTACCTGAGTTGAATTTGGTTTCAGCACAATTACTGAAGAGGTTTTTAAGCTAGGACTTTTATATTGCACAGGATAATAGTCCATATTTAGGGCTAGTCGAAGTTTGAATATTAATGACCTTGACCTCATTTTAAAGGTCACAGAGCCACTTTACTGAATATGGTTTCATGCTTTCTGCATGATAACTTATACCTTGGAGCTAGAACTTTTATATTGCACAGACTTATGGTTCTCTGTAAGGGCTAGGTTGATTTTGAAGATGGGTGACCTTGACCCAGTTTTCAGGGTCATAGAGAGATTGTAGTTAGACTGTTGTTTTCTGCACAATTACTCAAGAAGTTTTTCAGCTAGGGCTTTGATACTGTACAGTAGTATCATTCTAATCAGAAGCTAGGCAAAGTTCAAAGGTGGGTGACCTTGACGTAATTTCCAAGGTCACACTGGTACCTGAGTTAAATTTGGTTTCCGCATAATTACTGAAGAGGTTTTTAAGCTAGGACTTTTATATTGCACAGGATTATAGTCCATATTTGGGGATATACAAAGCTGGAAGATGGATGACCTTGACCTCATTTTAAAGGTCACAGAGCCACTTTACTGAATATGGTTTCATGCTTCCTGTAGTTTCTGCACAATAACACAAGAAGTTTTAAAGTTAGGACTGGGATACTTTACAGGTCTATAGTTCATGCTAAGGGCTAGAAGAAGTTAAAAGTTTGGTGACCTTGATTTAATTTCCAAGGTCACGTTGGTACCTGAGATAAAATTAGGTTTCCACATGATAACTGAAGAGGTTTTAAACTAGGACTTTTATATTCCACTGGATAATTGTCCGTATTCAGGTCTAGGTCAAGTTTGAAGATGGGTGATCTTGACCTAATTTCAAAGGTCACAGAGCCATCTAGTTGAATACTGTTTCTGCATGATAACTTGCATTTTAGAGGTAGCACTTTTATATTGCACAGCTTTATGGTTGCCTAGCAGGGGCAGTTTGAGTTTGTAGATGGGTGACCATGACCCAGTTTTGAGGGTCACACACAGACAGTAGACTTCCTTTTTTTTTTGCACGATACCTGAAGAAGGTCAAGTGAAAATGAGTGACCTTGCCATAATTTCCAAGGTCATAAAGCCACTTTGCTGAATATGGTTTCTAAGTGATGACTAAATTTTCAGCTAGAACTTTTATATTGCCCAGGTTTTTAGTCATTTTTTAAGGGCTAGGTTAAAGTATAAAGATATGTGACATTGATGTATGATCAACCTTTACTAATTTTGTAAGGTCACGAGTGCCCCTTCTACCACTATCAATAGGGTAGCGAGGGCAAGGGTAATGAGGGAGGGGGGCATCTATGTTTTACAAACATATCTTGTTGACTTCTTCTCCAGAACCGTCACTCAGATTGATAGCTGAAAGATGGTGGATATGTTCCTTGTAGAAGGGTCAAACAAAGTTGTTCACTATGTGGGAATGCTGCGGATACCTGATTTTTTACTTTTTTTTTCAATTCGGTTACCTATCGGTGAATGCGGCTTTCCTATTGATTACAATGGAGATCAATGGACATTTTAATGCTAATTCACATTTTCGACTTCTCTTTCAAAACCGTCATCCAGATTAACTTAAAACTTGTAGGCAATGTACCTTGGGTAGGTTTCTACCAGGTTTGTTCAAATGGTCATGCTCCAGTGATTTTTGGATTTTAAATGAATTTTTTTTTGGGGGGGGGGTTTGGACGAATGTTAAAAAATCTTCTCCTAAACCGCTTACTCAATTGCTTTGATATCACACAGGAACACACTTAGGGACCTTTAGTTCTTAATTTGTTCTCCAGGTGGTGCTGCAAATTTTCTCAAATTTTTTATGATTTTTTTGTGTGATAGCTATTCTCGACTTCTTCGCCAGAACTGTCACTCAGATTAAGCTTAAACGCGGTGGTATGTGCTTTGTGGAAGGGTGAAACAATGTTGTTCACAATGTGGGAATGCTGCAGATTCCTGATGTTTAAGGATTTTTCAATTTGGCTCCTTTTCGGTAAATGCACCTTTCCTATTGATAAACATGCAAGTCAATGGGCATTCTAATACTAATTTATATTTTCGACTTCTTCTCCAAAACCGTCATCCAGATTTACTTCAAACTTGATGGGGATACACATTGGATGGGTGTCTACCAAGTTTGTTCCAATGGTCATGTTCCAATTAACTTTTAGCTCTTACAAGTCAGCAGAGTTTATAGAATCTGTTTGCGTCCGTTGTCCGTCATTCCGTCCGTCTGTCCGTCTGTCGTTAGACTTTTTATATTTTCGACTTCTCCTCAAAAACCACTGCATAGAATGTTTTGATTTTGCATACGGATGATCCCCAGGTAGACCTCTACCAAGTTTGCAAATAAAAGGACATGATGATGCAATAATTTTTCTATTTCTTATGAATTTTTTAATTTTTTTTTTGAAAAAATTGAAATTTCTTCATCTTAAGAACTACGAAGCCAATTGCTTTGATATTGCACATAGGGTCATCTGGGGTCAACTAGTTCTTATACTGGCCACCAAGTAGCGCTGTGATTTTTTCTACTTTTTTATGAATTATTGCTTGTTAAGGCTATTTTCGATTTTTTCTCCAGAACGGCTAAACAGAATTGCTTAAAATTTTATCAGAATATAGTCGGACATTGGAAAATTAAAGTTTGCGAAAACAATATGGATATGTTAATTTTAGGCAAAGTTATGGGATATCAAACTTCGCAACTGTAAGGAAGTGCTGCAGCTGTATATATATATATATATATATATATATATATATATATATATATATATATATATATATATATATATATATATATATATATATATATATATATATATATATATATATATATATATATATGGCAATACAGTGCATATAATACACTATTGTATTTACCCTTTTGACTTCTTCTCAAAAACTGCTGTATGGAATGTTTTAATTTTGCACATGGATGTTGCCCAGGTGAACTTCTACCAAGTTTGCGAAGGAGATGATGATGCAATAATTTTTCTATTTTTAATTAGTTTTTTAATTAATTTTTTGAAAAAAAATTTCTTCATCTCAAGAAATACATGGCCAATTGCTTTCATATTGCACATAGGGTCACCTGGGGTCAACTAGTTCTCATTTTGGCCACCAGGTGGCACTGCAATTTTTTCTATTTTTTAATGAATTTTTGCGTGTTAAGGCTATTTTCGACCTTTTCTCCAGAACAGCATTATAGAATTGCTTAGAATTTTATCAAAACATAATTGGACATTAATCCGTTTACGTCCCTTGTTCGTCTGTCCGTCCTTCCGCAAAATTTATTTTAAGGACAAACTTTGCTACCACTCAGCATACATGTATACAGCTGTACAAATCTAGACTGCAGTTCATGTGTTCCAATACTGCAAAAAACAGATCCCAGTCAGGAGAGCACAGGATCATCATGATCCTCTTGTTTTATGAATTTTTTTTCAAAAATCTTCAAAAAAGTTTTGATAGGAAAGTTTAACATGGAAATGTCTTGTAATGGTTATAACTTGAATAATTTTGGTCAGATTTACTTCAAACTTGGTGGGTATATGCATTGGGTGGATCTCTACCAAGTTTATTCAAATGGTCACGCTTTATCGATTTTTGGATTTTTTATGAATTTCTTTGTTCTTTTTGGGGGCAAACCTTAAAAACTCTTCTCCTCTGAAACCGCTCGCCCAATTGCTTTGATATCGTACATAGACACTCCCATGGACACCTAGTTCCCAATTTGTTCACCAGGTGGTGCTGCATTTTTTTTCTAATTTTTTATAGATTTTTTTTTTTTTTTGGTATGGTTTTGCTATTTTTCACTTCTCGGAACTGTCACTCCGATTTAGCTGAAATGTGATGGATATGTTCTTGTGGAAGGGTCAAACAAAGTTGTTTACTCAGTGGCACTGCTTTGGATTCCTGATTTTTAAGTATTTTCAATTTGGGTACTTATCGGTCAATGTAGCTTTCCTATTGATTACTATGTAAGTCAATGGGCATTCTAATGCTAATTCACAGGATAAGTGACACGAAATTTACTGTTTACTTGATAACTTGAGATCTGTTTTGAGTTAGTACCGTGATGCTGCACATGTTGATGTTTCTGTATGAAGGTCATGCTTAGACAGTACAGGAATGACCTTGACTTCGTTTCTGTGGTCACAGTGCAACATACATGAATTTTACTCTTCATTATAACTTGAGAACTACTTGAACCTTGATGTTGCACATGTTAGTGTGCTTGTATAAAGGTCAGACTTACTGAGAACATGGATGACCTTGATCCTTTCCCAAGTTCATAGAGCTGCAAGTGTGATGAATGTCAAGATCAGCTGAGCATGGGCTCTTCACACAGCCCTCTTGTTTGTTTTTGTTTTTGTTTTTTTTTTCAAAGTTGAAATAAGAAAAAAATTAAAATATATGTCCACGTCCAGGATCGAATTCAATGGTGAGTTCTGAAATAGCATAAATAAAAAGTTATAAAATTTGTAATTTAGTCCTGACAGGTTGCTCATTGTCTTTTTATAAATGGCTCGAAAAGTCACAGAAGAGGTTGTCAGAAAAAAAAAATCCTGGGAACCACGTCTGGATATGATATTTTTCTTTTGATGTCTGTTGATTTTAATGTGATAGGGCAATTCATGCGTTTTTGATGCGACATACAAATTGCAGAGGTTGAGCAAAAAACAGTTTCGAGAAAATTGCATTGAAAGAAAAAGTTGCAAATTCTTACACATTTATGGCTGTAATATGACACATGCTCATTACTTCTGTCCCGTGTTTAAATTATTGTTTGAAATGAACTTGTAGCTTTTCCTCTGTGATGTTGTCATTTAAAAAAAGTATATTTTGTGGCTTAAATCTGGACTTTTTTAAGTTGGGAACACCATGCTTGGCTTGTTTGGGTGTGGGTTCACTTGCAGCTTTCCATATTTGGGGCCCAGTAAGTGGATTGTACTCATTTGTTTTTACATCAATAGAGAATTTTAATATAATCAGAACAATGGCAGTGATTAGTCTGAACTGGCCCATTCTTCTTTCCATGGCTAATGGTTTCCTGTTTCTTTATGGGTGACCCTAGTCAATTGGTTTCCAGGGGTCACGGACTATTGACTGTGCAAACAACAACATGGTTCATTATCATGCCCATGCTAACAAACTCCATGCTTTAACTTTTCAGTGTAAACAAAAGTTCTGAGATCAAATTTCTCATATAAATTTTATGTTCACGCATCTGAGTTTTTGGGAGTATATAGTTTAAGTATCAAACTATCCAAAAATATGAAAAATTGATTACATGTTATCCAAAGGTGCGGACTTCAGATCTGCCACCTTAAGGAAAAATATATTGTATTGTTATCAAATCTTTAAAATGTTGTGTCAGTAACAATTAAATTTCCCTGTACACAATGGACATGTATGTAGCAGCATATCAATGGACATGTATGGAGCAGCATATCATGGTTAACGAACCTGGTTTCACAAAAAAACATCAAGGCACCTGAGGACTGGGTTGTGGCTAAATTAACCCAGAAACATGGCCCAGAATCAGGAAAAGAATTGAAATGGCATAGTGTTACAATACGGCTGTAATTTTTTTTCGATACTTTGGTCTTGAAACTACTCCAAAAAGTAAAACTTGCCTTCATTTTTCTTCATTCTAGCTTCTATGATTTGTGTCTTTTGGCCCTCAAATTACATCATCATTTGCAAGGGTTGCATGCTCCCAGACTCCCCAGCAGGATTTCCCATCTTTGGTGCTTGTTAACTCATTCCGTACTATGGTGACAGTTCTTGGTCAGTGGTTCTGGCACTGCCTGGCAAGTCATGTTGCAGCTGCCTTTGCGGCAGCTGCAGCATGACTTGCCAGGCAGTGCCAGAACCAATGATTTAAGACTATAGGCATGTTGGTACTTGAACGAATGCTCTTTTCATGAAGAATTTAAATATGCAATTGTCATCTTAAGTCCAGGTACATATAAGGAAAATCAGGGACCGATATGGAATGAGTTAATGTCCAACCACTGGCCATCATTTAGACTGAAAGGTTTTTTTTTTTTTTTTCTCCAGGCTAAACTAATGTCCCACCACTGGCCATCATTTAGACTGAAAGGTTTTTTTTTCTCCTGGCTAAACTCCTGCCCAAATCTTGTGATGTTCCTCACGTTAAAAAGGGAGCTTTAAACTATATGTGTAGGTTGGATCAAGTGATATTTCTGATGTTTCTTGATGAAATTAATATGGGTGTCACACTTTTCAGTTGTGTGGGATAAGTGTAACATCTCATCTCCAGATATAAGAGAATCTGGAGGGAACACTTCAAGTCTACTGCACACTGAATGGTGGCTTTGTACGTGTCCAGATATTATCAGAGAATCTGGAGGGGAAAAGGTCAACTCTCTACCACACACTATATAGTGGTACTGTATGTGTCCAGATATTATCAGAGAATCTGGAGGGAAAAAGGTCAAGTCTCTACCACACACTATATAGTGGTACCGTATGTGTCCAGATATTATCAGAGAATCTGGAGGGAAAAAGGTCAAGTCTCTACCACACACTATATAGTGGTACCGTATGTGTCCAGATATTATCAGAGCATCTGGAGGGAAAAGGTCAAGTCTCTACCACACTTTGTGGTGGTACTGTATATGTCAGGTGACATCACAGTGGTATTCACTCTCTATAGGCATCTACTGAAAGACTGTATAATTGTATTAATTGTATTCTTTTAGCTCTGCTCACTGCAGGTTGCACAACTCAAAGCTTCACTCATCAGTCCATCCCTCTGTCCACTTTTGTTTGTGAATGCAATGCAGTCCATAGTTCTCCTGTGAACCCCATGTAACAGTGTGATATTGGTGGTGCCATCTGTATTAATATGTCAAATATGAGCCAAAATGTAAAAAAAGAAATAAAAAAAAATAAAAAAAAGAGAGAATGCTGTTCCAAAGAGCTTTTTGTGACACATCCTGAAATTACACAGTTATGTAGAATGTTGATCAGGCAAAAAATACAAAGACGCATCAAAATTTGAAAGCACCACCTGCAGTAAATATTACACAAGATACAGACCAAGATACAGACCAAGATATACCAATAGTTATGTTTTATGCAACTTTTATGGTGTCCTTGATGTATTTTTCAAGGTCATAGGCCACCTGGGTAAAGGACACTAAATTGAACATGTTAAAAAAGACTAAGGCCCATGGTACCAAATGTACAACAGATGTGTACATACCATGTGTAAGTTTGATATTGCATGATATGAATCAACTTTACCTACTTTCTCAAGTTCTCAGAGAGAATACATTTCAGGAACTTACTTTGTTGATGGTCATTACATTTAGATTTACAAAACATATAATCCATACGTACAATTGCAGGGGCAATACACAGAGAAAGGTTTGTCACATCTGGAGTCCTTGTGGTACAGATTAGCCAACATAATAGTTATTTAAAATATGTGAAATTCATTATTGTGATGGTAAATTGAGATGGAGCTACAGAATTTACACCAGATCCTACCAATGGTCAGATTTTATATATGTTGGATGATCCTCATGAAACCTTCAATGCCATTAAGCATTTTAAGTGAAAGGACACTAAATTTGAAATGTTGAGAAAGAATAAGCCTTACCTACTACTTTTTCCTTTTTTTTATTAGCTCTGCTGACTTACGGTCACAGAGCTTATGCGACCTCTCATTTCTGTCCATCTGTCCATAAACTTTTGCCCGTTAACACGATACTGTCCACAGTTTTCAAGTTAGCCCAATATTTACTTTCAGGACTTATAGGGTCTATGAAAATCTAGATCTCTTTTGACATTGGTAGTACCACCTACACTATAATGCAATGTAGGGGTCAAAATATGAAAATCTTGTGATTTTCTAGCATCATTCATTTTTTATGGATCTTCACGAATTTAATGGAATTGTCGGAGAGGTCAAAGTCTCAGTTGCTTATGATACTAGTGGTACCACCTATAATTTGACAGAAATTGGGAGCCAGAATACGTTTTAAAATATAAAATTCCATACCTGGAAAAGTAATTGAATTAGACTTGCCAAATCTATGTAATATATAGACCGTGTCCAATGCTAGACTGTTATATAATATCAGTGACCTTGACGTATTTTTGTGAGATCACTATGCCAGCAAAGTTGAAAGAGGTTATCTTGTAATGGCAGGGTACAGATGGACATCAATGGCAAAAAGAATTGAGCTGCCAACCGAAAATTACACTTGGTTACATTAAAGAAAAAAATGCACTTGGTGACCTACTTTTGGGGTCACTGTAACCCAGCAATTACAGAGATTTGTGCTTATCTAACTTTATTGTTTTTCGTCCAGAACTCAAAAAGTCTTACGTGATTTCAACAAACAGACCATGTATGGAACACTGGGTGTAGAACGTATATTTTGAACAGTAGTTTTTAAGCCCCCCCTCCAAAGAAGGTGGGGCATTTATCATTGCACATGCCGGTCGGTCAGTCGGTTGGTTTGTTGGTCGGATGGTTGGGAGACTGTGGTTTCTGCACAATAACAAGAAGATTTTAAGCTAGGACTTTGATACTGTACACGTCTATTATTCTAGTCAAAAGCTAGGCAAAGTTTGAAGATGGATGACCTTGACCTAATTTCTAAGGTCACAGTGGTACCTGAGTTAACTTTGGTTTCCGCACACTAACTGAAGAGGTTTTTAAGCTAGGACTTTTTATATTGCACAGGATTATAGCTCATATTTGGGGCTACGCACAGTTTGAAGATGAATGACCTTGATCTCATTTTAAAGGTCACAGAGCCACTTTACCGAAAACAGTTTCATGATTTCTACATGATAACTTATACCTTGGAGCTAGGACTTCTATATTGCACAGCTATATGGTTCTCAGTAAGGGCTAGGTTGAGTTTCAAGATGGGTGACCTTGACCCAGTTTTCAGGGTCACAGAGATTGTAATTAGACTGTGGTTTCCGCACAATAACTCACGAAGTTTTTAAGCTAGGACTTTGATACTGTACAAGTGTATTATTCTAGTCAAAAGCTAGGCAAAGTTTGAAGATGGATGACCTTGACCTAATTTCCAAGGTCACAGTTGTACCTGAGTTAACTTTGGTTTCCGAATTATAGCTGACGAGGTTTTAAAGCTAGGACTTTTATATTGAACTGGATAATTGTCTGTATTCGGGGCTAGATCCGGTTTGAAGATGGGTGACCTTGACCTTATTTCAAAGGTCACAGAGCTACTTGGTTGAATACTGTTTCTGCATGATAACTTGCATTTTTAGAGTTAGCACTTTTAAATTGCACAGCTTTATGGTTGCCTATAAGGGCTAGTTTGAGTTTGTAGATGGGTGACCTTGACTCAGTTTTCAGGGTCACACACAGACAGTAGACTTTCTGTGGTTTTTGCACAATAACTGAAGAAGTTTTTGAACAAGGACTTGGATATTGCACTGCTGCATAGTCCCTGTTAATGGCCAATAGGAAAGGTAAAGTTTATTGACCTTGATCTAAATTCCAAGGTCACATATTCACCTGATTTAACTTTGGTTTCTGCATGATAACTGAAGAGGTTTTTAAGCTAGGACTTTTCTATTGTACAAGATTATAGTCCATATTCGGGGCTAGTTGAAGATTAAAGTTTAAAGATATGTGCGTTGATGTTTGATCAACCTTCACTAATTTCGTAAGGTCACGAGTGCCCCATCTACCACTATCAATAAGGTAGCGAGGGCAAGGGTAATGAGGGCAGGGGGGGGGGGGCATCTATGTTTTAAAAACATATCTTGCTTAACAGCAGTTGAAGGTCAAGATCAAATGGCCAGTTTGAATATAGGGGTCATCTCATGAATGTTCTGCACCCCACAATTTTTTAGTTAGGCCCATCTAACATTTAGAAGTTATAAAGTGTATGAAAATCTTTGTTGACATCAATGTTGGTGGCACCACCGTTTGTATTATGTGATATACAGGTCAAAATATGAAAATCTTGTGACCACGATACCATCCACAGTTTTGAAGCCCGCCCAATATGACTTTCAGGACTTCTAGGGTGTACAAAAATCTAGCTCCCTAAATCTAGGTCACTTTTGATATTGGTTTTGTCACCTACAATATTGTGCAAAATAGGGGTGAACATGTGAAAATCATGTAAATGCTCTAGCATCTTTAATTTTCGCTGATTTTCACAGAATTTGGTTGGATTGTGCGGAGGTCAAAGTCTAAGTTGCTTATGATACTAGTGACACCACCTATAATTTGGTGGAAATTGGGAGCCAAAGTATATTTTAAGATATAAAACCTCATATGTGGAAAAGTAAATTGGATTAGACTTACCAAATTTACAGAATATATAGACCATGTCCAATGCTACAATGTTATGTAAAAATCAATGACCTGTTGTTTTGAGGTCACCATGCATGTAAAATTGAAAGAGGTAATTTTGCAATAGTAGATACATGTTTTGGTCAGTAAGGTACCAGGCCTGGGGCCTCTCGCTTTTCTTTTCTTTTTTTTTTGGGGGGGGGGGGGCGGACAAAACCCTTTAATAGGTGGTATTCCTTCCTTTTTTTCAAATTTTTTACAATCTTTTTTGTTTTTAGCTTAGCTGAACTTATGTCTGCAGTTAATGATGAATATTTCTAAGGTTGCGAGGAACGGTTTAAAACCACCAGTTGCCTTTTATGGGTGACTGCCTGTCTCAAGTCAGGAGGGAAATTTGTTTCTTCACATTGGTATTGGAAGAGAAATGTTGATGCTTTGGCAAGTCTGGAATTTCTTTGCTGTCATTGTTGGGTTTGGAATTAATGAATATGGATCATGTTTTTCTGTACTATTTGAAAATTACGGTCGTCCTTTTCTATATATGGAACATGACAAATTGTGTACAGTAAATCCTTTGACAGTCTCTACCAAATTTGTTTAAATGGTCATGCTCAAGCCATTTTTGTAGTTTTTACGACCTTTTGGGGGATTCATTTTTTCGCAAAACTGAAAAAATCTCTGAAACTGATCTGCTTATTGCTTCAAAGTTGCATCGACAGGGACACTTTTAGGGACCACAAGACCTAATTTTACAACAGATGCCACTGTGATTTTTTAAAAAAATGTGAAATTTTGTTCATTTGTGCATTTTTTTTTTCATTTTTACCACCCATCACCTAGATTGTTCTGAAACTTGATGGAAATGTAGTTCGTGGAATGGTTGAACCATGTTGTTCCTGAGGTGGTAATACTGTGGACCACATGATTTCTAACAAAACTTTGAAATCAGGTATCCGTCAGTTTATGCAGGCATCTCTATTGATTGCCCACCATGTAAGTCAATGGGGATTGCAATGGGAATTCACATTTTTTTACTTCTTCAAAACTGTCAACCAGATTCATTTCAAACTTGGTGTGGATGTACCATGAGTGGATCTCTACAAAGTTTGTTCAAATGGTCACCCTCCAGAAATTTATGATTTATGGTATATATATATATATATATATATATATACTTATATATATATATATATATATATATATATATATATATATATATATATATATTATATATATAATATATATATATATATATACATACATACATACATACATACATACATATATACATATATGTATGTACATTAAGGACACAGTACAACACCATAGGGCACTCTTGATGGTTTCCATGCACCTTTGAATTTTTGCTGCGTGGTAGATCATAGGTTGTCTGCTACCTCGTGCTATCACTGACTTTATTTTGGAATGGACTTGGAGGTGGAGGTGGCGGTCCATTGGGACACCAACCACCATGTGCGAGATTGGGACTGATTGTGATTCTTCTTCCTAAGTTAAACCTGACTCCCTCAAAGGTGTTCATGTTCTTAAGGATTCAAGTTTTGATGGTCCCTGTCGCCCATCAAAGGACAGATGGAAGAGACTCGACTCTCTTGAGTCAGTTCAAAAAGGCGTCACTTCTGACAGCGTGTCAATGGAGGCACCAGATAGTGACACTGACATCCAAGGACTGTCAGATCTCACCGGAAAGGCTTTTCCATCAGCCAATTTAGCTCAGCTTCAGATATCACTGGGATCAGAAGAGGTATCTTTTATGGACTTATTTTGTTTGATGCTCCTGTACTTTTCTTACCCTTTGGCACATTTGTGGCTTCTTTTGTGCTTCGTGAGGTGGTTGATAGGTTTCCCAGAAGACTGGTCCTACCTCCGAATTGGTTTATCTTATGTTGGTTGGGATGCATACCTTCACGGGATGGCATTTGGGGATGACCATTCTGTATGTTGCTCTTGCATGTGTAGGAGTAATGTTTTCTGCACTGAGGAGAGTCCATGAGTTTGTTGATAATGGAATGCCTATCAGTGGCAGTAAGTCTGTCAGCCTTACCTTAGGTCAGCCAAATGAAGGCTGCAGCACATTATGAGTGAAAGGATGACGTTCCTCAAGTGGGGCCTTCCATGGCATGCATCGCAGCATGTGCTGCAACTGTAGCCATCCAGCCACCTGGCAGCTTGCTTGCGTGTGTGCAATGGTGTGTGAAAGCTGATCTTGAATTGAGGCACCCAATGGTGGGGTGACCAGTGTGAACACATCTATTCATACTGGTCCTAGAATCAAAGATGGTCCAGGAATCGAGGCCCCTATGGGAAAGGTGCAATCTACGGATGTTGAGTGGACTGTGGTAGAGAGGTCCCATTCAGGGATTCCCTCCCCAGCCCCTTCAGTGCCAGTGAGCAGGTCTGTGGGCAGAAGCCCCTCCCATCCTGTCTGCCCTAATGCTGCCTGCCTGTCAGTAGTTGTGCGAAAGGATGGTACCTTGGTAATTACTAAAGCAGTGAATACGAAGGTGGGGTAAAATTAAGTTGGGACTTCAGATAGAGATAGGGTGACATCATCACCACCCACTGTTAGTGCTCCTCTAGGCTGATCTAGCTTTGCTGTTTAGGTGGAGCTGCCTGCCCAAGTGATTATGGACAATGTGGAGGCACTGTTCACCATGGTCGGCAACCAGCTGGACAGCTTAGAGCAGAAGATTTCCTCTGAGGAGCCTTTGGTCACTCCTCCTTCCCCACTCCTTCCTCTGAGTTGCCTGGCCCATCTTGCAAAAATGGTGCTGAGTCTTCTGTCGAGTCACCCGCACCAAAGCCCATGGTAGCTTGTCAGGGCGGTGGCCTCTACTGCTTCCTCCAAGGTGGCTTCTGTTGTTTTGGGGTCTCTTGGGGACCAGGTGACAGAGCGCAAAACAGCCTTCGGTGGTGAGGGCTTGACTATTATGGGCACCTTTGGGTGTGTGTGGGATCACCTTTACAGTTTCTCCCCTACCTCCCTCCCTAGCCATGTGCGTTCATTCTCCCACCACAAGAAAGGGAAGAGGAAGAGGTGTCAATGGCAATTCTCCTGCTCTCCATCACCAGATGGGAAGGTACCTCCCCAGAGGCATCACTAGGGCATTTCACCTGCTGGGGACAGGCAGGTTTCTCCCTCGGCAGATCCAAATGCCAAGGGTGGTACAGTGGCACACAGATTCAATATCCGGGTACCGAGTCTCTCACCCCAATGGAGATTGATCATGCAGTCATTCTTTCTTCCTTTAGGAGGGCTCCTCTGTGGTGACCTATGGGTGGGCAGGGGCACTTTAATGCTTGAGCCTACTCTCACAGAGGCTAAAGGTCTTGCTTTTTTGGAGGTGACTGGGCCAGTGCGACAGGTTGCAATAAGTGTCACTCGCCTGACCCCTAGTGCATGCTGGCAGGCCAGTGTTGCCTGTTCTTGCTAGAGAGCTTCTGTTGGGTGTCTTACCTGAGGAGACTCCTCTTTCATTGGAAGAACTGCAGTCTCAGTATGGTTCTGAAACTGTATCACTGGCTGCAGAGGCTCCTGCAGTGTCGGGACCTCTCCCAGATACTAAGGCGAAGACTGATGACGATGGCCCCGGGGTTTGCGCCTTGGGTTGGGGGATGATCTGGAATATTGTCCCACTGACAAGGACATTCTTGACCTTGATTGCTTGGATTCCCAAAGTGACGATTCCAATCCCAAGGAAGGGGATGCTTGTTTCTCCCACATTGCAGCAGAGTGGACAGGGGACAAGTGTTGGTCACTTCTCACAGTCACTGAGCGACAAAAGCTTTGCAGTCTGCGGCTTCAAGCCAAGGAGTTGGTACATCTGATGGACCAGTTTCCCTCCAAGGTGAGAGGCCGGGGTCCGTGTTTCGGGCAAATGTCCTCTTTATGTTGGATACCCTTCCCGGAGAGGCTGTCCCACAGCCTAGGGCAGTGCAGATGTCTGTCAGTGAAGTGGAGCCAGCACCAAAGTTAGAGTGCTTTCTGTACCTCCTTCACTGTGAAGTTTGTCAAATTGATATCAGAACTCTTTTGGTCTAGTGACACCCCAAGAATGGGATCCTACAGGGACTCTGGGCCCTGGGTTGGCTGCTGGCTAAGCTGAGGTCCAGGCTAGTCATAAGGGATGAGTCGGTTTGTGCATAACTTCTTTCCTGCAAAGGTGGATGTTCCCTTATGAGATCATGCAGTCAAGGAGTCCAAATTTGTAACCCTGCCTCTCTTACCCCTCTGGTGGCTTGAGCAGGATTTGAGGTGGTGACAACTATGGGCTCCTTCCCGGACTGTTCAGAGTTTTCAACCATGCGCCTTTTGGAGGAGGTGCACGACTGCCCTGCTGCACCGGCCTCAACCAGAAGTTTGGTGGAGACCCTGCTAGGCCTCTAACAGTCTCGGGCCATGCTGTAGACCACATGATTAGTGGGGCCACTACGCTTGATGCAAACATTAAGCTCCTGTGACTTAATGCACTTCTCTCTGAGGCCAATCTGCCAATGAAGGTGAGCAAGGCTGCTTACCAACTGGCCCTGAACCCTGTTGGTAGGGCGCTGTTTGGGTTGGTCCCATTCCTTGAGTGAGCAGATCAAATGGCCAAAGAGAAGCAGCACCCCCAATTAACGGACAAAATGTTTATGTTGGGAATGTCATCCATCACAGCTACTTGCTGGAGTTTGCTAAGGCAATCCTCCCCTTTTGAGAGTCCCCTTCTCATTTCTGCTTCACATAGAGGCTGATGGGGCACTCTTTGATAAGGTCATGCAAAAGCTGGTAGACAAACAGGCCAGCAAACCAGCATTCTATGCTGGGTCGCCAAGCTTTTACAGCCATCTCTTTTTGGTGCAGAAAACAGATGGCTGACAAAGACCAGTGATCAACCTGTCATGTCTCAACAAGTATCTTGGGCAGCACTTCAATATGAAGACTCCCTTTACCATCATGTTGAGGATGCAACAGGGTGATTGGACAACATCATTTGACCTGAAAGACACATATTTTTATATTTCCATAACCCCACATTCTCAAAAAGTTGTGTGTTTCATGGTCAACAGAAGAGTGTTTCAGTTCAGTGCCCTCGTCCTCCTGCTGGCACTGCTCTTCTTCACTCTGGTCATGAGCAAGGTAGACTGTGATCATGAGCAAGGTAGCAGCCTTTGTGCACTGGCAAGGGATCTGGTTGCACATCCATCTGGATGACTTACTCCTGAGGTCTCTGGGCCATGGCCTACTTCTATGGAACACACATTTTATGTTGAATCTGTGTGTGACATTAGGTCTACTTGTGAATGTCCCAAAGTGCAGTCTGACTCCTGCAAAGGAGTTTGTTTTTCTGGGGATTCAATTTTTGATGGTCCCTTTCATATGTCATCTATCAGAAGAGAGGTGCAAGTGGCTTGGCTCCCTCTTAAGCTTGTTCAGGAGGGTATCACTCCATCAGTGTGTCAATGGATGCATCTGATAGGGACACTTATGTCCATGCATTTTCAGGTTCTGTTGGGGAGGCTTTATCGTCCGCTTGTCCAGCTCAGTTTCTGGGAACTACACAGCAGCTTCTTGTCCATGCGCATCTCAATTCAGCCATATGATCAGCTTATTCTGAGTTGGTGGTCTCATCAGGCAGGCCTGATGCTGGGGCAGTTGCTGTTGCCATTCAGTGCCCCAATAACTCTGTTAACCAATCCTTCCCATTGAGGCTGGGGAGCCCACTCAGAGTTTGTGACAGCCTCAGGTGAATGGCCTCCACTGTGGAGGTAGTTCATCGTGCCCTTCTCCAGTTTGAGTCACAGTTGGAGAACGAACACATCCTGGTGACCTGCTACAACCATACAGTGCTTGTGTACATTAACAAACAGGGAGGTACCAGGTCAACCTTGCTTGGTGCTGTCAGTATGGCATCAGGATCCAATGTCGGCACATTTCAGGTTGCCTGAATGTCAAGTTGGGCCTGCTTTCACACCAGTCACAGGTGATTCAGACCAAGTGGTCTCTGAATCCAAGGGTTGTGGAAGCAATGTGGGCTCTTTGGGCTGACTGCACATCCATCTCTTTGCCACAAGGGACAATCACAAGATCAACAATTTATGTCTCTATTCCCCAATGAATTGGTGTGTCCCAGAGACACCATGTCAATTTCATGTCTTATCCCCAACCCTGCTCTTGCCGTGGATGTTGCGCAAGATACGGGAGGAGCAGTGTGAAGTCCTTCTTGTCAGCTCCTGGTGGTCCAAGAGGGAAGAGGCCTTGCACCTCTTGGTGTTGATCTTGGAGCCCCTTCAGGCTCTTCCTCCTCTTCCGCAACTGCTTCAACAAGCAGGCTCAAACAAGTTGCACCACGACCCGCAGTTTCGCAAGCTTCACATCTGGAAACTATCACCTCAGGCGTTGCTTCAGCCAGCTTCTCAAAGGGTGTGGCTGAGTGGGTTTCCCACAGGAAACTGCATGAGTTTTCTTTAAAGATCTATGAATTGCATTGGAAATAGTCTGCTGCCTGGTGCTCTGCTAAGAGACTGTTGCCTTGGGAGACGACCCTCCAACGGGTTGCAGACTTCTTGTTAAGTCTGTTTGAGGAAGGGCACTTGAAGGTTTGCACCATTGAGGAGTAGAAGTCAGCCATTGTGGCTACCCTTAAGACCAAGGGGTAGAGCCTAGGGATGGATCCCTTCCTCTGTGAGCTTGTCAACAGTTTTTACACTGATGCACTTGTGGAGTGCAATGTGGTGCCTTCCTGGGACGTCTCCATGGTGTTGGGGGTGTTGACCAAGTCCGTGTTCGAACCTAAATATAAGTAGTCAAAGAGTCTTCCTCAGGTTTTCCTGTTAGCTCTGGCCACATGTGCTAGGCACAGGAGAAACAAGCCTTAGATAGGTCCCTCATTAGGTGGTTTGTGGATGGGAAGGATGTCTCTCTAAGGCCCCAGGTGGGACTTGTGTCCAAAACACAAGTGGCCAGTGACCCCTTCACTGCATGAATAGGGTTTTGGGTCAAGTCCCTTTCTGCAACATGTTGCGATCTGAGCTAAATCAGGTCCTTTTGTCCTGTGACAGCATTCCAGTTCTATTTGAGTAGGATTGAACCTCATCTAGCTGGACGGAAACCTTTATTTCTCGCCTTTAGGCAGGCGGCTTCTGGGACTTTTTCTCCCAGCACCACCAAATATTTTCTTAGCCTACCACATGGCAGGTCAGGACAAAGAGCTTAGACATCTGCAAGCTCTCATGGCTCATGATGTTAGGCCATCCTCTGCCTTGTGAGGCATGTTGAAAAACGTGTCAGTAGGGGATATGGCTACTTTACAGTGGTGTTCACATAATGCTCTTATGTCCTTCTACGCATGGGACTTGTTGGTAGAACAGGAGGAGTGGCTGTTGCAGCTGCAGTGCCTCCCACCAGGGGTCTTTTGAGGGCCTCCCCCCCTCTCCAGCTCACCGGAGCTGGTGTAGGGGCACCTGGGGTCCAGGATGGTTGTCTGGTCCATGACTCTCTGGTGTAGAGTTTTGGGCTACATATTTTAAGAGGTACTTCCCTCCTTTGGTCTGATTTTACATCAAGTAAAGTGACTTATGGTGTTGTGATGTGTCCTGAATATGAAGTTTTTCAACAATAAAACTATCATTAATAGGCAATACTCACCATCCGTCCCTAATATTTCTACCAAACCATCCCCACTTTTGGTCCCTCCTACACAGTGTAGGAAACTAATTGTGCATGCTCTCTAGCATGCATGCATTACTGCCATGAGGGGTGCTGTGACATGCTTCAGTTTGATGGTAAATCAACAAAAGTGTTTTACTTTGTCATTGATATGACATTTGTCAATGTAAAACTATTATTAAGAAAACCGTACTCACCGTAGCTCACTAGATGTACCTAACCATCCCCGATGCTTGGCCCCTTGTTCTTTGTGTAAGAAACTGAATTGTGCATGCTTGTTGGCTCACATTACTGCAGTCAGGAGCACTGAGCCATGCCACAGTGCCTGTGGAATCAATATAGCAGCATGGTTTCGCACTGGATCCATGATGATTTTTAAGTTGGGGCTTTGGCGAAGCAACAAAGAACGTGGACACCAGCAAAAGTGTCCTTTGGTGGGTATTTTTTCTTAATAGTTTTATGTTAAAAAAATCGTATATCCATACATACATAGCATATATATATATATATATATATATATATATATATATATATATATATATATATATATATATATATATATATATGTATGTATATATATATATTTATATATATGTATGTATCTGTATCTTTATTTTAGAGGGTAGCTTAGTTAGTACATAGGCTATACTAATCTCCCCTGAGGCCCTCTCATGTTGCATGCAAAGAAATATGCAAAATACAATATGAATTTACTTTTATATTTAATTTTCATTCAGAACCATATTATGGATAGTTTTATGAAACTGATTCACTGTGTTTCAGCATATTCTTAGAGATGGTTTTGGATAAGTCGAAAATGGTAAACAAACACAAAAATTTATACAAAATAGAAAAATTGCTGCCCCACCTGTTGAGCAAATCAACGTCTAGGGGTCACTTGCTATCGGCCGAGAGGTTCGGGAGAAGAGGGTTTTTTTACGTTTTTTTCAAAAATGAACAACAAAATCATGTAAAAATTCAAAAATTAGCTTGATATGTTAATTTTGAACCAAATTTGGAAGAGACCATCCAAGGTACCGGTACATCCCTACCTTGTTTGAAAAGGATCTGGCCTAGGAGTTCGAAACAGGAATGAAACATGTAGATATGAGCTGACAACGACAGACGGACGACGAACGACTATCTTGTAAGCTCCGCTGACTTGAGAGTCAGGTCAGCTGATGAAAGTTAAGCCCAACGTCTGCGATAGCCTAAAAGCTGTAGGTTCACTCCATCTATCTTAATACATGACATTAGATTTGTGCATTTATTAGTCCTCATAAAAAAAATTAAGACCTCAATATTTTCTAGGTTGAAAAAACATTACTGTAAAATAAGTCATAAGTAAACCATGTGTGGACCTATTTAAACGACGTAAAGGCGATCGAAAATACAGCATCATCCACAACAGAAATATATGAGAGAAAATTGTAATTTTTGGCAAACACTGGTAGAATACGATGTACAATAAACATTTCTGCCTATGTTTGAATCTATCGCTTGAAACGGTGGTCATCTCAGGCTATTTACAAAACACTTGACTGAAGATTAAGCATGTGATAACTTTGCTATGATTATGTTAAAAAGTACAGTGGTTGTCATCATATTGGAACTTTAAGACCTTTCGAAGGCACGACTCCACATGATATATGGGTTGAAGGTACCGCTGATACATATACATGTGAGAAGTCCCGTTTATTAGTGAATACATGGCCTCTTTAAAGCTTTCACTGCTTCACATTTTGAACTGAGTCAGCAGCTTTCCTGGGCGAGCTTTGGATGTAATGCACACCCCCAATCGGCTCTGCCTCATGTGCTTTATCACAAAACTCATTACAATGTTTTTTTTACATCGTTTATTCAAATGGTCATATTGTCAGGTTTCAGTTGGGGTTTTTTTTTTGATTTTTTCTATGAATATTTTTTCTCCAAAACTGTCACTGATTATACGGAAACTCGGTGGAAATGTATATCGTGAAAAATATATTGCGGAGGGATCAAACAAACTTGTTCACTGGTAGGTGATACTTTGAATCCCTAATTTCTAACGATTTCTTTCAGATGTGGTACTAAACAGTACATCCCAATTGATTCCAAACTAAGTCATTCGGGTTTACAATATTAATTCACATTATGGACTTCTTCCCAAAAAGGGTTAGATTCACTTCAGATCAGGTGTGAGTTGAACCTAGGGTTGCTCTCCATGAACTTTTTTAATTGGTCACGCTCCAATGATTTTTGGTTTCATTTATTCATTTATTATTTATCTATTTATTTATTTATTTATTTATTGTTATATTTGGTAAAATCTGACAAAAATTCTCTGAAATTACCCGGTTTGATGCTTCGAAATGGGATAGGAAGACTTTTTGGCACACCAAGATCTTTTATTATAAGGTACCACTGCCTTTTTTCTTTTTTCCTACTTTTTTCCTACCCCCCCCCCCCCCCCCCCATGAACTGTAAGTACACCGTGGATGCTGAAAATTCACCACTGAATCACATGATGTAAGCTGTGCCTTCATAGTACAGATACGATATACTTGGTGAGGTTTAACCACATTATTTGACCTGAAGATTTCTCTGAGCATTTATGTTAATTAATGCATATTTTATGGTAAAATGGCCAGAATACCTTCGATTATTAAATGAAAGTCTTAATATTGAATACGTTTATTTGCGTGTTATATATATATATATATATATATATATATATATATATATATATATATATATATATATATATATATATATATTTATATATACGTGACATATTGTATGAGACTTAAGCATGATAGTTTGCCACCTGGCCATTGCATATATGAGGTGAATTTAACGTTTCTCTCTTTGTATTTTGTTGGTGGTGAGTGCATTCTTCAGTGGAGGGCTACCCAGAGTTGAGTAGGTATCTGTATATCAGCATTTCATGTAAAATTATATGAGGCAATGCCTTTCCTTCTGTGATATAACGGTTTAATGTGTCGCACTGTACGTCGTTCTGTGTGTAACATGTCGAATCAGGTAATTCTCAGTCTGAGTGCACGTGTGAGTCTGAGTCTGAGTATAATTTTAATACAAGTCTGAATCTGAGTCTAAGTTCTGCATGAGGTGGCCTTTGGGGGAAGGTCAACGGGGAGAAGGTCCGCGGGGGGGGGGGGGGGAGGCTTCGCAAGGGCCCTTTCCCACGGCCAGTCAAACACCTTTAAGCAGAAGATTCCACAAAAGTGCACCAAAATATGTAAAACTGCTGCAGTAAACTGTAATATTAGGTCTAGGTGAATACAGAAAATGTTTGAATGTAGATCGGGTTGTTCGACCGGCAAATCACTCGTGTACTTTAGCTTGTCGCGCATGTAAGCCCCTGTAAGGTTGTTTAATGATTTTTTTATACTGCAACGGATTTGTGAAGTTGAACACTTCTGCAGACGGGATTCCAGTGTAGTAGGGCTGCTTCATAGTTTTCACGGCAAAGAACGAAAAAGGGTGCAAATAGAGAAATAGAGCGAAACAAAACGAGAAACGTCAAAGGCTTTTGGACCATTCATTTTCACCCATTGTAGGAAACAAGGAGAATGTCTTTTTGCACTTTGCTCATGTGATTATGTCTACATTTTCCAAAAACATGTTCCTGCTTAATTATTGTTTAAGGAAACGTGCAGTTAACTTAATGTTAATTATGATGCAATTTATATCACGATCTCGATCGTATTAAACTGCCCCACCACTTTTATGCCCATGTACCTGCTTGAATGTTTATCAAACACTGGAGTCGCCTATCCATAATGTCGCTCATACCTGAGCGTTAGCACTTATGACATGTACGGCTATTTATGTTTCACCTGCGACACACATTTATAAGTTAGGTTGCCCAAGAACGAAATTTCAATGAATTGCATGCCAGAGCGAGAAAGTAGAAAAGCAATGTTAGTATTGAATACATTTATATACGCATAAACATGTAGAACTTCTGGCAGCGTAGTGGTAGAGCGTGTGTCTTTGAAACAGAAGGTAGTGAGTGCGAATCTAGTGGTCGTCCTTTTGTCGATCGTAGGGCCTATATTTATTTTTTTTAAATGTCAAGGTGATATATATATATATATATATATATATATATATATATATATATATATATATATATATATATATATATATATATATATATATATTGCTCCCCGATCGTTTTTACTTTCAAGAAATAAATAAGTTTAAACCTACATCAAGAAACTTAACATGTAAACATCATATTGCACATGTAATTTTGGGGGACCCAGAAGTCTAAGTTGGGTTTTTAATCGCTCGTCACATTTTGACTAAGTTTATTTATATGTTATTGTTTACTAATTATTCAAAATTTAACGTGTCATGGCAGATGTATAAATTCGTTTGACTATTTATTTGTTTATTTATGATATTTTCTGCTATGAATGTGGAAAGCCAAACCAAAAGTTCAAATATTCTTCGCACGATTAGGGAGGGGGCAATGACACGCAAGAAAAGGTCGCCATCATAGAGGAAAAAAGGCCCGTGAGGGCTTTGGTAGCTTCTCTGCAACGTACAAAACCTGGGTATTGCTGAACAGTGTGAGCTGAACCACCTTTTAATTCAGGAAACTTTTTCTGTGTATTCAATGGTTGAGATGTTCCACTGCGAAGATGGTGTTTTATTAAACATAAACAGCGATTATGTATGGGTTGGTAAAGCGAGAGAAGAAGCTTTTTAAAAATCAGGCGGGGGGATAGGTTTCCTCGTCAATAAAAATTTGCTACCGTGTGTGATGAAAAGGTTTTGAATTCTAAAGAAGATGGTTTCGAAAGACTATGGATCAAGGTAAAAATACATGATAATAATAAGGATATTATGATGGGAGTTGTGTACTTCCCCAATGATGGAAAGGATAAAAATAGGAGTGAAATTCTTACCAATGAGCTGATTGGTAACCTGAGTATGCTTAAATCAAAAGGCTTTGAATGTCTGCTACTGGGTGATTTTAACGGCAGTTTTCCCAGTTGCAGGCCCCAAAATAAACGTAGTCCTAATGGGGATTTGTTAGAGACCTTCGTGGAGACAACAAGTACCACAGTACTAAATTGTTCTCATTTGTGTCAAGGTAAATACACGTGGGAGCGTGGACCACACAAATCTTGTATTGGTTATGCCATCGCTACCGAAGGTATTTCCAAAGAAGTAATTAGCATGCTGATCGACGAATTCGGGATTTACGACATAAGCAGTAACCACAACACACCAGTTTTAAGTATGCAAACATCGCGTGACCAAAACGACGTTATTAAGCCGCCACAACAAAACATTTCTAGGTGGAACCTAAATAAGGTCAGTGATTGGAATTACTTTCAAAATGAATTGAATAAACGTCTCAGTTCTTGGGGTTGTAGAAACTTTAAATCAGGTAACGACGCATGGGCCTCCTGGTCCAAGACTGTTATTGCAGCAGGTGAAAAGATTGTGGGTTAAAAACAACCAAAGGCAATGCCAGTCGCCTCTGGGACTCAGAAATAGGAAATTTGATTAAGAGCAGGAAAACTGCTAACAGGTTCTACCGTTACTGGTCGCATAAAGGACAGTGCAACCCTGGTTTGTTGCAAAATTTATGGGATGAATATTTAAGAAGAAAACATATTATCCAGCAAAAAATTAAGACAAAGAAAGTGAATAATAAAATACAAGTCATAACACGGAATTGTGGAAAAGCTTAAAAAAATACCAAGGCATATTGGCGTATGCTGAAACGTTTAAATTGTAACACTGACTACCCCATTAAGATTTTAGACCCTCGTGATAATACACGAGTTATTCAGGACCCACAGGAAATATTTCGGGTGCTCAAGGAGTATCGGCAGGGCCTTGGGGAGTAGAACAAGGGGGGGGGGCACGTAAAGGATGCGGCAACATTATCACAAAGGGTAAAGAACTTACAGTTAGAATGTGGTCAATCTGAAGGTCTTACGGATGTTATAATAAATTTTGATATGGTTGGCAACGCTTTAAAACGCCTAAAACTGGGAAAGGCATGTGGAGTGGATAATATCCCAAATGAATTTCTGAAGCATGGGGGTAATATGGTTATCAAGTCATTGGTGGAATTATTTAATTACTGTAAACTTATGGAATATTATCCAGACCAGTGGCACCAGGGCTATTTAAAACCCTTACACAAGGACAGGAATAGGGAATGTCTTGGAAACTATCGAGGTATCACCATCACGTCCAATGTGTATTAACTTTTTACTTCTATTATTGAAACGCAATGTATGGCCTACTTAAAGGTATACAAGGGAAGGCATGGTGCCTCATTAGGGGTTTGTATAATAAAGTTGAAAACAAAGTAATTTTCGGGCCATTAGAAAGTGAAATGTTTGAAGTAACCGGAGGAGTTAAACAGGGATGTATATTATCCCCTACGCTCTTTTCTATTGTAATGTTGGACTTGGCAGACATGTTGTGTAGCCATAATCTCGGGATTCAATTTGGAAGCGGCAAAATTCCCAGTCTTCTATATGCTGATGATGTTTGCCTCCTTGGCGACAATAAGGAAAACCTTCAAAAGATGTTAAATGTAGCAGATGGATTTGCATCTAAATGGAACATGTCTTTAAATGAAGATAAGTCAAAAGTTATGATTATAGGTAAGCGGGTTAATCGTGGGAAAAGGTGGAAGCTGGGCAACATGTTCATCTCAGAATGTACTACATATGAGTATTTGGGCATCGTCTTTGCACAGTTTCTGTCTGATACATCTCGTATAAAAGTTCATTTAAAATCTAAGGCGGCTCATCTAAGAGATTATATGTGTAGCATACTTTCCTCCCATGACGATATAAATAGGGTTAATTTTGGTAATACCATGTGGAAAAATGTTATATTTCCTTCTATATCACATGGAAGTGCCGTCTGGCTAAACAACATCAAAAAGAGTGTAACTATTAAGAAGTCAATTAAATACTCGATAGCAAGGGCTGTAATGAAAATCAGATGCACCCCGGCAATGGCAGCAGTTCTAGGAGACCTCGGTTGGCTCCCTATAAATCTAGTTTTAGATCGTTTCCGCATAAAGTTCTTTCATAGAATAAAGTATGACTTACCAGACACGCGTTTATGTAAGCAGATATTTGTGGCTTTAAAAAAAGAATATTCAAAAGGAATATATAATGTTTGGCCACATCTCCCCGAGATGTACAATGTGCTTAAAAATGTTGGGTTGGACACGGCTCTTAAAGATGCAAATGACAGTTGGCTCCAACCGTTTGTGAAGCCAAACTTTACAAAGTTAAGTTTTTTCGTTTTTCCAAAATATTGACGAATTTGCATCTCTGTACTGGTATCGATCGATAAAAAGATCCACTTTTGGAGATAAATACATGCTTGATTCTAATAATTTTAATGGCTATAGATTAAATTTTAAAGCGCTAACAGGGTGTTTGGGCCTTAAGGAGGTTTTGTGTAAATGAAAAGTGACAACTGATACCAAATGTGATTTATGTAAAGGTGCTACTGAAGATTAAATTCATTTTCTATTGCTTTGTCCTTCCCTAAATCTTATCCAAAACAAGTATTATAACCTGCTGGAATGCACACTAAGGTCAGAAGGAGCACTTGATGTATGGCACTGATTTTGTAGTTCATCCAGTTTAAGTAAACTATGGTTATTTCTTGGAGAACATGCTTACGATTTTGGTGAAACCCCGGGTAAAGTCTTTGATATGATTTCGAAGCAGTATTTGATGGAAGCGTGGGAATGTCGACGCAAGTCTCTCGCAGACACGTCAGGGTAAAACCAACCCATTTTAGATAACGTAAATATTGCAATAACTGTACATTTTTTACACTGTATTGCTGCATTGTATGTAATGTTTTTATCTGACGCGCCGCGGGTTCTGCCCTGCCTGCATGCGCCCCAGGTGTGAAGGGGTAGCTTCAGTAAATAAATAGATAGATAGATAGATAGATAGATAGATAGATAGATAGATAGATAGATATATAGATAGATAGATAGATAGATAGATAGATAGATAGATAGATAGATAGATAGATAGATAGATAGATAGAGGTAAGTAAGTAAGTAAGTAAGCAGGTAAATAAATAAATAAATACTGCACAGCTTCTATAGATTGTGACGGGTTTTCAGTGCAATTGTCAAACTGGACACACCCATATTCGAGGATAGGACCTATCATTGTACTATGCAACCGTATGAGTGTCTGGCAGGAGAGTTTATATTTTCCCGACTTATGGAAAATGGCAAAGTCTGGAGAAACACTTTATGCAGTAACTATATTGTATATGTGTTTAAACATGGTTTAAGTGTACAATTGTCTTTTTCCATGTCATACTATTTCTACAAAAAGTTAAACTGGGATACTTATCTGTACTGTGTTTAGAGAATCTACAGCATGCTGTTTACTTTGCACGGAAGGTTACACCATATTGTTTTCCATAATTTTCGCAAATTTTAAGCATTTTCTTTTCACTCTCACACTTAAAGTGGTAGGTCATCGGCATTACCTAAGACTACAACAAAATATAAACCAATTGCATCATATACATTCCTTTTGTAGCACCTTTAAGAGTTCGTCCAAACAGCACAGGAGATATTACACCACCCTGACGAACACCGTTAAGCACAGTATAAGTATAAGAATTTTCGCTTTCCCCATAGCGCACGAACTTGCTGTCTCAAATACCCATCCAAAAACAGGCGTACATGTAGAGACGGCACTTGTCACTCCATAAGAAGTTGTTACAGTTTTTTCAAATTTTACTTTGTCAAATGCTTTGGAAGCTTTAATAAGACATGCATGTACATCACTTCCATGATAAAGTAATGCAAAATTGTCTGTGTAATAATTGTTGTAGATATGTTTGTACGGTTTCTTAAAGGCGAATTGTGAATCATAAGTTTGGAGAAATCCACTATTCTTCTGTAGAATAATCAAATCCATAACCTTGCAAACACATGAAGTAAGCATGATGCTTCTAAACCTGTCAGAAGTCCGACAAAGTACCATTATCATCCTTTGGTATTGAACTAAGAATGGCTGGGAACATAAAGTCCGGAAGGAAACCATGTTACATCCTGCTGGTGAAAAACAAACCTAAATGGAATTGGACAGTGTCTGTACAATAATTTATGTGATTTGAAAATAAAGCAACATTACCATCAAACTTATCAGCTTGGTTTTAACTTTAGAATAGTTTATTTAACAGTCTTTGAGTAACAACACATATTTCAAATACATCTCAACTGTCTGCTTGGATATTTTGCTGTCTAATTGTTTCATAATAGATTCAATTTTGCGTGCAAATAATGGATCAGATGCATGTATATAATGATTCATACATTGACGCCAATCCTTCTAAGATATCAACTGATGTAGTAAAATTGTCAATATTTGATGCAACCACAGCTGAATCTTTCTTGATTTTCTTAACTTCCATAATTTTCTACGATTCTGTTCTGCAATACTCTCAGCAATCTCCCCCTTCTTTATATGATCTTTCACTTGCTTTAGCCATGGAATTGTATAATGATATGATGCTCTGGTATTTGTCATTATTAGGACAACAACACCTTCTCTAGGTTGTCCACAGCCTCTCCATATGTACCACCAAGAGATGGCATCATCCCTTTCCCGTTTAACCTTTCATTCCATGCAAGATAATGATTTTTATAAGACGTTTCTGGGAAGGATACTTCCTGTACTTTTAAACAGCAATGTATGCTATAACTGCAGTAATTGTTTATTTGCTCACAATGAGCTGCGTCTGAGCAAGAAGGATTTCTGTAAGAGAGTGCGTCAACGGCTTGTCCAACATCTTTTAGTTGTACATCTCTGCATTTATTTTTAAGGCTGTACCCCTAAAGCCTCCCGCAAAACTTCAACCCTGATCTTTCCTTGTGCCCACGAGTTGTCTTATACCAAGCAGGTCTCTGTTTAAACTGTCGTTTGCAATTGATTGTTTTTACATCGTCCAACCAGAACTCACAAACAATGGGATTGTGATTAGATGGATTGTAATGTTCAATAACATCTTAAAGTTGAAATAGGCCCGCGGGTTACAGTCTGTCTCCTTACTATTGTGATCACATAAAGGATTATGTCGTGCCTGTGTATGTATAAGAGGATTAGCATCCAAACGGTTGGCGCCGGCCATCATGACACCGATATACATGTATGGGCAAGCGATCTGATATAATTCATTGATCATCCTGTTAATTCCGGTGTTGATTACGTTGATTATGGTGTTATCATAATAATGTTAATTACGGTGTTAATTATTATTATAAACATATTTATTTTCTCTGGATTGCCTAATAGTACACAAAGACTAATCTGGAGGCTCTCCAGTACATAAAAGGACGCACAGGTATATATACAATACACACTGGACGGGAACAGAAGACTAAATCCAAGGCTTGTAAAATACAATTGATGGCAGATAATGGAGACTTATAATTAGATCATATACTAAACTGGTCGATAAAACGACTAGATTCTGATGAGAAAACAGTCAAAGGAAAATTATAGGCCTATTTCACTCCTCTGTAATGTCTCTAAAGTACTTGAGCGTCTAGTTTATAACGTTTTCTATGAGTATCTAACCTCTAACAATTTACTTTCTGCTGAAAACTCTGGCTTTAAGAAAAACGACTCCACCATAAATCAACTTGTTAGCATACTTCATACTATTTACAGTGGCCTTGAGTTCGGCCATGAGGCCCGTATGGTTTTCCTGGACATATCCAAGGCCTTTGACAGAGTCTGGCACGCTGGTCTACTTTTTAAACTGAAACAATTGGGGTTTGAAGATCCTGTGTTACTATTTATAGAAAGCTATCTCTCAAACCGACTTCAACGTGTTACTATTGGAGGACAGACCTCACCTTGCCTCCCTATAGAGGCTGGAGTGCCCCAAGGTTCGATCCTTGCTCCGCTACTTTTCCTCGTTTACATTAACGACATCACTGTCAACATCACCTGTGACATCCGTTTATTCTCAGATGATACCAGTATTCTTGAAATTGTCCACGAACCAATGGCCACAGCTGAAAACCTTAATTATAATCTTACACAAATTCATCGTTGGGGCAAGCTCTGGCGTATGACATTTAATGCCATAAAATCCATCTCAATGACCTTCTCAGCTAAACGACATAAGCCAAATCATCCTCCCCTACTTCTTGGAAACACACCGATACCTGAGGCCACTCTACATACTCACCTTGGAGTTACACTCTCAAGTAACTTGTCATGGCACCAGCATATAACACGTATTGTTAATAAAGCCAGCCAACGGCTTGCTCTTTTACGCAGACTCAAATATAAACTCTCCCGCCAAACACTCATACGGCTGTACAGTACAATGATTCGTCCTATCCTCGAATATGGGTGTGTCCTGTTTGACAATTGCACTGAAAACCTGTCACAATCTATAGAAGTTGTTCAGTATGAGGCAGCCAGGATCTGCCTTGGCGCAACTAGATACACTCCACGTGTCTTACTTCTCGAAGAGCTTGAATGGCAAACTCTGGCAAATCGGAGGAAATACTTTAAACTTATTCTTTTCTTTAAAATGTACAATGGGTTGACTCCACAATACCTACATGATCTCGTTCCTCGTGACGTTGCATTCACTACTGGGCGCCTTTTGAGAAATCGTACTGAATTGCGCCAAATTAGGTTCACCACCAATCGCTTCGGCGATTCATTTCTCCCGTCTGCTATCAAATTATGGAATAACCTCCCGGATGATGCTCGTCTCACCAATTCCCTGCCGCAGTTTAAATCTAAATTAAATCTATTACTCTTAAGTGTTGACAAAAAGCCCACATACTTTAAACATGGAAGTCGTTTTCTGAACATATGCCACACGCAGCTACGTCTTAACTTCTCTGTTTTAAATGCCCATCTACATCATGTCAATATCCTTCCAGCCTCAACGTGTGCATGCTCTCATACCACTGAAGATACGAAACATTACCTTTTGTTCTGCCCCAAGTTCACTGTGCAAAGGGTCCGTCTACTGAACACTGTGTGTCACTTACTCGCTCCAGGTGTAAATCCGACTTTAATAGTTCAGTGCTCTAGTGACATTTTACTAAATATTCGCTTGAAAGGTAGTGAGGACTTGCCAGACACCGATAATGTATTCACCTTTGAGGCTGTTCAGACATTCTTATCAGAATCTAGACGTTTCATCTGTTAATTTAGTATATGATCTAATTATAAGTCTCCACTATCTGGCATCAATTGTATTATTCGTGTACAAGAAGTGAATTTAGTCTTCTGTTCTCGTCCAGTGTGTATTGTATATATTCCTGTGCGTCCTTTTATGTACTGGAGAGCCTCCAGATTAGTCTTTGTGTACTATTAGGCAATCCAGAGAAACTATAAATATGTTTATACTATGTCTAAACAGCCTCAAAGATGATTATAATGACGGCAGAGGTATCCACAGTTTCGGCCTCCTCAAAAATGCGTCAGAAACGGTACTTTACCTTCTACTCACGGTCACCTGACAAGATGAAATGGCCACCGCACAACTAAGATGTTAAGTCACGTGTAACATACGTATCTCATTTACTTGTTTGAGACATTTCTCACATAAACATTAACCCCTTTCATACAGCAAAGTTCCTTAGAACAAGAGAGTGTGCATTTGGCCGTCACAAGTCTGCATGAATATCCTACATATAAACTTAAGAATAATAAAACGTGCAGGTAAGTCACTAAGTGATGATTATCAAATGTATTCTGATAGTGTAGGTTCGGGAATATAAGATTAGCAATAAGCTTTAAGACGCCTGTAAAGACATAAATACTTGTTTCGACTACCAGTAATTGCAACTGCAGCGAAAGATAGCGGTGGGCACTGGCCCCTTTTCTTCACCCAACGAAAAACAAGACGAGCATACTTCCAACTGGCGTATTTACAGTAGCTCTTGCAACCAAATTTATCTTTCTACCCGCTGTACTCCATTCACAACGTACATTTTTCTTGCATTGGTACCGGTGCCATGAAGCACGTTCACAGCCTATCTTGTTCTGTGACCATGTGCTTATTGCATGTTTTGTGTTTATTCTTTTCTGTGTTTCTTATCGTTGGGGCCCCCACCCATATTCGAATCTTAATGGCACATACTGGTCAGTATACTTGTGATTTATGTCACTATCTCATGAGGCGTCCTTGTTTGTGCTTTTAATAACATTTGTTTGGGCGCCACTTATGCATGTATCTCCACAGGAATGTATATTGTTACGACCTCGGTACATTTTTTAGTACACACTTTCATTCCTCTCTCCTCAAAATGCAATCCCATGCCATTCTCCGTTATTTTTACAATGCAGTTCGTACTCAAAACGTTACGTCTATCTGCATTGCAATTGACTTACTGCGCATTATTGTCTATTTCTCAACCAATAGGTAATGTGGTAATGTACAACACATTGATGAACCACTGCATCTATAACCCAACCTATCATGTTTGCTTCAATCCCTTGTGGTTCGAGTCTATTTCCAATAAGTACTTATATGGACGTGCTAGTCTTTTTCAAGGGATACTTATAGCCTATTTTTGTCTTATCTTAAAATGTTTACACGCAGCTATATCAACCTTAACAATTACCATACAAGATTATATCGAGGTCTTATCATATCGTGTGTCGGACTCTGATCCCACAATGTTATGTATAGTTCACGAATACTTGCTTGACCTGCTTATATCTCCACAGGAATATGTTTTATATTGACAATTTCAAATATTTGCCTTACAATGGCACATCACGCTTGGCTGACCGCTAGTACACACGACATACATGTAATAATTTACAACAATCTGATAAATTAGACAGTGTCATTACCATATCCAAACCGTAGTCCTAACAAAACAAATCCAAGTCAATTCCGACCAAAGGCAATGTTCCTTGGTATGTATAGCTGAAAAATATAAATTTATAGTTCGTATTTACCCAAAAGAGACCAAAACGTAAGTGCAAAGGTCCATAGGGGGAAAAAAACCTTTATCTAGTTTTCACATGACAGAATGCAAAAAGTTTTGTTTGAAATTATAGGCCTATTTCAATAAATTGGCTTGAACATTTGCATCATTCATGAATATACAAAACCATACAATTTATGAAAAGGGACGAAATTTGCAGCACATCAGAGAATTTGTAAGTGGAGGTTCTTAACTTGTTGAAAATGTCAATAAAATTCAGTATTTAAAAAGTTACTACTTGCAACCACCATCTCAACAATGATCATCATCCATATAAGTCCACAAAGCGACACCAACACCAACATCATTCCATCAGAAAAGCCATCTAGGCCCAAAATGACCATCAATAAGAATCTAAACAACATGATTATATAATTCGATGTGTTTTAGGCATGTAGTTAAAGACATGATGTTGTTTTAAAGGAGATAAACTAAGAGTATTTAAAAAAGAAAAGTGTTTGAATTTCCAAATATAGTAAGTACATTGGTTCAATGTTAAACATCAGCCAGAAGCAAGTGACATTAGGCCTCAAATCATTAAAACGTCGTCAAAAATGCATTATAATAGTCAAAATTTGTAAGGATAGCAGTCACATTTCAAGTTGGTTTCCGTAAGTATTTTTGAAAGGACATTTAAATGTTCAAGAAAGCATATAATCCCACAAATCATCTAATAAGTCAATTATCAGGGTAATAATT
Organism: Hermodice carunculata; assembly: GCA_964020975.1. NCBI lineage: Eukaryota > Metazoa > Annelida > Polychaeta > Eunicida > Amphinomidae > Hermodice > Hermodice carunculata. The sequence continues at coordinate 11,039,811 of OZ026621.1, read as the reverse complement.
TAGAATTCCAAAAATGTAGTATGCCATTGTAAGTCATCTGTAAGTCAGCCCAGCATAATGTACATCTAACTCGTGGTTCTATAAAGTTCAAAAGGTCAAATTGTAAAACAGTCCTAATTATTGTAAAATTCTACTACATTTATTAGAGAAAGAATTCGGTTTTATGAAGAGAGAGAGAGAGAAAGAGAGAGAGAGAGAGAGAGAGAGAGAGAGAGAGAGAGAGAGAGAGAGAGAGAGAGAGAGATCACTTGAAATTCCTAAAGGTAACTGTAAGTATAACTGTTTTCCTGTAACAGTTTTAAATTTTTTCATTTATAATCAGACGTAGTTCAACTTGTCAGTCAGTTGATATAGATGCTAATTATTTATACAAGAGAGAGACAGAGAAAGAGTACATTAAACACTCTGAGCCAACCTGACATGACTTTCACAATAAAAAAGTATATTCATCAGAAAATTATAAAAAACAACATCAGTTTCACTACACTTGGAACACTTACTGCACTGTAATATGTACAGAAAATGCCTGCTTGTTCAAATTGTTACCAAATATATAAGGGTTCCACGAAAAGTACTTTCATTTTATATTAATCTACCATGTCTGCTATAGCCCTCAGTGGTTCAAATATATGTTTATTATGCATTTCATTTTCTTAAGAATACTTAGATTTTTATAAGTGTTACTGCTGTGCAAGTGTATGATCTTTTCACTCATGCTTGCGTGTATAACTTGTGTACAGCCGCCCCAGACTGCATACCCGATTTACTTTTTTACATGCCTTTAATAGCCCCCTTCCATACGCTTATTCTATGTATGGCTTGCAGGCACGTTTAACAATATCTTCTGGCGTTTACATAGACAAAGGCTACTCGTAATACACGTATATAATTCAATCTCATTTAGGAAACGCTCGAATGTGGACGTTTATTTATTATCAATTGCCCCATTTGTAATTTTATTGGCTGGAGATATTCATCTAAATCCTGGACCAACTGACGATTTGCGTGATATTACTCTCTGTCATCTTAATATTCGAAGTTGGTCCAAAGACAAACTATGGTGCATCCGTGCCGATATTGCCCAGCGATACGATCTTATGGCTTTGTCCGAAACTTTTTTACCAGACAGTTCACCCGACCACGACCTTGCTTTATCTAACTTTCATACTATAATTTGGAGGGATCGTCCTAATGGAATGGGAGGGGATGTTGATATGTATGTCTCACAACAACTTCTGTGGGTTGAAATCCAACTTCACAATAATAAATTCTTATTGGGGGTTGTCTACAGACCTCTTAATTCCGCAACGTCTTTCTGGGACAAGCAACAAACAAATCTTGACCATGTAAAAACTGTTGGTACTCACAATATTATCATAATTGGCCACCTCAATGCCGACTTCTCAACAGCTCCAGGCAAAACACTTGAATATTTCTTTACAGCCAAATTTCTTGTTCCTCATATTCGAACACCCACCCGCATAACTAGTAATAGCTCAAGCTGCTTAGACCAAATTATCAGCAACATTCAAAATTACATCCATGAAATAATCGTTCTGCCACCAATTTCTAACTGCGACCATAGTATTGTATCCGCAAATATTTTGTTTCGGCGTAAGAAGGAACGTCTATAAAAGATTAAACTGGGAGTATGATAAAGTAAATTTTGATCCTTTTCGTGACTATTTAAGTAGAATTTAGTGGGACAATTTCATTTTATTTAATGACGTAAACGCATGTTGTATTTCTTGGACTGACTGTTTTTTGCGCGCTGTTAAAGAATGTATTCCAAACAAAGAAGTCTCAGTCCATCCTGATGACCCTCCATGGTACTCTTCATCCCTACGATGTGAAAAGCGCAGGGTCATGCGCGCTTACACTAAAGCCAAAAATTACAAAAAACGGTCCCAATAGTCATGAATTTTGTCTCTCAATCAAAAACATTTCCCATCAATTTGGAAAGAAGCCAATATGACACCACTACATAGAAAGGGAGAAGAAAATCTGTGCAACAACTACCGGTCCATATCTCTTTTGAGTTTCAATGGCAAAATTATTGAAAGAGTTATATTCAAACATGTGTTCAACTTTTTTCGAGATAATTTTCTAATATCTGCAAACCAATCCGGGTTTATGCCTGGGGACTCTACGGTAAGCCAGTTACTTTCTCTTTACCACGAATTATGTTTCACTGTCGACCAAACAAAAAGAAGTAAAAATTGTTTTCCTTGACATAAGCAAAGCTTTTGATTTATTTATTTATTTATTTATTTATTTATTTATTTATTTATTTATTTATTTATTTATTCATTTATTTATGTATGTATGTATTTATTTAGTCATTTATTTAATTATTTGTTTTTTGTCTATTAATTTATTTATTAATTTATTTATTTGTTTAATTATTTGTTGTTTGTTTATTTATTTATTTATTTATTTATTTATTTATTTATTTATTTATTTATTTATTTATATATATATTTATTTATGCAGGGTAGCCCTGATCAGCGCTCAGGCTGCTTTCCATAGGGGCCCTGATCTTGTATAAATTAGAGAAAAATGGTGTTATCGGAAACTTACTGTCTTGGTGTGAATATTATCTTCATAATCGAAAACAACACGTTGCTATTCATTTTCAATCTTGTAGCTGGGGAACCATTACTGTTGGTGGGCCCCAAGGGTCAGTCCTAGGACCCCTTCTCTTCCTAATTCTTATCAACGACATTGTTAATGTTGTAAATTCTAGCGTCAAGCTTTTTGCTGACGATACATCCCTTTTCCTTCCTTTTGACAATCCTGTTCACGCCGGTTCCATTCTTAACCAAGACCTTGCATCCTTGGACGAATGGCCTAACGAATGGTTAGTCTCCTTAAATGCCCTGAAAACGGACACTATGCTCATTTCTCTGAAGAGACAGACTCTTGACCACTCACCGCTCATTTTTCAGGGGCATCAGTTAGTTAACGTCGCGGAGCATAAGCACTTAGGTCTCACTCTGAAATCTGATCTAAAATGGAACGCTTATATAAAACAAATTGCCACCAAGGCCTCCGAACAGATAAACGAAGATAAGTGAAGTCTTTACACCACCGCTTAGATCGAGAAATGATAGAGACAATGTATTTCTCGTTTATACGGCCCATTGTAGAAAACGGCAGAGCAGTCTGGGATGGCTGTGCACAAACCGACGTAAAACTTCTGGAGGACTAACAATTGACTGTGGCCTGTATGGTAAGGGAGCAATGCGAACTACACCTAGTGGAAAATTATACGAAGAAACTGGCTGGGAGACTCTGTATAAGCGTAGGAAGCAGTCTAAACTTGCCATGATGTTCAAAATAGTTAACAGATTAACGCCTAGCTATTTACGCTCTTCCAAATGTCCCAGTTCCCGATGAAAATCACCCCTATAACACCAGGAGCCAGTTTGATATGGGCAGACGTCCAGCTTTTCCTCCTTTCCAAACTTGATTAACACTGTTTGATAATTCTTTTTTCCCTCTACGATTAAATTATGGAATCTTTTACCACTAGATATACGAAATTTACCGACTTTGGGCCAGATCAAAAAGAGTATTTCAAACCCCAAAACATGTCCAATGAAATATCCGAAACGTTTAAATGTGGGCAACAGATATCTATCTACTATACATTCAAGGTTGCGTATTGGCCGCAGTCAATTGAACGGACACCTTTTTCCAAATAGGAATAAAGGAGTCTCCAGCCTGTTCGTGTGGCGCCGCTAGCGAAAGTATCTGGCATTACTTCCTCACATGTCCCCGATATGTTACTATACGCGATATATGGCATCTGTCTATCAATTCTGTTTCTGCATCATTCTGTCTTAATACAATTCTGTTTGGCGATAGTGACTGCAACCTTGAGAAAAATATTACTATATTCTTATCAGTGCAAGAATTCCTAACAAAAAGCAAACGTTTCGATGTCGAACCAATATATTAGTGATACCTCAACTATACTGTCATTAATATCGCGAAACTTGTGAAAGTGGATACAACCAGGGACGTGCTATAGCACGTCCCTGATACAACTGTATTTTTTATCTACGTATATATATATATATATATATATATATATATATATATATATATATATATATATATATATATATATATATGTGTGTGTGTGTGTATATATGTATATATATGTATATATATCTATATATATATATATATATATATATATATATATAACCAGTTGGTGATTGGTGGAAGCCCCGCTATCTGTGCCTTGTGTTAGTGTCCACCTTTTACCTGTTTTGGCTTTCCTGCGCCTCTCCTCGAGTCCCCCCACTTGTCTGCATGGGCGACGGTGAGTGGTCGGCTGCGCGCTGCCAACAGCCACCGACGTCCTTGCCTAACTCGACGAGTGCCGGCGCAGAGGATGTGCTGTTACGTGCGTCCTGTGAACTTGTTTTTTTCCACAAGTGGGATTTATATACGGCTACGCCCTCCTTCCCAATGGTAATTCTCCGAATAAAACATGTTTAAACCAAAACGCCTGTTCACTTTACAAATACAATGCAGCGGCATTCAGACTAGTGACTAAGTTGGACCTAACCTACATTTCATTTTATGAGACCGTTAAGCCACCGACAGGCTTAAATTTAGTTGGTCGCCTCGTTCTTCAGGTAGGCCTGTTAGGACACTCTCACGCCCACAGAACCCACGAGAATTACTGCAACTACAGCTACCTGTCTAGACCAAATTATTTCCAATATACTCACATTTGTTTAAGAGCCTTGTGTCTTGCCACCCGTTTGTAATTGTGATCACTCTGTAGTTGCCTCAAATATCCTCTTTCGGCGCAAAAAGGACAAATCATATAACAGATATATTTGGGAATATAAAAAAGCCAACTTTGATATATTTACAGACTCTTTAAGTCAAGCTAATTGGGATGCCTGTTTTATTTCGGAAAATGTTAATTCTTGTTGTGATAACTGGACTAAACTATTCATTCATGTCGCAAAAGAAACAATTCCGGGCAAATCCATCACAGTGCGTCCGTTGGACTTACCATGGTTTAATTGTGCTCTCCGATGTACAAGACGGAAAGTTCATCGCGCCTACAACAGGGCCAAAGATAAAAAATATGACGTTCATTCTTGGAATTTTTACACCACCACTCGAAACCAATACCAAGAACAGTTAAAGACAGCAGAGGAAAATTATAATAATAAACTAGGGGCCTCCCTAAAGAATGCGAATAAAAAGAATAAAGCATGGTGGCGCAAGGTTAAATATTTTATGAATCGTAATCAGTCCCATGCTATCCCATCACTACTTCATGATAATTGTCATATAACCGATAATCTCTCGAAAGCTGAACTTTTTAACAATTTTTTTCTCGACCAGAGTAATATCGACATATCCACAGCCCGTGCACTACCAACCATAAATCCACCGGAAGTACTTCTAAATTCAATTCAGATTAATCGCGACGAGGTTTTAGATATCCTAAAAAGCTTAGATGTCACAAAGGCCACCGGCCCTGATGGTGTCAGTGCTATTCTACTGCGAGAGGGGGGCGCCATTTATTTGCGACTGGCTAACAAAATTGTTTAATTTATCATTACGTCAGGAAGTCTAATATAGTTCCTGGAAACAGGCCGTGTCACACCCTTGCATAAGAAGGGTGATACCAACTTATGTAATAACTACCGACCCATCTCCCTGTTAAGTTGTGCTGGAAAAGTGATGGAAAAGGTAGTTTTTAAATATGTTTTCAATTTCTTCAGAGAAAATTTACTTTTATCTTCTAGTCAATCTGGGTTCATGCCCGGCGATTCAACTGTTAATCAACTCCTATCCCTTTATCATGAACTTTCTCTCGCTATTGATCTCCAAAAAGAGGTCTGAGTAGTCTTTCTGGACATCAGTAAAGCGTTTGACCGAGTATGGCACCAAGGCTTGCTATTCAAACGCGAACGCAGTGGAATCTCACACTCATTGCTTAAATGGTTTAAAAATTATGTCTCAAATCGTCAGCAAAGAGTCGTTATTAACGGTAAAACCTCTACTTGAGGTACTATCAATGCGGGCGTCCCTCGGGGTTCTGTTCTTGGTCCTCTGTTATTTCTTGTATTTATTAATGGTATCGTGGATATCATTCATTCCAAAATCAACCTTTTCGCTGACCACACATCTCTATATCTTACTGTCGATAATCCCCACCTAACTGCAGACATTTTAAACGAAGACCTGTCCTCCGTCGACTCTTGGTCAGCAGATTGGATGGTGACATTCAATGACCTAAAAACGGAGGCCATGTTAGTATCTCTGAAAAGAAATCAAGTCTATCACCCTCCCTTAATTTTCCAGAATCATCAATTAGAAAACGTCGACTAACATAAACACCTAGGGATAATAATGCGATCCGACCTCCGATGGAACGATCACATTGATCTTATTATTGCTACAGCCTCCAAACAACTTAATATCATGAAAAGTTTACAGTATTTACTAGACAGAGAAACCCTTGAAATAATATACAAATCATTCATTCGACCACTAGTGGAGTACGGTGGCGTGGTCTGGGATGGCTGCATACAGGGCGACTCACAAAGATTAGAGAGCATTCAACTGGCTGCCGCACGTGTCATCTCTGGTGCTATGAGCACTACCCCTAATATTAAATTATACGAAGAAACGGGTCTTCAAACTTTGGCCAAACGCAGAGAAATTAACAAGTTAATCCAGATGTATAAAATTACTCATAATTTAGCCCCTGCATATTTAAGTGATATTATTTATTCAAATCAAAACCAGATCAGACTCAATACAAGACAAGCTGAAAACCTTCCTCATTTTAAATCTAGAACAGATCTTTTTAATAATACATTTTTCCCCAGTACCACGAGACTTTGGAATCAGCTTCCGCTTAACATTTGAAATTCTAATTCCTTAAGTGAATTCAAGAAACACATAGATTCGGAAGTCCCTCGCTCAAGTAAAGAGACTAAATTATACTATGTTGGAAAAAGATACCCGGCTGTTATTCAAGGCTCAGGATGGGCCACAGTCAGTTGAATGCTCACCTACATGCCATTGGTTTATGTGAATCCCCGAATTGTCGCTGTGGGCAAGGTACAGAAGATACTTGGCATTATTTTTTTATTTGTCCATTCTATACAATCCAAAGAGACAGCTTACATACATCTATTTCAGATTTTGCTCCAGTTACTCTAGAAACGATTTTATTGGGATCACCAAATTGTCCCTTTGAGGACAACAAAATTATTTTTCTCTCAGTCCAAGAATATATTGTAAAAACCAAGCGTTTTCAGCGAGATGCCATAACATGAATTGTGTACACAAGGAAAGTACCACAGCGACTATATATTTGTATGTTTTTTAATTACAACTATTGCTACCGTCCATCGCTGTGTGGGCGGAGTCCTACCATGTGGATGATCAGCGGTTTAGTTTTATACAGCCAGCCCTTCTGTCTGTCTTGTCAAACTGTTTCGGTGCAATACTCCGCTGCAGTCAAGACAGGATTACGTCGTGGAGGAATGCGCCGGGCTGTGTGGTGTCTTGTTTGTCCTGTCTCTTTGTCAATTCCCAGCAAGAGGGGTTAATATAGGGCTAAGCCCTCCTCCCCAATTGCCTTCCATGACAGACTGCTTTGAAAACCACTTGGCTGTGTGTAATTGATTAGTCATGGAATAAAATATGTTTAAACCAACTCCGCGGCTGCATCATTCATTAAATTAATTAAACATCAAAATTAATTAAGAAAGTCATGTGTCACACAAGGTCCTGGTGTCCCTGCCCCTCAGGACGGAATCATTTAACACAAAACTACCCACCTGGGTATTGTCGTGTGTGTAACAGGTTTAATGGCTACATATTTGGATGTATGGGGAGTGCAAATCTTAGGCCTGCGTTTTCTCTCAGAAAAACTGAAAAGGCCTACATGTATTTATGTTTCAGGCTGTACCCCCTGAAGGTTCCCCAAAACTTTATCAGCAGACACTATAATGTTTGAATTTTTTGCTTGTCTAGAAACTGTTTTTATGATCAACTGACCTTTTTTATTCCCGAAACCAATAACTAGCCTGACGTGCACAGGTTTCTGGCCTGTGGGGTCCATGGGCCACAGCTGCAAATTGGCAGACGTAGCTTGGCCATAGAATTTACTCCATTTACCAGTGCTGCAAAACTACAAGTCCGTTTGCTGTATTGAAACTGAGGGTGTTCCTCCTGTGGTCAGTGGCCTAGATGGCATTTATCCAGATGAGGCTCGCCACACAGGATTAAATTGGGCATTAAAACTTCACTTTATACTTTTCTAACATACCCAAGGAGAAGGTGGCCAGGAACGGGTGAATATCAGGAACGTATTACAACTAGTGGGTCCAGGTGACATGCCTCAAACGAATAGGCCGACCCTAGTGCTCTTGTGTGTCGAGCCTCATCAGAACTAAAAAGGCCTAAATGACCATATATATTCAGTTATGATCGTTTTAACTCATTTTTATTTATCTTTTTTTTTTTAATTCTCTCGCAGCCAGTAGTAGAACCGATTTTCTTTGTCAACCTGACCAGCAATCCATGGTGCCACATTGAAGGCCTTCCTGTGACTGTCGCCTGTGGTTTTACTGTGCATGATCAGAGTTCCCCACCAATTTGCCTGAGTCTGAGCTCGAACAGTAAGCAAAGCACAACAGTGGTTGAGATTGAACCAAGGCATGCGCTTCCGAATACCAGTGTCCTTATATGTCCAAGAATCAAATTTCTTGACCAAGTCGACGCTTGTTTGACTGTCGGTAGTGCTGGTGAACGTGTAGGACACGGGCGCCGTCCATATGCCTCCCCAGCGACCCCGTCCGTTGACCTCAATGCGATACTGCAAGATAAAAAGGTATGTTTCAGTTTGTTTGGTTTTGTTTGTGTGTTTATTTTTCTTTTTCTTTCTTTTTCAATTATCAATTAGGGTATTTCAGTGACTTGTGCTAAGCACATGAAATAGTTCTTTTAATGATGAATTTTTTATTGTCGCCGGGTTACACTTTAAACGGATCCAGTGAACACAAAATGGCTCAATTTTAAGTTTTAATCTCTCTTTGTTTTTGACTCTTTTCATTTCCTCTTATTTGTCTGTATGATTTCGTAATATTGTGGGGGTATTTTGTGATTATGTAGATAATTTAAGTTCTCCGTATAATATTAGTATCCTGATCTCGTTTAATTGTACTATGATGTAAATATTTCCCCGTTTACCGGGGTTCAATAAAACAAAATAAAAATAATATCTTGACACTGTAATTAAGTGGGAGTATTAACCTTGGTAAAGGCCTGGGTAACCAACAAAGGCCCATTAGTGATTGAGCTAAAAAGAACGGTTTCATTTAATGCGATAACCAATATTTCCCCTACATTTACCACACTTGACGATCAAGATAAAATTACGTTTCTCCTGAATTTGGATGACGCAGAAAAAAATAAAATAACAGAAACATACTTGTGAAAATTCTTAAGTAAAGAGGGTCCCTTTAACTTAATATTAAAATTAAAATGCAGTAGTGACAATTTCATGTAACATAGCTGGATATATATATATATATATGTACGCTTCCGTAGTGTATGGTCTAATTTTGTAACTGTGGTACGTATGTATTGTTTTCTAACAAATTACTACAGTTGTATTTCTGTGGTGCAGTTAATAAAGTTTTATACATTCATTCACTCGTCAAAGCTAGCTAATTGACTCATCAAAAACATATATTTCATATACTTTTTACAAGAAAATTTTAATCACATGTACTATGAGGAATTGAAAATGTTTGGTGTGCAGGGACATTTCTAGATGAAACCCATCTTAACATCTGAGAAAATGGGATTCTTAAGAGTTGACGACCTCAACAAGGATATGAAATATTAATTTCATATGAACAAAACGGATGGCTAAAAGATGCCGGTCCCCAGGGAGTGGTGTCTTTGTGGATGTGATTTAATATGGATATTACAAAGACTGCGTTTAATCCATTCATTCTCTATCAGTATTTTGGTGTTAATGTGTAGGTAATGCCCTATAAATGAATAACAATAATACTATTTGACCCAGATAGGCACATGATAATATAAATATATCAACAATTATGCAGCCAAATGTATAAATGTATGGGGGAGGGGGGCTCATTATGGCCAACTATCAGTCTTGTCGAAGGTTCTATCATGTTTTATGTTCACATCTGGTAATGTCCAGTTGCGTTGTGCTTGTTCTCTCCCACAAAGTGCATTCCTACATGGCTTAACCAGTTTTTCCTATTTTTTTTTTTGTTGAATATTTGATGCAATTTATTAATGGAACATGTTTAAACCAGTCCGCAACTTCTGGAGGTCCAGTGGTCAATAGTATAAGAACCTATTTCAGATAAAATATGCATATTATAAATAGATTATGGCATTATGGAATCGGGTATCAGGATTTTTTATTCAACCATATATAGTATTAATGTATACACACAATAATAACACAGGGTATACATACAAAATATAATACAAAACAGTTAAATGTATGATTACAAAGAAGTATACAAATTATATGGTCAGTGAGACGCATTAAGGTCTAAGATAGACCGCTCTCATGTGCGCCACCCTAAAAATAAATAAAAGATACATATTAAAATTACAGCCACAAAACTACATGTATATATGTATGTATATATATATATATATATATATATATATATATATATATATATATATCTGTGTGTGTATGTGTTTGTGTCTCTGTGTGTATGTGTGTGTGTCTGTGTGTGTATGTGTGTGTTTGTGTGTCTGTGTGTGTGTATGTGTGTCTGTGTGTGTATATGTGTGTGTCTGTGTGTGTATATGTGTGTATGTATGTATGTGTGTGTGTGTGTGTATGTATGTGTGTGTGTGTGTTTGTTTGTATGTGTCTGTGTGTGTATGGAAAGTATGCTGAATAAGTTAACTACCATACACAAACAGAGAGCAAATAGAGTTACAGACAGCAATTTTATGTTGTACAAGTAGTTTCATAATTATTGAGAAATGTTATTTTGACATAATTTGAAAAATAACTCGTAACTTGTGCGAATGACTTTTTTCATTAATCATATTGGGAAAGGAATTCAGAGTACGTACAATTTCATGCCTGAAACCCTTTTTGGCAAAAATGTGATGTGTGTAGGGTTTAAACAAAGAGTCATTTCTGGTATCATGATGGTGAATTTGGGATGTTGGTGTTATGAATTGTTGACAAAAGGTGTATATTTCTTGAATTTTTAATTGTTCGAAGATTGGGTCGGTATGATCATTAAATTTGCTATGATTTATGATTCGCTTAGCCTTTTTGGAATTTTTTCTTACCTTTCCAGGCTGTGTCCCCACACAAGCAGCCCATAGTTAAATTTTAGGTAATATCAATGAATTGCAAATAATCTTTCGGATATGGGAGGAAAGAAAAAATTTTCAATCACTTCAGTTTACTTATAATTTGTGAAATTTTGGATGCATTTTTTTGGATATGTTTTTTTTTTCAAGTCATGTATTTGTCCAGAGTGATACCAAGAAACTAAAATTCATCAACACATTAATTTTTTCTTTGTCAATTTCAAGATGTGGGATAGCAATACGTTTCTGTGGATGGTGAAAGATCATAAAGCATTTTTTTTCACCAAACGACACTTATGTATATGTAAATATGTACGACAGCAGGGTGGTCAGATAGCACCTGAACAATGCCAATTTTTTTGAAAAGTTAGAACGAGTACTATACAAAATATTCTGTATAAGAAAGAAGTCGGGACACTCGCATAACGGCGAGGAACAATACTTGACACATTTTTGCTTTTGATTATCTGATCCAATGTTAACTTCCTTTGAAGTTTCACAACCAAACGTTCCAAAGCGTGACGTCTGTACCATGCATAGCTTATGAAACGGCGTTCATGTAAGTTCTCCATAAGAGATTGATTGAAAGTTTTTACTATAAAGCCACTGTTACGTCTAATACATGAGAAAACCTGAGCAAATAAATTTACACAGGGACACACATAATTTTAGAATTTTAATATGAAAGGATTGCGCCAAAATATCAGCATAAGCTGACTTATTACCATAGCTGTCCTATCATCCAAAATTTGCCAGTACAAGTAAAATTTATGAAGCCTCCTAAAACACACCATCTAAATATTTGAAATCTGTATACAACACTAAGATGGCCAACTTTATCACAGTTACTAAAAGAAACAGAAAACTGTTGCCTTAACTCTTCAAGCGCTGATTTAAGACTGAGTCAACAACTTTCCAAGGGGCACTTTGCGCAAAGTGCCCCCAGGAAAGTTGTTGACTAAGACTACTTTTTGCTTTAGACAAGGCTTGCTGGTATTTGAATAAACGGTATCTTCATGAGAAATTTGAATCTTTTAACCATTCTATTTTTAACAGTAATAAGAAAACGACTATAGCAGTGATAAGCACTTTAGGGATTAATATACATGAACAGGCGAGTGATTAAGATTCTCTAGATCAGCGGGAAACAAAGATAAAAAATATTTCTTTCCACTTTTCTGTCCGTCAGGACTCGTTTACACTTGCATTTAAAGGTTTATTTAGATACCGAACTTTTGATTTCTTATGAAAGTTGGTCTCAAAGTTTAACACCATTGACATAAAATGTTTGCTGTTCGATATTGTGAAGACAAGTGAAGAAAACAACATAATACTTAATTAAGGTGAGGTAATGTGACATTTTAGTATATATTTTCGCATATGAAAAAATTGCACGAGGGATCAATGCCGCTGAGAGGAGGATAAACAGGAGTAAAGCAATAGTCACTGCCTGTTACGCGACTGGGCCGCCACGTTTTATGTTTGGAAGTTGCTTCGTTCACTCAGTATTACATTTGTGTACTCATTTGCATGAATTTGGTAACTTTGGCTGCCAAGGGCCATTTAGCATATTGTCGTAAAAAAGCCATTTCCCCCAACCATTTATTCAGGCCTCCGTAAAGACCACTGAACTCGTGTGCGTGCACCACAGACACAGGCGTCAACACTTGCATGCAGACCTTCCAACTGTGAACTCAATCGTGTCGCCACAGCTGACACACAGTACTTGCCCATGTGGACTGCGAGGAATCACTTTTCCACACATTAAGGTAAAACCATAATAAATACCGTAGGAATTGTAAGCATTTCGTTTTCCAAAGTCAATAGACAAAATGTTGATTACATATTTTACCCTCCAGAAACATAAAATATAGCAAAATCTATTAAATTCTGTAGACTTCATTTAACATTTGAAACAATGAAACTCGAAATGTGTATGTCGTAAAATTCAACAGGCAACGTGTGGCACATGTTATTGAACAATCCTCATTACAATACCCATCGACATTTACCTATGAGTCTCAAAAGTGAATTTTGATGTGTAAGAGAGATGTTGCTGCTTTTGGACGTATTTATCCGTAGCGGTAGTGTCAGATATTGCTTTGAACAAAGTACACACTCATAGCAGAATAGGGTTCGCCCATTATGCTTAACAATATTTTACTGATAATTATTCTGCTGCTTGCATACTAGCTGATTGCTATGTAAAGTCCCATAATTACTCTCAGAGACCATCCTAACAACTAAAGGGTTCCTATAATAAAGGTAATAAAATACAACAATACATAGCTGATTATACTTTGCAGCAATTTATATCACTACACCTGTCTTTTATAAATAATATAAGGATATTGTACATCCACACATACGTGTGTAATGTATTTCGGGGGGCGGGGGGGGGCTCTCATTGTAGTGGTTATAAACAGCCTTAATGAGAGTCTCCTGCCCAAAACTTTTTATCATTTTTTATAATTTTGTGTTTATTGTCGAATAAAGATTTTGAGTGTGAGTCTGAGTAGTCCCAGAGCAGCTCGGTTGATGTGTGTTTTACATGGCGGTAGTGTGAGAGCAGCCTGTTTAACCGTTAAAGTGCCAATCACAGCTACATTTTTCTCATTACCGCTAAGCATATGATTGTTAAAACATTAAATTCCTTATGAAGATACACAAACAAACCAGTCTAAAGCAAAAAGTAGTCTTAGTCAACAGCTTCCCTTGGGACGCTCTCCACGCATTGCATGCAGTGTCCCAAGAAAAGCTGTTGCCTAAATCTGAAATCAGCACTTTAAGGGTTAAAGTGTGCTTTACGTAGCGGTAGTGTGAGAGCAGCTCGTTTGACGGCCGTTTTAGGCAGCGGAAGTGTGAGAGCAGCTCGTTTGACATGCGCTTTACTTAGCGCTAGTGTGAGAGCAGCTCGTTTGACATGCTCTGTACATGCTGGTGGTGTGACAGCAGCTCGTTTGATGTGCGCTTTACTAAGCGGTAGTGTGAGAGCTGCTCGTTTGACATGCGCTTTACGTGTTGGTAGTGTGAGAGCAGCTCGTTTGAAATGCTCTGCACATGTTGGTAGTGTTACAACAGCTTGTTTGACGTGCGCTTTACGTAGCGGTGGTGTTAAAGCAGCTCCTTTGACGTGTACTTTACGTAGCGGTAGTGTGACAGCAGCTCGTTTGACGTGCACTTTAGGTAGCGATAGTGTGAGAGCAGCTCATTTGACATGCGCTTTACGTGTTGGTAGTGTGAGAGCAGCTCATTTGACATGCGCTTTACGTGTTGGTAGTGTGAGAGCAGCTCGTTTGACATGCGCTTTACGTGTTGGTAGTGTGAGAGCAGCTCGTTTGACGTGCGCTTTACATTTGGGTAGCGTGAGAGCAGTCCGTTGCAAGTGTGCTTTTCATTACGGTAGTGTGAGTGCACATCTTTGGAATGTATCTCCCATGTTGACAGTGCCATTGCAGACTTTAGGAAGTGTCCATGGGAAATGCGTGGGTGCAGGTCCTTTGAAGTCACCCAGGTGGTGATGTGACTGCAGATTTTGTGATGTGTGTCCTCCATGGCGGTGGTATGAGTGCCTTCTGAAATATTTCGCCTGTGTTGGTAGTGTGAGTGCTGGGCTTTATTAACCATAGCTTCCATGGCAGTAGTTGCTGAAAGTAGATCTTTGACGACTATACTCCTTGGGCTGGTATGAGTGCTACACATGTAGTCTCTGGAAATGTAGCCTATCATGTATGGCGATAGGTTGAGTTCTGGTCTTTTGATTTGTCATCAATGGTCGTTCTGTGAGTGCGCTTTTTTTAAATGTGTCATCCAGTGTGGTGTTGTTGTTGGTCTTGTGACACATGAGTGGTTGGCTTCTTAAATGGTGTGAGTCAAGCACGGTGTTGCTGTTGGTCAAGTGAGGCATGAGTGCTGGACTTTTGAAACGTGTCACTCAGTGCAGTGTTCCCACTGGTCTTGTTAGGCGTGAGTGCTCGTCTTTTTAACCGTGTGACCCAATGTAGTTTTGCTCCTGGTGTAAGGCATGAGTGGTGGTCTTTTTTAACGTGTTACCCAGTGTAGTGTTGCTGCCAGTGTAAGGCGTGAGTGGTGGTCTTTTTTAACGTGTTACCCAGTGTAGTGTTGCTGCCAGTGTAAGGCGTGAGTGGTGGTCTTTTTTAACGTGTTACCCAGTGTAGTGTTGCTGCCAGTGTAAGGCGTGAGTGGTGGTCTCTTTTTAACGTGTCAGCAATTGCTGTTGCTCCTAGTCTCGTGATGCATGAATGTTAGTAATTTTAAAAGTCCATGGTTTTGTGGTTTGAGATCTGTCGTCCTTGACTTGGTGTGACTATCAGCGGTTTGAGGTTAGTGATCCTTGGTTTCGTATGAGTGCTAGTAGTTTTGGTTGTGTCATTCTTGGTGTTGTTTGAGGGCTAGTGGTTTGAGGTGTGTCGTCCTTGTTCTTTTTGTGAGTGCTAGTGGTAAGAGGTGTGTCGTCTTTGGTTTCGAGTGAGTGCTGGAGGTTTGAGGTGTGTTGTCCTTGGCTTCGTGTGAGTACTATAGTGGTTTGAGATGTGTTGTCCTTGGTTTCGTGTGAGTGTTATAGTGGTTTGAGGTGTGTTGTCCTTGGTTTCGTGTGAGTGCTATAGTGGTTTGAGGTGTGTTGTCCTTGGTTTCGTGTGAGTGATAGTGGTTTGAGGTGTGTCGTCCTTGATCTGTGTGAGTGCTAGTGGTTTGAGGTGAGTTGTCCTTGGTTTCGTGTGAGTGCCATAGTGGTTTGAGGTGTGTCATCCATGGTTTTGTATGGGAGCGTCAGTGGTTGGCGGTGTGTCATCTACGGTGGTGATGTGCGTCCTGTACAAAATGGACTGGTGTTACAAGTATTGCCCCAACTTGTGAGAAACAAATGCAACAGGAACAAAAAAAGCACACATTATAAGATTTTTGTTAAAATTTAATGTAATCCTACCTGGAACTTGGGTCCTTTGGCATGGCTCTTAATAGCGTCTGCCTGTTCAAGAATGGAATAATCGTGATTGAGTGATGGCCTGTCCACATTTCTTCCCAGTACAGTAGTCGCACTCCAGCCATAAGAGGTGGTAGCTGTTGTAATCAATGTCCAACCTCCCCCGTCTCTGGTCATGTCACAGTACACTCTCATCCTCTGACCCCCTACACGGATGTGAAAGACGCCATCCCCTAATTTCCTGGGATTTGCTTTGGACATGTCGAATATATCTTTACAAGAGGCAGGTAGGCCTAAATCTGGAAATATCATGGGAACAAAAGAAGATAAAAACACTGAAACATTTGTCAACATATTTTTCTGTATAATATATATATATATATTCCCCGTAAACTGGCAGACAGGTACCCCCTTGCCACAACCTTTATTGAAACATTGTGGAAACCAGGAATATTGTGGAAAGTTTAGAAAACATTAAGGATTTAATGTGGATGTATGGTGGAAATAATGTGACAATGGCGGAAAAACATCGTGCATCATGATGAATACATTGCGAATTACTGTGGTCACACGGGACTGACTCCAGAAATATCGTGGTAAATGTGGGAATACTGTGGACTGGAATCAGGGAATATCGTGTACATTGTGGACATAATGTGGGGCGTTTGCAAAGTGCAATGCCGGATATAATGTCGACAAAGATGTTTCTTCATGAATCAAATCAAGTTTTTAGGAGAAACACTATGAAAGGACATTTTTGGTCAAAGTTTTATGGCGGGAATATAGTGGACCCAGAGAGTTTTGTACAATTTTTTACAAGTCTATCCCGGGAACTTGGTGGATCCTGTCAAATTATCTTAAGTTAAACCCGGAAACTCTGTGTATTTTTACAAATGTTCAAACTGAATACTGTGGGCAACATTTAAAAGTCTTTCCTGGGAACTCTTTGGCTGTTCTTAAATTTTCATAATGATGTGGCGAACTCTGTGGATAACCAGGGATTATCTGAGTCTAACCAGAAAACTCTGTGCATCTCCCAGAATTATCAAACTCAATGAAATTGGGAATTCATAGTATAGCCATAAAGTGTCTAAGTCTAACCTGGGAACTATGTGGCTATTTATATATTTTCAAAATTATGATACCAGGAACTCCACGGATAAACAATAAATTTTCTAAATCTAATCAAAGTGTACAAGCACATGGCTTTGAATTCAGCTATAATTTCCAAGCATACTTTGAGTGCACTGTCAATTTCTGGCGCTGTATTTAACATGCTGGATGACTCAGCTGTAATGCAATGGGGATTTTGTGTCACAAAATATTTAATTGATCCTGTGTATTTCATTAATATCTTGTTGTTTTTCTTTTCTGATTTCGGAACATGTATCAAATACATTATAAGTAAGTAGCAATTTAAGATTACTCGGTTGGATTAGAATATTTCATGTGAAAGATTTACTTTTACATTTTAATTGAAACAAGTTCCAACTATTGACTATTGAAATGTAAATGACACATGCACGCTGAGTGTCTTGAAATGCAAAGGAGGTAAACTCGCTCAGTGTATATTGAAATGTAAATGAGATTCGCTGGGTGTACTGGGAGGGCATTTTTTCCCGCAAATATTTCAATCTCACTTTGTTCTTCGTCCTGGGTAATTACGTTTTGCTTTAGATAGGTTCTTCTATTGTACATGCGTAGTGGATAGTTAATACAAATGTAGCATGTATGATAATGTTGAAATTATGGTTAATTTAATGAATTGATACCTGTTTAATGCAATTGGTAATTTCAGTTAAAATTTTTCATATTTGGTTTATTTTCATATGTGTATTCATTGTTTTGTTGTTAATGATTTCGACTAGGCGGGACAATTGTTTTTCTTTAGTTGCTGCTGTTTGCTTCCTTTTTTCTTCCTTTTTTTTTTTTTTTTTTTTTTTGCTTTTTATTTTTGTTTTTTTTTTTCGTTTTTTTTTTGTTTTTTTTGTTTTTTGTTTTTTTTTTGTTGTTTTTTTTCTTGTTTTTTTTGTTTTGTTTTTCTCTTCTTTTTTTTCTTGCTTTTTATTTTTCTCTGCCATGTCCTTTTGTTCGGCTAAAAATAAAGGTGTAAATTTAAGTTTTCATTTTTCTGTTGTTTGTGATTAAGAAAGAAATTTAAGACGGAAGTAATTATGAGTAAATAGTTTCTTTTTCACATGATCTAATACATTTCTCAACTTTAAGAATGTGTATACATACATACATACATACATACATACATACATACATACATTTATGCTCAGTTTTTACAACGAATCAATATTAGCTTCCCAGCAATTTTTGAAAGTGTGTATAAATAATTAGATAAAAGTGAAAGCAACCTCTCACAACGATGCAAAGATAGAATATGTACCACATGATAGAAAATAGTACTTGTAAAAACATTTACATAAATTATAAAATGCACGGCGTAAACGGATCGTGCATGAGAGACTTGGTACAACATTGAACAATGGTAAAGATGGGGTGCAAGTAATATATAGATTATTTCGACATAAGGAGCATTTACAGGAAAATCCATCCCAGTGTCTAAGTAGTCTTTTAAAAGTAGGGAAGTTTTTGGCTGTTGTGAGCTCATTGAGGAGCGAGTTCCAAATCTTAGTACCGAAATTCTTGAAAGAATGAAGACCCCCTTTAGTCGTGTGACAGAATGATGCTCTCAAAGTAATTTTTGCTTTCGAATAGCCATTAGGATTGGGCTTGAAGACACTGTT
Source organism: Hermodice carunculata (assembly GCA_964020975.1). Classification (NCBI taxonomy): domain Eukaryota; kingdom Metazoa; phylum Annelida; class Polychaeta; order Eunicida; family Amphinomidae; genus Hermodice; species Hermodice carunculata. The sequence continues at coordinate 11,020,722 of OZ026621.1, read as the reverse complement.
TATGCATTTAGGGTTGCTGCCCTGGTCAGCTTCATAAACTTCAGTAGCTATGTTTCTAATTCTGGACAATTCCAAAGTAGGAAGATTTGCCATCTTCAGGAGAGTTCTATAGTCCAGATTGTGCCGATCAAAAATAAACTTCAGAGCTCTAAATTGAATTTTCTCTAATTTGGCAGAGTTTGAAGCTCCACAAAAGTGCCAAACAGCTGGATAATAGTTGAAATTCGAAAGGACAAAGGATTTGTAGACACAAATCTGGTATTAATATCTAGAAAATGGCCGAGGCGTAGCAGACAGTTCAGTTGCATAGAAGCTGATATAATAATTTTAGAGATGTGATGAGAGACGTTCAGTCTATTGTCAAGGTGAACACACAGCAGCTTGACACTTTGTTTGTTTGTAATAGTAGATCCCCTTATGTGTATTTCAGATGAGGTGTCTTCATTAGAAATCATACACTGAAACTTGGAAGAATTAGCCTCCATTTGATTTTCTTCACAACATGTAATGAGTGATGACCATTTAAAACTATCTTATTGGCTAAGCTTTCTTTAGTATTAGCCTTGACCAATATGGTATTGTAACAGCACAGAAAACATCATTCATAAAAATATTAAGAATTGATGGTCCTAGAATGGAGCCCAGGGGGACGCCCTTGAAAATGGATTTCTAAGAACTGGTAACATCGAGAATTTTGACTCTTTGTCTTCTGTTGAGAAGATAGTCTGTAAGTAAATTAATGGATGGGGTCGTCATGCCATATGCAGGAAGTTTGGCAGTGATCAGTGCGTGGGGGAGGCAGTCAAAAGCCTTTGACAAGTCAGGGAGTAAAACCCCAGAGAGTAGTCCATTGTCAAGGTCATCCCTCCAAGTGTCGCATATGTCGATAATAACATGCCGAAAGGTAAAACTTTATCGAAAAGCAGATAGACAATCATGGTATATCTTAGAGAGAAAGCCATCAGCCAGCTGCATTTAGAGCACCTTCTCCAAATCTTTGGAGGAGCTGCTCAGAATGCTGGCCCGCCGATGGTTCTTCCTCTCTAGGGCATTTTCTTTTTTGTATATTGGTAAAACTTCTACTGCATTAGCAGAATCTGGAAAACGAGATGTATCTATAGATCTGTTGAAGAGTCTGCAAAACTGCAGAGCAACAATGTCACTGGCTGTGGTTAAAGCTTCGGCTGGGATCTGATCATAACCTGTAGCTTCCTTAGTGTTCAGGCCTTACAGAACAAGCTGAACCTCTTGAGGGGTGGGGTGTCGAAACTGAAAATAAGTTACTGTCTTACATTTGTCAGCAATATTGCGGTCACTATTGTGATTTCGAAAATATTGAACAGAGGCTTCAGTAAAAGCAGGGGCATTGGGAAATTGAGAGGAGTCAGGTAGGTTATGATCAGAGCCGATTTTTTCAGCAATATATGAGTAAAATGAGTTCATAGAGTCGGTAACCTCAACCGAGTCTGCCAAGACCTTACCACCATCCTGAATCATTAAAGTGGGAGATGCTTTTGCTTTTGAAGAAAGAAATGGTTTTATGACTTTCCAGAAATGCTTATTTTTTGGTCCACCCTCGCATCTCTCCTGGACGCACTGTCTGATGGATCATCGTCTTATTGAAGTTGTTTGATTTCACTTTGTCCGATACCTTTCCCAAGAACTATTTATCAGAGTGATACTGTTTGAAACGTTACACTTCTTGTAACGTATGCGTAAACGAGTTTTATTGTTAAAAGCCTTTTTCAAGGTTTTATTCATGAAAAGAGGTTGCTGATCCCGAATTTTCTTGGTTTTTATAGAAGCATAATCATCTAGAATATCTTTAATGAGTATTTCCTGGGCTCAGAGCATTTCATCTGGGTCTTCAAAAATTTCAGGAGCCGAAAAAGGGATCATGCCAATATCCTGCCTAAAGCTATTGGATAAATATTTTGGTAAGACTTGTAGGTAATAGTTCTTGGGGGAGGTCTTGGAAATTTTTGATCTGGCGATGGTCACTATCATAGAGTGGGCATCGCTAGATCCAATGTCAATCACCTGGCTTGGTAGGAACTTGTTATTGACATTGGTGAGGGCTCCATCTAAGGGGAATGGGCCAAACTGTGTATGAAATGTTGGCTCAGTGATCATGTTCTCCATGCAAAATAAGTCCATGTAATCTGTCAGAGGCTTGGACTTGAATTTTGAAAGGAGGTCATAGTTCATGTCACACATGATTAAGATGTTGTCATAAAGATATATTGAATGCTCACTGATAGCTTCCATATCAATAGAGAAGTTACGGTTATTTACCAAGCCTGATGATTTCTATATACCCACAATGAGCCATGGAACCTTCCCGATGAAAAGTTGGGCAGAAAGAGATTCAACATAGGTAATTTCAAAATTCAATCGTACACTGTTGCCATAAAAGACTTCACGAATCATGTACAGCGGCGACTTCCGAGGTCGGGTAACCTGACTGCCTTCAGTCGTCGACTGGCTATGGCTGGTCGTTTTCTCCCTGTAGTCAATCAGGCTACGGGACCTCGGCAGTCGACGCTGCTGACGCTATACATGATCCATTAAGACTTTTATGACTACGGTGCAAGTGGTCAGTTGTTCAAACTCTGTCAAGATTGCCGGCCTAGCTGTGTCTGTGGTTATGTTTTAGGAAAACCCTTATTATCTTCATGGATATTTCATTTTCATAGGTCCGGGATTTAGACTAGCTTAATTTCTGTCACCCATACCCGATTGAAAGTCATCTATACAAGGACGTCGTTGCACTTGTGCGACCCGTCATGTTCTGCATCACTCGCCATACGACATGTTTTCTTGTCATGAAATTGTACGGGAATTATCACTTCATATGAAACAAATAGATAGTGTCCGATATACCATTCATACGCAATTACATCCATAGCCTGACACATTTGATATCGATGTATTTTCATGGCACTTGTTCATGTATACTGACACTACAATTAACAAATTCTCCCTTCATTCACATAAAAGTTCTACCTGCATTGATCGATCGACTGACTTGTCGAGATTTTGTAAGATCTCTATTTGGAAGAAAACATAGCTGGGATTTGGAAATGTGATAAATTCAGGTCTGTTCCATCAATGATCGAGCAGCTATGCCAAGAGATGCAAGCTAATCACCAAACTTTGACACGGGAAATCGCTGATCTCAAGCATTTACTTCAAAATATGTACTACATTAACGGTGATTTGGTCTCTTGTAACGCTACAAAAGCTGCCGAATGTCAAAAACTACACAAAGAAAACCAGGCATTACGAGCCATACTAAGGCAGACTGGCAGAAGGAAAAACAGTGACGAGCAGCGCATTGCTGCTTTGCAGACTGAGGCCTATGCAAATAAACAAAAAACCTCAAATAAAGACCAATGGGTTCTTATCGGCAGTTGCATGGTCAGAAAGGCAAGCTGGTGAACACACTTGTCAGTTCTAAGTCGGGGGACCAGTGAATGATGAACGTGACATGTTACTTGATTTATCTCTGTTCATGCAGTGTAACAGTATTACAATTGTTGTAGGAACAAATGACTGTAATACCCTTCACGGCAAACATGACATTCTTGGAGATTACAAGCTCCTGCTCAAAGGTGCCAAAGTTTTTACCGATGGGGGTACTGTAACTGTTTCCAGTGTATAGCCCGGCGTTGACATGGACTGACAAACTAAGGAATGCATTTAAATATTTAATGCAGGTCTTGAGGCCCTGTGTCAGGAGGAAGCTTGTAACTTGATAAACCAAGACAGTGGATACGAGCCCCAAGATGGAGAAATAAATGTAGGCTGGTTTATAAAGATGGTCTCCATCTCAACCCTCAGGCGCTACTCACTTTAGAGCAAAACTTGGGTATCAAAATCAAACTAGGAGTCACCAGTATTGTAAACCTGTGGCAGGAGGCATCAAAAGAATTAAGCAAAAGCATTAAAAAGAATAGTACTGGCGCGGGTCGGGACCACGTGGTTCTAACAATAACAGGGGCCAGAGAAACCAATCTGACAAGCGTTATAGCATGCACCAAACCACAACAAAAACCACACCAACGGTAACGTTCGGTCAACAAATGGTGGCCGCACCTCCGCAAGCACAATTCACATGGCATCACTCGCACTTTTCGTGAAGAAGGCTCACGTTTTAGAGTGCTAGGTGATCAAGTCAATACAGGTACACCCGTGCTCTGTTTCATCTACGGCGTTCCTGGACATAATTAGACAATATCATTACCATATCCAAACCGTAGTCCTAACAAAACAAATCTAAGTCAATTCCGACCAAAGGCAATGTTTCTTGGTATGTATAGCTGAAACACATAAATTTATGGTTTGAATTTGCCCAAAAGAGACCAAAACGTAAGTGCAAAAGGCCATAGGGTCAAAAAAAAAACATATCTAGTTTTAACATGACAGAATGCAAAAAGGTTTGTTTGAAATTATAGGCCTATTTCAGTAAATTGGCTTGAACAGGTGCATCATTCATGCACAACAGGACCATACAATTTATGAAAAGGGACCAAAATTTGCAGCACATCAGAGAATTTGTAAGCGGAGGTTCTTAACTTGTTGAAAATGTCAATAAAATTCAGTATTTAAAAAGATACTACTTGCAACCACCATCTCAACAATGATCATCATCCATATAAGTCCACAAAGCGACACCAACACCAACTTCAATCCATCAGAAAAACCCTCTAGGCCTAAATCGACCATCAATAAGAATCCAAACAACATGATTATATGATGCGATGTGTTTTAGGCATGTAGTTAAAGACATGATGTTGTTTTAAAGGGGATAAACTAAGAGTATTTCAAAAAGAAAAGTGTTTTAATTTCCAAATATAGTAAGTACATTATAGGCCTCAAATCATTAAAACGTAGTCAAAAATGCATTACAATAGTCAAAATTTGTAAGGATAGCAGTCAAATTTCAAGTTTTATATATTTGGTGACAATTTGAACATTCACGCATTTTCTGCACTTATTGCAGCGCAGTAAGTGTTCCAAGTGTAGTGAAACTGATGTGGTTTTTTATAATTGTCTGATGAATATAGTTTGTTAATGTGAAAGTCATGTCAGGTTTAAGTGTTTAATGTACTCTCTCTCTCTCTCTCTCTCTCTCTCTCTCTCTCGTGTAAATAATTAGCATCTAAATCAGCTGACTGACAAGTTGAACTACGTCTGATTATAAATAAAAAAAAATAAAACTGTTACAGAAAAACAGTTATACTTAAAGTAACCTTCAGGAATTTCAAATTCTCTCTCTCTCTCTCTCTCTCTCTCTCTCTCTCTCTCTCTCTCTCTCTCTCTCTCTCTCTCTCTCTCTCTCTCTCTCTCTCTCTTCATAAAACCGAATTGTTTCTCTGATAAAGGTAGTAGAATTTTACAATAATTAGGACTGTTTTGCAATTTGACCTTTTGAACTTTATAGAATCACGAGTTAGATGTACATTATGCTTGGCTGACTTACAGATGACTTACAATGGCATACTACATTTTTGGAATTCTAAATTATTACCCTAATAATTGACTTATTAGATGATTTGTGGATTTATATGTTTTCTTGAACATTTAAATGTCCTTTCAAAAATACATCTGGAAACCAACTTGAAATGTGATTGCTATCCTTACAAATTTTGACTATTGTAATGCATTTTTGACTACGTTTTAATGATTTGAGGCCTAATGTCACTTGCTTCTGGCTGATGTTTAACATGTGAACCAACGTACTTACTATATTTGGAAATTAAAACACTTTTCTTTTTAAAATACTCTTAGTTTATCTCCTTTAAAACAACATCATGTCTTTAACTACATGCCTAAAACACATCGCATTATATAATCATGTTGTTTGGATTCTTATTGACAGCTATTCTCTGTATTGGTATCGTACGGTGAAAACATGTACATTTGGAGAAAAGTATCTTTTCAATATAAATGATTTCTGCGCCTCACAGCTAAAATTCAAGGCACGCACAGGCTGTTCATGTATTAATAAAATCTAGATCGATGGGGGAATATGTAACTCTACATTTGAATTGTGTGAAAATGAAAAAGAAGACTTATTATTATGCACTGGCCTTAACGCCATAAGAATGTCATGTTACACAGAATTAGAAAGGGAATTAAGAAAATATGGGGCGGAAAAAGTAGGGGCCCTTTATTGTAGCTCGTCTATATTGGAGGAACTATGTCTGTTTTGGGGGACCTTGGGTACTCCTTTCGTGACAACATTGGGGATCTATTTGACAAAATAAGCGAATAGTTTCTGGTTGAGGCGTGGCTTTTAAGAAAAGAGTCTCCTGAGCCGACCAAAAACTCACTTCTCTGCTCCGCTCTCTCACGGGATAGTGCACATTTTCCTTAGGGTAATGCCAAACTGCCCATTGCGCTGTGTCGTTAGGCGGCAGTCACAATCATATTAGGCCTATGCTCAAGTACGTCTTCTGTGTTTTTAGAAGAATATATGCTACGGTTTTATTAAAAGTGCCTGGCGCACCATGGATCCTACCCTGCTCACGGTGCCCCCGTTGTAAAGGGGTTATTTCAAAACCCGGGAACAACGTGGTTATAATGTAGACATACAGACGCCGGGAACATTGTGGTCAGAACTGCTGCCGGGAACATTGTGGTCATTGTGGGAATATTGTGGACATACAGATACCGGGAATATTGTGGCCAGAACTGATGCTGGGAACATTATGGAAATATTATGGACGTACCGATACCGGAAATATTGTGATCAGAAGTGCATTCCGGGAGCATTGTGGTCATTGTGGGAATATTCTGGTCGTTTACATGCCGGGCAAATTATGGACATAACACAAGCTGAATGGATTGGGGAATTGGTTCACATCGGCAATACTGTGGTCACTTCGGCAGCCGCAAAGAGTGTGGTCTTGTGCACTTCGGGAATATTGTGGAATTTCAGGAGTCATGTCTACATACCGGGAATTTTGTGCTCAAACTGAGGCAGGAACATTGTGGCCACAGCTGCGTTTAAAAGGTGCCACATTATATCCGGGATATATTCACCACAGAAACTTCCACGATGTTTCTGCTATACTTTCCCCAAATTCCCGGGATGCGTTTCGGTAAGGGAGGTCTACTCTAACACATAAATTTGTAATGCTGGCGCTCGTATCAAAGGCTATGTCTATGGTCTACGCGTTTTAGTGAGCGCAAGAGAGCTTTTATGGTTACGTTCATCCGAGACTGCAGACAGGAAGTATTAAGTGATTTCGAATCCAGCGTGTCAAAGTTGGCGACATGTGGGGCGATAATTTGGAATCCACTCTGACTGTCTCTCTAAACGACGATCAGAATAATAGTATTAAATCGCTGAAAAATGCTATAATGTACGTGCCTGCATTCTTTAAATCAATAATTCTATTTAATATAAATCTTTATCTCTATATGTCTCCATTTTGACAAAATCCATACCATTCAGCCCAGTTTACTGGTGCGGTGGAGGGAACTGCGGATTTCCCAACGCAAAGCAGTTGCCACACTTTGACTGGCCGTCAGGTGGCGCACAAAAGATAAAGATGCAGAAGACCAGCCAATCGTTGTTGCACAATAGAATAGGCTACACATTTATCAGGATTAAAGCTACGCTTTCTATTAACAGTGCTATCTGTTAACATATTAGATAACGTATACTGAAATTTGTATGCGAAAAAAAAAACACAATTTATCAAATAAAATAACAGAAACGTGCTTCCAATTTTCTTGCATGCATTGACCATGTGGAAAGGATATTCTCCGCCATTTTTGCTGCACTGAGCAGAGGATCACAGTGGATCAAAAACGAGGCTAATTTATGCATACCCTGGACGATGCTCATATATATTCATTCTCCTAATCGCAAAACAGCTATACGGAAAAATATATCTGTCTTGCGACTAGGCAGGGTACCAAAGACGGGATACAAAGAATTCTTGCTTATACGAGAATCAAAGAACGTAAAGGTATAAAAGTAAGTGTAATCTTGAGTATTGGCTGGTTATCACCTCTTTGCTAAGCCTCTGTTATGAACCAGCAGTATGCTTCTCCTCATATTCTGGTACAAACGAATACACAGATTCTGACCGCCCAAGATTCTGTCCACCGAAAATACTGATTAGGGTTAGAGGGGTGAAAAACAAAAGAAGGCGCCCACGTGCTGCTTTCCTGTTTTAAACACTCCCTGCTGCCTCGAAATATATAATCCATATATCGAAAGATTTGTCACACAGCACTTTCTTCATCCCTGCCTACTGATTGAGTTGTCTGATGAATTTTGGCCCTTTTTTGGCCATTTAACTCCTCGCAAAGCCTCTTCATTCCAAATGACTGACTGTTCATTGAACGGAAGTGACCCCGGCGTACGGACTCAAATTTTTTATTTCCCTCTGATTGGTCACCAACAATTCTATGAGTCTCAGATGGCTGCGCCCTGGGGTTAGGATTACAGATAGACCATATACGGATACAATTGTTTGTGACACTCCACTTGAGTGGGTTCGATTAGTATCGCCGTATCAGAAACCAAGGAAAAAGCAATTGAGAAGACCCATAATAAATTAACATGTTTGTCGGCTTTGATGGAGCATTAGCTTTTCCCACGAAAAGAAACACACCTTGCCAGTGACTAGCAAAGCTTGCCACCGCACGTGATGTCACATGGTCGCCACCTAAGTAAAAACCAGTTGACAACTAACTGTTTACCAGTCATATTAATAAGTTAATTTATTCATGTGTTCATTTATTTCTTTGTTTATGTTTTTTCAATTGTTAATTTACACTGACGTCAGCCACGAGCAGGAAAGAATCGGTGGTGCGTCAAACAAAAGCAGTTTGCTGTAAAAGTACGTAAAGAGAAAGTAATAGGACCATAGCTCCATGGAACACACATATATATGTATATATATATATCCCAGCGAGGCGACGTGCCAGCTTAGTCATCATAATTCATACTATATACAATTAGACTAGTGGCCAACCCTAAAAAAGTGGCTTATTTAAGGATATACCCCTCCCTATGGTAGAACAAATAACAACCCATTTTTCTATTAAAGATTGGTATATTCTGCATTGGATTATGATGGTTGTGGTCTTTTAATTTGATGACAGGGGTATTTTATAGCCATATCTTTGAAAATAGTAGTCATCACTTCAACTATCATTCCATACAAGACACTACTGAGCATAACTTCAAAAATAAATTCAAGAAACACACCAAATATGGCTCATAGTATCTGAAATAATATGCCAAGCACTGTACAAATGATGTTTGCATGGTTTTGTTGTCATAAAATGTCGAAAAATACCAAATTTGGGCAAATTAGTGTAAAAATTCCTTCAGGTTCGATATTCTACGGTGCATAAAATGTTACACAGTGCTCGAAGTCCTTGCTCTAGGAAAACATTTAATGCACCAAAAATTGCCCTTATTGTCGAGCTAAAAGGCAATATGTTAGATATGGCCTCACCTTTCTCAGAATTTAAATTGGAGAGAAAAGAGTTACCCCACACCCTTATTTTCTGGCAGGTCTAAAATCGTAATTATTTTTACCATAACTGCCAAAATCTAACTATACAATCAAAAGTGAACAGGTAATGGTTGCAAATCATAACAATGTATGTTTTCAGTCATCCAGTGGTTGTCAAATAAAGCATAAAACTAGAAAAAGAAGATTTGCATCACAGCAAATCTATCTCGGTGCCCTCAAAATGAGAACCATCGTTCAACATAATCTAAATTTCGTGTATTAGCTTAATTTTCATAAATTGAAATGCTCAGCCTTGGTTCTTGGTTCAAAGGATGTGGCCATGTCCCAAACTTATAAAGTGAAGTTTGAATGAAACTAGTATCTATAGTAGTTTTGAACCTATTCAACATTCTAATTTTGTGTATTTGTTCAATTTGCATGAATCATAAGCCTAGAAGAACTTTGGTTTATTGTTCATTGGATGGGGTTATGCCACAAACCCATAATTTGAAGTAGAAATGGCACCTCTATGATAGATTTGAAACTATTAAAGATATACATTGTGCATATTCACTTAATTTGCATAAATTAAAATCCTACAACTTTGGTTCATGTTTCATTGGATGCGGCTTTGCCACAATCCTACAAATTGAAGTTGAAATGGCATCTCTATGAACAATAGTTTTGGAGATACTCAACTTTTAAATTTTTCAATGCCCCTTATTTGCATATTTTGAAATTCTGCAATTATACTGTCCATTAAAGTGGCAAGTGTCACAAAGGTATATATGCTCATTGAAATTTTGAGTCCATCTGCAATACTTTGGAAGATATGGCGCTTTTAAAATTTTTGTTGCCTCTAAAATTTGCATAATTTTAAGCATCACGACTATTCCAAATGAGATGCACACTTTTGCTGGTTCTGTCAGTCATCATGGCAAGCTTGGTGATTTTTTCCAAAAGTGTCTGAGAAAAACTCTGGACCAACTTGGTCAGAAAGAAAGACATTGGCCTTTTATTTCTTTGGTAATTTATCTGAGATAAAAGAAATCCTGTCCTATGTGACATTTATCTGGCATTAGGGGTGATCTAAAATTGCAGGTACCACTGTTCAGTGAAACCTCTCTACAGTGGGCACCTTCGACCAGAGAAAAGTGCCCATGCCTGAGAGGGTCAGCCCTTCTGGGCAGTATTGATGAGTATATGTGCATATACAGTGTACACATATAATAATACAGAGGGATGTATATACATGCAATACAAAACTATCTTTATTCCTTTATTACCTAAACAAATTTTAACAGATGCTGTCACAAAACTACATGTACATGTACCTGTGAACTGAGACATGCACTATACCTACTCAGTATTGGCCATGAAAAACAGGCTTCATCTCACTGGTTACAAGAAAACAAAGACATGAAAGTGTCCATTAAGATGACACAAATTCGCACACTTTTTCAAAATTCACCAAAATGTGAAAACCGTCACTGAGGACTATAAGTCAGACTTTGATCGGTCCAGCAAACTCAGCTCTGTATGTAGTCTATATTTAACAGAGGGTACACTCTGGCTTGTTCTGCCTAGAATTCCAAACCCTCTGATCCCTTGGGACTGATAAGCCTAGCAGCCTCCTAACCTCATGCAGGCAAACACTGCCTGGTCATTCTCAGCCATGGTGCACTTACAGCTCTGTCCAGCATTAGTGTGAACATGGATCAGATATGTTTCTTGCATAAGCAGAAAGAGATTCTCTGTATTTTATTGAGAACATCATCACACAGTGGTTGGGAGTTCCCCCGCCCCACCCCACGCCACTCCTACCTCCCATTTGCCATAAGACCCAAACCTTTCAAATCATAAACCCAGCAGGCATGGCCAGAAGGCTGCCTATGAAGGTGTTACGCTACTAATTCAACCCGCAAAAATGTAAACAAACCAGGTTGCAGTCTGTACCTTCCAAAAAAATTTATAAACCCAAACATATCCTATGCCAAATTGTTCCTTACAACATTATCAATCATCTGAGAACAAGAAAACCTGGTCATCATTGGGAAAATTTCAAGATATTACAGTTTGCTACAGCCAAAGTACTGACAGCAGTCACGCCGCCTTGCGCGGTGACTTGAAGTACTCACATTGTGGCTATGTGTATTCAGTCACTACGCTGGGTATGTTGAAAACTGACCTGTCAATAAATACAGTACACTGTACCTGTCAGTTTCAGAAAAAAAAAAGATGTTACTGTGGTCAGAATTATGTAATAGGCAGCCCCCTGTACCTGTAAGGGTCATTTCTAATATGCACTCTATAATCCTTCTACCCGGACGCCGGCCGATTTACTCACGTAATACCTTAAGGGAACAAGTCATCTCCACAATTATCAAATAAAATGATCTTTGAAGATTGGAAATATTGTTTTGTGTACAAATCATGTTAAAAAGCTTGAACTGGGGCCACTATTTTTCCCTAACAGCTATATGTAATGCAATAAACCAGAATGCATATGAGCAAAAACTGAAAAATTGTATGTGCATGTTGCAGGGGTATGCTACCAAAAATTTTTCCCAATGATGCCTATTGTAAATTGTGTTTTTCATGAGGTAAATATTGTGAAATTCCACAAAAAAAATACATGTCATGTTGGTTTATAGACTTTGGAATTGAATACGGTGACTGTAACTGAAACTCCATACCCTCTCAGATACAGAATTTTGCCCATAGTTGAAATCGCCATCCATCTAAACTGAGCTTTCTGTTCTCTTTAACATTAATATCCTATTTTTGGAGTTTTCATAGTCATGAGTGTGCTCTCCATAATGAAATTGTGACCCAGGAACCCATGACATCAGTTAAAATTGTGTGAGACATGAATCACAAAGCAAATTGTTTGCGGACCTCCCTCATTTTGTACAATTGAGTGTTAATTTTGAGCATAAATGTGATTTAAATTATCAAAATGCACTTTTATGTGTTTATTCATTCATAGAATGTAACATTTCAAGTAATCAAATGAAATGATGACCGTACAGACCTGATAATGGGTCTTTCTGCTGCCCAAAGTAGTCACCTGCAGTGTCCCTCAAGGCGTTACGCTACTAATTCAACCCGTAAAAAATGTAAACAAACCAGGTTGCAGTCTGTACCTTCCAAAATAACTTATAAACCCACGTAATGCCATGAGACAGGTTCAAGTATCATGAATGCAAAATGGTTGCCTAGCAGCATGGAGGCTTATAACATGCAGTACAGCAGAAGCCCTAGTCAAAATGTGGATTGTTGGGAAATTCACTGAATTTAGCATACATTAAAATTCCCCAACTTTTGTTTGCATGCTATTGGATTTGCCAGTTGTCTCAAACCTATATGTGTAAGTTTGAACTGTCTGTTTATCTCCAATAGTTTAGAAGATATGGAGCTTTTATAATTTTAATTGCCCCTCAGTTGCATAACTTTAATCATCATGACTATTCCAAGTCAGTTGCTTAATTTCACTGGTAGGTCAGTCACCATGGCAAGTTTGGTGGTTTTCGAAATAGTAGGGTCGGAGAAAAACTCCGGACAAATCTGGTCGTAAAGAAGAAAGAAAGAAAGAAAGAAAGAAAGAAAGAAAGAAAAAAGAAAGAAAAAGAGAAAGAAAGAAAGAAAGAAAGAAAGAAAGAAAGAAAGAAAGAAAGAAAGAAAGAAAGAAAGAAAGAAAGAAAGAAAGAAAGAAAGAAAGAAAGAAAGAAAGAAAGAAAGAAAGAAAGAAAGAATTCTTGGGAAAACAAAATGTCTGGGTTGGCCCCCAGACATAATAAATCACATACTGGAACTTACTTTCTCAACTGTGTGACGCTGCGCCCGATACCGCCGGGCTCGTCAAAGCCCAGTGGTGTCGGGTGCAACATCGCACAGTTGAGAAAGTAAGTTCCAGTATGTGATTAATTTTATGCTTTGGTTGCAAATCATATAACACAACCCTGTATCATCAAATACAAACAGACAAACAGGCAGATATATACTGTGTCAGTGTTTGGGTAAGTTCCATGTACTATGCTTCCATCTCCTAAAGTTATGATAGATCATGGGATATGGATAAATTTACAAATGATGGTGCCATGATGAGTCCTGGGGAAAAGTGGGTAGTGAATGTGTGTTAGTATATGGCATTCATTGCCAGCATTGGCAAGCAATTTGGAGATGGTGGACTATGTGACAAGTTCTTTTTTTTCCAAAAAATTGCCAAATACTAGTATGTTGATAAGTTCTGTAACACAGAGTCATTTTCCTTATTATCAAAGTACATGCAAATTCTGATATGAGGTTTTTAACTGCAAAATTGTGGTAGAAAAGTTATCAGTGTTTTGGACGAAATAAAAAATGGGTTTGATCTTCATTTGATATCCAAACTCAAAATTTTAAAAGAAAGTGACATTAAATTCACTTGCACTGGATCAATAACTTTGTTCTTGTGTCAAGTTTTAATTTTATCAATGAGGAAGTATTATCAATTGAAGAATAGCGTCCTATAGCGACAAAGCAGTGTTTTTTCTTATTTTCAAAAATAAGGGGGTAGGGGTATTACTTTTTGGTGCTTATAAAATTTTTAGAAACTTGGATTATAATTTCCATGTAACCTCGTAGCCTTATGGCTAAGGAAATTTTTGGTGTATAAAAATGCAATATTGGACAAGAATTGTAAGTTTTGTGACATATTTTTGGGAGATAAAAATGTCAAAATAAAAAATATTTTTGCATAATTGTGCAGTTTTCTACATATTTTCCCATCTTTAAGATCCTAAATGTCTAGTATCATTATTTTCTTACTTTTTCACATAAGTTTTCTTTAATACAAGCCTAATGTCATGAAGTTTCAGCATATATTGCTGATTTTATACAAAAAGCAAGCAAAGTGAGAATTTATTGATTTTTAGAGTGATTCTTCATTATAAATGGTGATAAGATACACCTGTCACTAAAATAAATTACCACAACCATCATTTTCTTATGTCTCATAAACCAATCTTCAATAAAAAATGGGTTGTGTCTTGTTCTACCATGGGGAGGGGTACCCGAGTACTTTTGGGCTTTGACCACTACCCTAAATACAGTCCACACGAAGAGGCCATTCATTTGTCAGTGACTCCACAGACATACTGGTTTTTGCTGTTATATATGAATTCATTTCGCCCTAATATTTTCCCCGAGCTTTTCTCGAAAACGCGAATCTTAGATATGCTAACTTTTCTATGGTTGACCTAGCAGTAAAAGTAAGCATATTGTATTATCTGATCAAGGTGTTTAAAATTTTGCACATAAGGGGCATTTAAAAATTTAAACTTGATATCTTCTAAACTATTACAAGATAGAGACACAAATTTAAATGGTAAAGGTAAAGCTAAAGGTTTGTAAAGATGGGCTATCTAATGGAGATGAAAAACTCAAGTGCAGTAAACTTTATGAAATATGACTGGTGTTACATACTTGGAACATGTTATTGCTTGTTTGTGGCTTTATATTATCTGTAGGAACTTTTGTGACCTTTATAAAACGAAGCCTCCTTGTTACCACAGTAACGAGGAATGGGCCTGCGTATTATGCGGACTCAGATTTCAAAGGATAATGTTATGGTCCGTACGTAACGCGCGGACGCCGACGGGAAAGTGTCAATGATGGGATATATATCCATGTATAACTTGCACATTCTCAAGTATCGTTTATTAGAAACATTTCAAACTTGATTTTTTGTAGCACACATTCAGATTTGCCATGAAGCAAATCTTCTTTTCTAGTTGATTTCCCATGTTTCCGCACTTCAGCTAAAACAAATTTTCAAGACACGGTGGAAAATGTCGTCAGACTCCGTGCCAACATCATACACATGCGCTCCCTGCAGCGAACAAAGTTCATCTTGCTGAGTTAAACTGAAAAGTCTGTGACAAACATGTTTCAAGGGGACTCTCTTCACACTCTCTTTCCATTATTGTTTCAGTTAGGATGTTTTTAGTAGGTCACAAGAAGGAAAATTAAGAGGAGAAGACTAGATTTTCGCAATTTTACATGTAAATAAACAAGACTTGTGACCATTTAGAATTTTGTCAAAGGGTATTTCAGGTTCTGAAGGGGTAATATACCCCCATATGGTGGTTAACGGAAAGATTGTCCATAATCGCATACTTTTCCATGAGTAGGCCCATTTGGTTAACTGCTGGATACAGAAGTAAACAAGATGCTGTGCGAACAGTCAGTCCTCAGATGACCAAGATACTCAACGCATAAGTCACACTCTGGTCTAATGCATGGGTTTTATGAGAGAAAGTCAAAAATGGGACTTCCCATTCAAACTCCCCTTGACTTGCATAATAATCAATAGGGGAGCATGCATTCACCGACAGGGACCAAAATTCAAACATTCGTTATAAATCAGGGACTCAGAGTATCAAAACGTAGTACACCACTTTGTTTAATCTAACCTAAACTTGGACTCACCATCTACATTTCCGCAAAGTTTCAGACCAATTTGTGGGTCGTTTCTAAAACAGAATTCAAAAATAGCAAAATGAAGCAAAACTTCGCAAAAAAAAAAAAAAAAACAAAAAAAAAAAACCGCTACCTGTTGAACGAATTGAGGTCCGGGAGTCCCCAGAAGTGTCCCTATGCAACTGCCAAACAATTGGCTCGGTGGTTTCGAAAAATATTTTTGAAGATTTTGCAACCCCCCCAAAAAAAAAACAAACAAACAAACAAACAAACAAACAAAAACAAAAACAAAAAAAAAAAACAAAACAAAAAAAACGAAAAAATAAAATAAAGAACACACACACAAAACCAAACCAAACGCCCAAAAATAATTACAATAATAATAAAAATCTTAAGATGACTGGAGCTTGATCATTTTAACAAACTTGGGGAGACCCACCCAAGGCACATCCCTACCAAGTGTGACGTAAATCTCCCAGACAGTTTTGGAGAAGTCGAAAATGAGAATTGCCATCAAATTGCAATCCCCATTGACTTCCGTTGTAATCAATAGGATTGATGCATTAACTGACATGTACGCTCAATGAAAAAATAGTTACAGAATCAAAGCTCAAGGGTTTCACCAGCTAGTGAAAACTTTTGTTTAACCATCCCAAAAGGTATACTTACGCCAAGTTTCAGATCAATCTGAGTGACGGTTTTGGAGGAGTCAAAAGCAGCGAAAATACACAGAAATTCGTTAAAAAAAGATAAAAATATAGCATCACCTCTTGAAGAAATTAAGGTGTAGGGGCCGTCATACGTGTTCGTTTGAAGTTTTAAAGCATTTGGCTCATCAGTTTCCGAGGAGAATTTTTTTTTTTTAATTTTGCCTGAAAATAATCGAAAAAGATACTAAAAATCAAAAAATCAAAATCTTTCTTCAGTACGCACTCGAACCAATCTCTGATGTATCCTTCCTTCCGTCCACAGTTAAACTTTGGAACAGCCTGTCTGTTCGTGTTCGAAATTCTGAAAGTGTCGATGAGTTCAAATCCAGGTTCAATAAGAACACAAAGAAGTGTAACAAGTTACATTATCTGGGGAGAGGAGAGTGACAGTCCTCACGCACGCTTGCAAATGAAATGTAGTATACTTCGGTCAAATTTATTCAACAACTGTTTTGTAGAGTATCCAGGGTGTGCCTGTTGTACGGCGAACAAGGAAGCCTTTTATGATTTTCGTGAATGTATGAAATATAAAATTTATTGTGACGAAAATTTTGTCCTACATCTCGCATCTTTTACTGTTGAAACGCTTTTATTTGGGTCTAAGACCGTACGTTCAAAGAAAATGAAGATATTTTAAAGATACCATGGATAAATTATTGAAACAGCTAGATTTGATACTTAATTCGCATGAGTTTAAATGTTGTAAGCAAGTGTATGGTTACATAATTAGAGGGCCACCTGCAGCCATCCTCTCTCTATCTGTGAACACGTGCCGTGCTGTGTTATTCTTCCAGGCGCGTGGCTAGCTACTCTATCGGACTTTTCCTTTGTCGAGTTATTTTTTTGTTTGTTTTTGTTTTTGTTTTTGTTTGTTTGTTTGTTTGTTTGTTTGTTTGTTTTTTGGCAACGGTCCTAAGTGTTGGTAATCGTCTTCTTAAATTTCTCTCTCTTCTGTGTGCAAGTAGGATTGATAAAGGGCACCGCTCTGTTCGTAGTTGCTTCACTGTAATATGTTTACACCAAAAGAAATAATTCGCAGCAGCACCTGTTGAACAAATTAAGGTCTAAAGGGTCCCGAGAAGTGCTCCTATGAAATTGAAAAGCAAGTGGCTGATCAGTTTCGAAGAAGCATAAAGCAATTTTTAAATAGACAGACAGACAGACAGACAGACAGACAGACAGATAGATAGACTGATAGGAATGTAGATAAATTAATAGTAAAACATAAAAAAAAAATCACTGCGGTGTAAAAATTTGAACAAACTTGATAGAAACCCACCCAAGTTATATTCCCACCAAATTTGAAGTGAATCTGGCCGACGGCTTTGAAGAAGTAAAGAATGTGAACAGTCGATGACTGATGGTAGACCTTCGCAATAATAATTTGTACTAACGAAATACAATTACTGATCTGTCGTGGCGACGACCGATGAGCTGGTGAAGCTGTGAACGAGACTGACTAGTTACCTGAGGTAAAAATCAAGTGAAGCTTACTTAGGGATCATGTACAAATAAAACCATTCCAAAATTCCGAGAAATCATCGGACAGGGGGGAGGGGGTCCAAGCGCCAAATCGGAGTGTCTCCAGAGTTTTGGAAACACGCTATTGAGCGCCGTTTCGAGCGTCAAGAGCAGTAAAAGTCACATCAAGCGAGTGTGAAATAACGCATATAATGACAAAATTTCGCCTGTCGCATGTACATCGGTTTTCAATATTTTAAAAAGCTACATTAATTCTGTCACGGAGTGCTCTCAGTGCTGAACTATTTCCCTGTTTGCGTCATTTTACCTTTAGGATGTTTTGCAGTCCACATGAAACTTCGTCCTAGGCGTCATTTTGGCAGAAATGGTAGACAAAATGATGCATTTTTCAGTCCATACCACGATAATGCCTTATAAAAATATCGACTTTACTTGCTGAGATGTATATTGTAACATTTGTGGCATGTTTTGAATACTTTGCTGACTGAAAAACGACAAAACAATGCCAAAACTGCGGCAAAATTGCACTCATTTGACTCCGCCGTAGCCTGTCGTCTCAGAAGAACACATGCCATGTGTGTTACCATCTTTAAGCCCTGGATTTCCACTAATCAGTTAGATGATTTTCTATTGGCTACAAGTTACTGCAATGCCGTTACATTTATTCTAGCAAGGTCATATTTCAAAGCTGCCAGTTGCTGTTTTAGACACCTCTTTCTATTGGCTTTAGATGATTTAATGCAGATCATCATATGACTTTTTGATTAATGGGGTCTGACGTTTGATCACATGGGCCAATAGAAAAAGCGGCTTCCAACTTCCAGTTTACATTATAATATTACAATTACTGCTTCCGCCCAGTTCCGTAATAGGAAGCATGACAACTGTCTGTGCAACCGGACAGCAAAACTGGTCATTTCTGTGCAACTTGAACGTGAAATTGTGACATCTTTTTTATCAGAATAAGATTCAGAAAGGTCATATAAAAAGGATTTGAAATGGTGACGAAAGTTATGGAGTGAAACTACCGGCAGGTTGGGTGCTGATGACAGTAAAACCATGTTTATCATTAACTTAACGTGCGCACACACACAGTTGGAGATTTGTCTTTCCCAAATATTCAAGTTTTGACGCCACAAAGCTTACCGCTTATTGCAAATAACTCGTTAAATATGCTTGGTAATGAAATTTAAAGCACAGGAACCCCATCATATATAGCAACATTCATTCCCCAAAGTACTGGAACAAAATGATGTGTGCTCATTCTGGGGATGTTCGGACCGCGTGTCGCGGCGATCAGCGATACAGGGCCTAATGATCACTGCTATTAGTTTGATGGCCGCGATTACAGCACTCCAAAGTTTCAGGGTTTTAACCTGTTTGTGAATGTCCATGTGTTCATATAGGCACTACCTGCTCCCCAATCGTTTTTTTCTTTCAAGAAATGAAATAAGTTTAAACCAATGTCCGCCATGATATAAGTACAGATAGCGCTGCACGTAAGGACAAGAAGAATGGCTAGCAATAACACTCTGATTTGGTATCTAAATTCCAGGAAATGGTTGATTTTTGACTAAACAGGGGGAGGGTTTAAATTTTATTCCAATGGATAATTGGAGTTTTGGAATGGTTTTAATTGTACATGATCCCTTAGCTGCGTTGCAATGTGGACATTTTCCATCTGAGATCCCCGATAGTTCTATACATTCACCTTTACCTAACATCCCGCTTGGCCTGAAAGTTTACCATTGAGTCACCAATATTTTCGACATTCTTTGAACAGGTCTGCTCAAAAATGGGCCTTTAAACATTTTCTACCACTTTAAACATCATTTTGTCATCAAATTCTTGAGAAAATTGCAATTTTTTCCCTCTGTACATAATTTCATGAAACGAGGTGACCAGTCTGGGCTGCTTGAATGAAGACACAGTTCGTGCATACGTTATTTAACATTTGGCTCATTTCATCTACATATGGCCATGCATTAGAACATTGTGGAGCACTGGAACAGATTAACGAGTCAAAATCTTGTGTGCATGGCCTTGTTTCAGGCAAATCAGATTCCATACGCTATCTTCCGGCCTCACAACCATTGCACAAAACATGTGATTAACGTTTCAGGATAAACGTTTCATGGTAGTTTGATCCATATTTTAAGATAAAGTAGTGGATTAAAGTGAGATTTTTTACAAACAGAAGTGTTAAGCGCAAGGTTCAGCTTATGGCCAGGAACATAGATTAGTCAATCCTCCAAGTTTGGATAAAATACTAGCCCAAACATTGACAAGTTCAGGGCCGAAAGACCGTGAATTTTAGGATAATATTCTTTATGTATTTGGCCACAGTCTGAGCAATCAATCTTTTGCTGCACAAAAGGATGCACAGGTCGAAAAGGGCTGTCAGCTTTGTCTTGTGTGTAAAGTTCACACATAAGGATGCACAGGTCGAGAGGGGCTGTCAGCTTTGTCTATTGTATAAAGTTCACACATAAGGATGCACAGGTCGAGAGGGGTTATCAGCTTTGTCTTGTGTGTAAAGTTCACAATTTGTGGTGCAGAATGTGATTTGTTTTCCTGGTGGTAGTTTACCTTTTGATCGGGTAAGATGGACGGATAACCGTGATGTACATAAAATTGCTCAGGCAAAAAAACAAACAGAAATGTGGAATACCTACCCTCCGATTTTCCCCCACACCCTCCGTGTGTTGTCTGGTAACAGTTACAATGACATTCTTTGTGCGCACCCGTGGAGTCCTTTGCGGCTGCACAAGACGCAACATAAATTTCACTGCAGGCTAGTACCAGGGCACAGACGACCAGGAGTGTGCGGCCTTCCATGCTGAAGAATATCAAGGCAATGAAGTTTATCCGCTGTTTATGTTAGTAAACCCCATATCCTTGTTCCTTGTATATTTGTGGGGGAAAACTATGGCCCAGGGATTGATTTCGGTATAATTATTTGACAACTTACGCCAGGGGCCGTTGATAGCAAAATGTATTTGATTTGTTTTGATTTAGCACTAAACAAAGGTTACACAATGCAATACAATATACACAATACACAAATACAATAAATTAGCATAATACACTAGTACGTCACAGTCCTTCCATAGCCCAACAAAGTCTGCTGACTCGTTTCCAGTGGGTTTCATACAAAGATAAAAATACATTGCATAAATTAAAATCAGAAAACCTAATTACCTCTGACACAAAATATATACGATTATGCAAACCAGATGAATATATGACATAAATCCCTGTATATTTGTACTGGTGTTCTGTGGGACAGGCAATTGGTTTCAGCCTCACTGATCATACATGAAGCGGTGTGCTACTGCCTTCTAGTTGCCTAATGGCATATTGATATTATGCATACAATTACCATCAGGACTTTGCATCTACATTGATATTTTTCCCGAATTTCAAACTATCGTTCATTCACCTCCTTCATCTCATTTAACATATATTTGCACACAGATTTTTTTTTGATACTTTCATTTATAGAGTAACATTGGCTATATTTTATTTTATGACTGAAGATTTACTTTTATACATTAATAAAATATAATCTGATTGAGTTGGGTATTCTTTCAAGGTGCAGGAAGGGCTCACGAAAGTCTATTTGACTTCTTTCCTGTGAGGTCCCGTCGAAGAACAATAAGAAAAAATGCTGGCAATGCTCCAGAATTCCAGGGTGTTGTGCGGAGCAGAATATGAGCAAATCAGCCGGGGTCATATCCTGTAGTGACTGTTTGTATATTTTTAACTAATCGCTTGTCTTATCGTTCCTGTCATTTCTGTCCATTACTGGAGGTCATAGTTGACTTTTGACAGAAACAGGATATGGCGTGCCAACAAAGTTATTAATGACGGGGAAACGTAGACAGCTGACTGCGTTTCACGTAGCCATATGTTTTTGCAACGTTCTTTACAATTATAATATATATATATATATATATATATATATATATATATATATATATATATATATATATATATATGTAAGCATGTATGTATATATGTATATAACCACAAGGGTCTCGTAATGATAACTGCTTTGTGAACAAAGAGAGTGGAAATACGAGTGTGATATTATGATGCATCTTGCAAATAATCATCAAAAATATCTTATATGAGAAATATGCATTATCCAAATCATCAATCATCAAATTACTTAGCCATATTGATAAATCAAGTAAATGTCATCTTGGACTCAACTCACGGAACCCATTCATACATATTTTCTTTTACTGTGATGTTGAATCTGAGCAATGTTTTCATGCCCGGTAGAGGGCGACACCTTTGCTCTGACGACTCCAATTTAAAGAGTTCATGCTATGGTAATTTTTAATTGCTGATTATACCAGCAATTAATTGTATTGTTTATTTTCCTGCCGTGAAATATGGTACTTTTGCTTGCGTACTGTAAAGACGCCAGTGCTGTATATAGGTGTTCTATTATTGTTCATTCATTCAAACAATGATTTATTTATTGTTTTTCTCCGTTATGTTGTCCATTTATGTGAGGCAAACCTTAGTGTCCGGTATTTTAGTCAAGATATATTTTATTGGTTTTTATGTCCGTGAAAAGCTCAGAGCATGAAAATACATACAAATGATACAATACACAAAAGGAGAGTGTACACGACTTACAATGAGTTGCCGAGAACTAATCTGAACTTTTGCGATATTAAAGTAAGCCAAATACATATTTACAAATTGACACAGCCACATCAATCTCAGAAAACAAGAACAACCATAATTACACTTCGACCGTCAGTGAGAAGAGAGGCTTGTTCTTATGTAATCATACTGAGCTTCGTATTAATAGGGATTTTCATCCTCAAAATTCTTGCACTTACAATACATACAAGCTTTCTTTTCTTCTGTGGTTTCCTCAAAATGACTTCCAGTTTCAATTTTCTAGCAATGGTTACTTAGGCACAGTTTAGACAGGGTTAATCGGGACATAAAACAACACTAGTTTAATGTCAAGATTTTATTCTTGAAAGTGAACGTTTCAAACGCATGGTCATTGGCTAAGATGTAGTCAATATAAGACAGAATCGATTTCTGAATCTGGTACACTTGGTGTGGTTAATCATATGTATTTCCACTCTGTTGTTATAAGACATATACGACATGAATTTCCAAGTCAGGTCCATAAGTAACCAGTATCTTGGTGAGCCTACATTGTATTATGCCTGCTCTGTCTGTTATGTCCTTGTGTTTGTTTTCTTGTATATATTTCTGTGCACCCAGTTCCGTCCTGTGTGTGTTTTGTCTTCCTTCTGCTACAGGATTCATGTGGGGCCAAATCCTCTTTTCCAAATCTTCGATTGTTGATTTGGGCATGAAAAATTATATACTTTTACATTTGCTTTTGCTTTTGCTTAATGAAAATTATTTAAACCAACATTTAAACAATCCTGCATTCTGCAATCGTTTTTAAATGTTCGATACTTGCGTAATTTTGGCCCAAGATTCTTAACTTGGCTTTAAATGTGTGTAAAATTAAATACCTGACAATATTGGTCTGGCGAGCATGGCTATAGATGATCCAGAAAAGCGGGCTGGTTGATGTCAGGCCTCTTACTAAGACAAATATAACCAAGCCCGTTGGCTTTGTCTGCAATGGTACCTTCTTCAAAATAAAAAATTAGACTCTATTTTATTTATTTATTTATTTATTTATTTATTTATTTATTTATTCATTTATTTATTCATTTATTTATTTATTTATTCATTCATTCATTCATTTATTTATTTATATATTTATTTATTTAATTATTCATTCAATCATTCATTCATTCATTCATTCATTTATATATTTATTTATTCATTTTTGTATGCTTTTTCCGGCAACTTCTGCTTTACAAAAAAGAGCCCTTCACTTGCTTGCATAACTATATCCAAATATTCAATATTGTCATCCAAAGATTTTCCTCGGCGATTGAATATAGTAAGACTTGGGAGTAACTATTCCAAGCTTCCACAAAGAGCTGTAATGGTATGATCTGAGAGGCATTGCAGATCTTAAGCGCTGTCTCTCATAAATAAGACGTCCAAAGCAAAATAAGCTCGACCCTTTCCTTTTCTTTCTGTTTACACGATAATTGCCATTGTTATTTGAAATAAGTTCAAGAATATAGATGAAAATAACAATCAGGACAGGGCTTTCAGGTTTCAAGCTGTGGATGCAGGCAATAAGTTTTGTTACGCCACTAGTTAAGGACAGGTAAGACACCAAAAATAAATTGCACTTTAGTCAATCCTAGCTCAAACTGTATTCGCGGTAGGATAACATCTCATATATGTGTGTAACCGTCATACTCTAAAGAATTTATATGGCCCGTATTTGGGTGTCTGTGGTGTTAATTGTTGAATAAACAATTGAAAGTTGACCGGAAAGCAACCACCCCATAAATGTCGATATAAGTCACTAATTATTTGTGATAAAATCATAATTACACTTGTTTCTTAGTCCTGACATATTGGCAACAAAAAAAAAAAACGATCCTACGATTTTTCATGTTCGGTTTCGTTTTTCTGTTATCCATCCTCAAAGTTTGACCTTTCAATTTTCCCTTTGATTTTCAGGATGTTCATTTTCTTCATTTCATAGAAAAAGAACGAAGCAAAATTTTGAAAATCGCTGAATGGTTTTTTGCAGTTTAGACATTACAGAATCAAAAGCCGTTAACCGGATTAAATTTCGCCCAGCCGTTTTCTTGGAATAACCAGTCTTAGGTGGGGTTCTCGTCCTTTTATCCTTTCTGAGAAAACAAGTTTCAAAGCCCTTTGATGTTGGTCATTTGCCTCTGAAACAATACCATTTGCTCAAGTTGAGCTGATTTTGGTACAAAACGTGGAAAACATCGTCCCTTAACATTTGGGGAGGTTGTCAATCAATTTTTGGCCCATCACATGAATAAAAGAGCCTTTGAACCACAGAAAGCATTATTCGGCGATCTGTCAAACGGCGACATCGACAGTCTGGTTGCAAAGCGTGACGTCATGGAGGCGGCCCTTCGGGCTCCGTGACCTCAAGCCTGGCAACGAAAGCTGTGTTGCCTTGCATCGGTGGGCGGCCTACGGCCGCTCGTGGTCTGTGCACGGATGGCGGGTTTGGTCTTCCGCCCCCAACCTTTTCATCCCGTTTTTAGGGATAGTATTTTATTGTATTTACTCCTATCTGGATACTTTATGTAGTTAGCTTGTTAGACTTGTCTGTACACAAGACATTTAGTTAGCTTGTCATTATTAT
Organism: Hermodice carunculata; assembly: GCA_964020975.1. Taxonomy (NCBI): domain Eukaryota; kingdom Metazoa; phylum Annelida; class Polychaeta; order Eunicida; family Amphinomidae; genus Hermodice; species Hermodice carunculata. Next base: position 10,995,313 of record OZ026621.1, on the reverse strand, counting down.
GTGATTATTTTGTAGATGAGTTTCAATTCTCTTTCCAACCTGAATTTTGTAACGTTATTTTGTGTGTTTTCTCTGCTGTTCACGTTTATGGTTATTTCGATCTGTTTATTTGCACTTTTATTTCCTCAACCCTGGGTTGCAATAAAATAAAATCATGTACGTGGGTATTGTTGATTAAAGTGTCAGTTTTTTCCCCGCCTGTCTTTGGTGTGCAGGACCACTGGGGTAATCCATCGCGGCACGGCCTTCGAAGGGACATCGTCAGACGATTGCCGCTCCTCTTGAACATTTAAAGTCTCCCTTCGTTAGAACACAAAACAAGCAAGATAACTATAAAGTAAGGCCATGATATGTTAGCATGTTTGCATCTTTTCCCTGCCCACAAACATACTTTCGGCATGTCGCCTTTTTTTCGCATTGCCGCCCTGATACCACTCTCCTTTTGCCATGGACCGTTGCTATCTGCAGCCATGTGACAGGCTGTTAAGTATGATTGACGGGTGGCATTGTTCCGTTGGCGGTTGAAAACCAAAATAATGACACATGAACGTTCGGATGTCCACATGCTTGTGTGGTTTTGGGCGTTTTTCTCATATTTCTACTGTAGTTAAAAGCTTGGGATTTGGACAACTAATGGAAAGGATATTCATCTTGTAAAAACCGTTAAAATATCAAAATCGGCCATGCAAAGATTTTTGGTGTCTTACCAGTCCTTAACTTCGTCTGGACCATGGTGTTTTCATATGTCATTTGAAAATCTAGTCGTGTCCAGGCATATCTATACCAGTCTTTAAAAGTTTGAACTATAGTTTGTTAATTGACAACATTTTATCATAATGAATAATTATCTTATGTATTGTTTGTCGCCCTTGAGTAAAACCCGATTGACCTTCGTCGAAAAAGAAATTTGCAATTCTTTAACATAGTAGTGAAAGCTTCACTATTTTGCCGGACGATTCTGCCACAGTTCTCTGGAGTAGCCATTTACGCAATTCATTGCACCAGCGTGAAATATATGTTTCCGTAATTTGGGAAAAACACCAGAAGCAGTAATCTTATTAAATATTATATGGTAATGATAACACTTTAGGCATTGTGCAGGTCATTTGGATCTTTTCTCCTCACATAATATCCCTCCCATGTATTTATATTTATAAGCGAGTCATTTATTCCAGTCATTTATGTGATATATGGTTTACAGTCATTTTGTGACCTTGGTTATAATAGCTTTGAGCTCATGACTTTATTTACAAAACCGAGTATAAATAAAGCCTTGAACCAATCCATTGATTTCATAAAATTCTTCGATTGGTTGAGCATAAATAAACTCAATTTGAAGTTAAAGTCAAATTGCAGAATACGGTCAAAAAGTAAAAAAAAAAAAGAAAAGGTCTGATTTTCATAAAAACGAGCTAAGGTCTGAACTTGAGAGTCCGTCTCAAAATACACAGTAGTAATTACAGCTGACTTGAAAAGAACGTATTACTAACATTTGGAATAAAATTGCACCTAACAATGGTATACTTTCAAAAGTTCTTCATGTACTTTATGTTACGTTATTCCGGCATTTAAATCATGCATTATTTAATCCATATATATTATGTTGTACAGAGACTTGGGGATCTACTTTTGAAACTCATGTCAAACAACTTTCATTACAAAAAGAGCCATTCGTATTGTGTTTGTGTCTTTTTTTGTCCAGAACCACTTCCTAGTAGTGCTTACCTTATTCCTCAGTCCGAAGTTTTTACTCTCCATAAGCTAACCTGTCCCTGTCTAACCTATATACACATGGATGTACTATTGTCCAAATTGCACAAGTTCTTCTGTAGGATGTTTACATAGGCTGTATTAGCCCAAGTAAGTTAAAAGGTCTTCAGCGGGGAACTACTCAGAACTTCTATCGGAGCCTGTACTCGTACATGTCTCTCTGAATAGTGGCTCCTTGCCTTAGCTAAATGTTCAGCAAGGAAAACCCACATAATGAATAAATACGAAAGTGGCAAATGATGAATTAGCTGAATACGTGAAACTTTGCTTATAAATGCAGAGCTTTATTATGAAAAAAGAATGCTTGGCAAACCAAACATAGCTACTAAGTTTGCATAGTACAAGTTCAGATAAGAACAATTTGACTTACCCCGAACTAGTATGTACCCTTTCTGGTTGGGTAGCTTACCTTAGTGAAACCACCTGCTAGTGTATAGCTGAAGTAAAAAAACAAACTGGGGCATTATATTCAGTCCCAGTGATTGTAAAATAAACAGTTGCAGCTAGAACACCTGAACAAACCGAAAGAAATCCTAAGTACTGCAACAATGGATATCCAGCAGTAGAAATGTAAAACAAACCCGATGATGACACCTGCTCCTAACTTTGAAAATTCCCAAACCATCAATCTCTATTTGGCTGCCAACCCTTAGTTAATGTTTCAATATAATGGGTCAAGTCAGTGATATTTCAGTAAATACAGTCAAATTGTAATAATTTTTGACATTGAGTCAATGTGTACATAGGCATATCAGAAAAGAATAAAAGCCATTACATTTAAGTCAAGAACATGTTATTAAAACATAAATTTTCTTAATTAGATGTTAAGTACAGTCAGGCAACTTGTAGCTGTCGTTGGCCGCTGCTTGTTACCGATAGCCTTTGAGGGGTTTAAACTATTGGAACACATGATATCCTAAAATGCCTCAAAGGTGAACATTAAAAGAAAATGATGTCAAAAGACAAAATTAAGTGGCAAAACAGGCAAGTCCAAAATGTTTAATATTTTTGTAGCCAAACTTTCACTAATCTCTTGATATTAACAGTTTGGTAAATGCGTCTTTCTTACTGATTACTATGAAAGTCAATGGGCATTCTGATTATAATTTCTCATTTTAGAACCGTTTGCCAAATTGACTTCAAACTTGGTGGCAATGTACCTTGGGCGCCTTTCTACAGATTTTTTCTACAAATGGTCACGCTCCAATAATATTTGGATTTTTTATGACATTTCTGTTCTTTAGTTGGGCATATCTTAAATGCTTTTTTCGCCAAACCGCTCGTCCAATTCCTTTGATATCTCACAGGTACACTTTCAGGGACTCCTAGTTTTTAATTTGTTCACCAGGTGGCGCTGCAACTTTTTCCCTGATATTTGCATGATTTTTGTGTGTTTTTGCTACTTTCAACTTCTCCAGAACCGTCTATCAGATTAGACTGAAACTTTTTGAACATGTTCCTCTTGAAACGGTCAAACAAAGTTGTTCACTAGGTGGCACTGCTGTGGATATCTGAGTTTTATTGATTTTTTTAACCCGGGTACTTATCGGTGAACGCACCTTTCCTATTGATTACTATGTAGGTCAATGAGATTTCTAAGGTTAATATACATTTCATAGGCATTCAGCTTAATCTCAACACAGGTGTATTCAGTTGTAACTTTGGTTTAGTGGACAAGCTTACATGTATGTCAGTTGAACATGGGCTGTTCATGCAGTCCTCTAGCTTTACTTTTTATGATATTCTTACTGTTCTTTTTTCGGCAAATCTTAGAAAATATTCTCCAAATCATTCACCCAATTGCTTTGATATCACCAAGGAAAATTCCTTAGGACTCGTCGTTCTTAATTTGTTCTCCAGGTGGTGCTTCAATTTTTCTGTTTTCCTAATTTTTGTGTATTTTTTCTATTTTCGACTTCCTCAGAAACGTCACTCAGATTAAGCTGAACGAATATGTCCCTTGTGTAATGGTCAAACAAAGTTGTTCACTAGGTGGCACTGCTGAGGAATCTTCATTTTAAACGATTTTTCCAATTTGAGTACTTACCAGTAAATGCACCTTTCTTTTTGGTTATTATGTGAGGCAATGGGGATTGTAATGCTTATTCACATTTCTTCATCTCCAAAACTGTTTGCCAGATTTACTTAAACTTGACAGCAGTGTACTTTCAGTGATAAAATTTGGGTTCTGAGTGGTTAGGCCTTTACATTTTGAAAACACCAAAGTCTGTAGTCAATGAAAAACATTTCAAACGTTGTAAGGACCAGTTTAAAATTCCCAGTTGCCTTTTGTGGGTGACTGCCTGTCTCAAACCAGGAGTGAAATTTGTTTCTGCGCATTGGTATTGGAAGATGAAAGTTGATGCTTTGGTAGCCCTGGAATCTCTTGGCTGTCATTGTTGGTTTGGGAATTTATGAATATGGGTCATGTTTCACTGTACTAATTGATAAATACTTCACTGGCTATGTTGTGCTGTGGGATTTGTTCTCCAAATCACAGTCATAATGGAGGTTAAGTGTGTTTATAATGTTCTAGATTCTTAAATATCACAAAAGGATGTAGGTCTAATTTGCCTTTTGCTGTAAACTCAGCTGAGTGACAAGTCAGGAGAAGTTAAAAGTAATAGGCCTACCAGGTTTCTTTTTATGTTTGGTTGAAGTAATACAATTTGGGTTTTGAGTGGTAAGGCCTTTAAATTTTGGAAACACCAAAGTCTGTGGTTAATGAAGAATATTTCAAAGGTTGAGAGGACAGGTTTAAAACCACCAATTGCCTTTTATGGGTGAATGCCTGTCTCAAGTCAGGAGTGAAATTTGTTTCTACACATTGGCATTGGAAGATGAAAGTTGATGCTTTGGTAGCCGTGGAATCTCTTTGCTGTCATTGTTGGGTTTAGAATTTATGAATATGGGTGATGTTTCTCAGTACTATTAGATGTGTTTCTTCCATGTCTGTTCAATTTGTCACGCTTCAGAGATTTTGGATTAAACAGAGCCATATGAGCGGAATTTGCTATCTGCGTTGATATAATATGGCAAGAGCTTTTGAGTTCGGGCATTTTAATTTACATGGGATTATATTCCTCTATAAGCGAAAAATTATGTTTTGGGATGGGTGACCTTGAGCTAATTCCCAAGGTCACAGGGCCATTGTTGAGGTATTTGGATTAAGAAGTGTTGGAGCTATGACTTTGATATTATACAGAATTAAAGTCCTCTATAAGGGCAAGATCACATTTGCAGATGGGCGACCTTGACCTAATTCCCAGGTTACAGAGCTTTGATTTTGTGATCAAGCTTAGGTCAGCTGAGCAAAGGTTGTTCACACAGCTTTTAGTTTCTAGTGTTAATAAGTATAACCCTGATAAACTACATTTAGTTGGACTTGTTGCTTATGTGGATAAGTACGTTTGAACATTCCTTCGGTGTAATATATTGTAATTAAGTTGATATGGTATTGGTTTATGTTTATGTCCTACTAGATGGAGGCATAGGACACAGTCCTCATGCTACCCCTTCTACGTTTTATTCTGCATACTGTTTTGTAATAATATCAATGAAAATAAACAATTAAATTCAATTGAGTTTACCTTAATTACCACATATATGTCATGCTTGTTTCTACCGATATTGAAAGGCATTATTTGCTTTCTATTTCAACATTGCGTTTGGTAAATATCACGAGATCCTTCGACCTCGTGCAAGGTCAGAACACTTGAAGTTAAAGCACTTCACACACAAAACAGCAGTGGGGTATCTGAAAAATATGCATTAATAAAAATCTTAATTATATTTGCAATTATAGTTCGGGTACGCGTCGTGGTTACCCGGCAGTCGGGTTACTGGGCACTACAAGTCAATGTCCTAATAACTAAAATATAAAGTTAACAAGGAATAATAATAATAATAATAATAATAATAATAATAATAATAATAATGATAATAATGATAATCGTCATCGTCATCATCATCGTCATCACCATCATCATCATCATCATCATCATCATCATCATCATCATCATCATCATCATAATCATCATCAATAACAACTTTAGGTAGCGGAGGGGATTGAGCTATAACGGCAAAATCGAGACCCGACGGAAAATGTTTTTTTTTGCCATTTCCGTAAAGTTTGGCACTTTAACTTTCTTGTCACCAAATATGAATACTAAAAAAGCAAAATTTATGTGATCAAAAAAGAAAAAAAAACATGACCATGTTTTAGCTGGCTGCAGCATGAGCATGTCTGTTTACAAATGTATGCTAATTAGCCCGCCAAAGTCGGCTGCTTTCCACAATCCAGGACCGTAGCAACGACAAGCGACCAACTGTGACATTTTGAGGTGCGCTGCTACCAATTCTTGTATAAACTGCTTGACAAGATTAGGACTGATTAATTTGTTTGTTGTGGTGATCAAATGGCCATGTAGATAATTAAATCGATGGGCTCATGTTTTCCTTCTCAGAGTGTGATAAAAAAAAAATTGAAAAATAAGGGCCGATAAAAGGTGGCGATTGTCAAAACGGCACTTGGCGATGGACGTGAGCCTCAGTGTGTTTTTAATGAAGGGGATTTCAACCTATGCGTAAATCGTTACTTCAAACTTATTCTTTTCTTTAAAATGTACAATAGGTTGACTCCACAATACCTCCATGATCTCGTTCCTCGTGACGTTGCATTCACCTCTGGGCGCCTTTTGAGAAATCGCACTGAATTACCCCAAATTAGGTTCACCACCAAATTCTTCGGCGATTCATTTCTCCCGTCTGCCATCAAATTATGGAATAACCTCCCGGTTGATGCTCGTCTCAACAATTCCCTGCCGCAGTTTAAATCTAAATTAAATCTATTATTCTTAAGTGTTGACAAAAAGCCCACATACTTTAAACATGGAAGTCGTTTCCTAAACATATGCCACACGCAGCTACCTCTTAACTTTTCTGTTTTAAATGCCTATTTACATCATGTCAATATCCTTCAAGCCTCAACGTGCGCATGCTCTCATACTACTGAAGATACGAAACATTACTTTTTGTTCTACCCCAAGTAATAATAATAATAATAATTTATTGTGGAAAAACTACCCCTTTACATCGGGGGCACCAGTGGTCCGGGGCAAACCCACGGTGCGTCCATATAAACATATATACATAGTGTGCAAGAAGAATTTAAATCTTGTATACATATACAGAACAGTCAGCAATTGGAGGATTCCCTCCTAAAGCGCCATGCCTCCACTAAAAATCTTTTACATATACAATCAAATAAAAACCCAACTTCGTCGCCAAAACTAAAACCTTCGTCTCCAAGAAGGAAGTTCAACTTTCTGTACAGGGATGACGCCATAAAACTTTGCCACACATAACTAAAACCAATATCATTCAGTGACTGTTCCAATTGCTTGAACGACTTCAATCTAAAAGAGTTTAAACCAGGACATAAAAACATGAAGTGAAAAAGATCATCATCGTTACATTCACAGGTATTACATGCTGTATCTGACATGCCCCACCTTTCTCTATCCTCTCCCAAGCCCAAACACCCTGTACGTGCCATGAATTTTAGGCGGGCGCCATTAAAGTTGTCTGTCGTGAACAGATAATCGCCACGCCATGTAGATCTTTTCAGGGCCCTATACCAGTAAAGAGATCTCTTATCGTCTATTTCCTGAAAAAATTCTACCGTGTAACTTTCTATTGCCCGTTTATTTAAACTATCAAGCCACCCATCACTGTGGGATGAAAATGCACGGTCAATTCCGGCGTTATTAAAGATTTGTCTGATTTCAGTAACATAGGGCCAAATAGTACATACTCCTGTATTTCTATATTCTTCACACATGTCATTAAAAATCAACTTACATAGTCTTGTTTCGGGTACATCAAATTTCATACGATGAAAATACTTAATTCTTGCTTTATCTAAAGTCAATTGAAGTGGTAGCCAACCTAGCTCTCCCAATGTGGCGACCGCTGCCGGGGACGAGCGTAACTGTAAAATAGCTTTAGCCATTGTGTATTGAATTGACTTAAGTGCGTCAGTCGCTTTCTTTGTATTGTTTAGCCACACAGCACAACCATGCGTAGTAGACGGCAGGATAACACTTTTCCAGATGCTGTCACCGAAATTTACTCTATTGACATTGTCATGGGCAGACAAAATACTACACAAATACCCTCTCAAACGAGAAGCTTTAGTGGTAAGACAAGTATTAACATGTGGATCATCTGATAGTGATTTTGAGAACATAATTCCAAGATATTTATACATATTACATTCTTCAATAGGTAAATTACCAATCATCCATTTTCTGGTAGAATTATTGCGTTTGCCTATACTCATAACTTTAGCTTTATCCTGGTTGAAAGACATATTCCATTTTTGCACAAAATTAGCAGCAACATTTAACATGCTTTCTAGTTGTTTTTCGTCCTCTGCAATGAGAGCAATGTCGTCAGCATAAAGTAGGGACGGAATACGTAAGTGTTTATAGCATATACCCAGGTTCTTATTCATAAGCATGTCTACCAAATCAGTCATAACCAAAGAGAACAGGGAAGGGGAGAGGATACATCCTTGTTTCACTCCGTTGATTACGTAAAACCAAGAACTTTCGAAAGGTCCAAAAATCACTTTATTTTCAACTTTACCGTAAAGATTTTGAATAAGACGCCAAGCTTTCCCTTGGATTCCCCTTTCCCATAATTTCAAAAACAATTTATCTCTATTAACAGTATCAAATGCTTTGGATATATCTAGAAATGCCAACCAGGTCTTTAATTTACTTTGCTTTCTAAGACTACAGAGTCCCTTCAGTATGAAAAAATGATCTTCTAATCATCTGTCTTTTCTATATGCTCCGTGTAGCTCTCCCAGAATTCCGTGTTCCTCAAGAAAAGACATGAACTGTTTCTCAATTACTGATATAAAGACCTTGTATACATTAGAAGTAATGGTAATACCACGATAATTGCAAAGTGATTCTTTACTACCACCTTTATGAATGGGCTTCACGTATCCCCGACACCATTCATCAGGGTAACTTTCCAATAATTTACACAGATTAAACAAATCCACTAAGGCTGTGACAAATGTACGCCCTCCATTTTTTAGGAACTCATTGGGTATGTTGTCGATGCCACAAGCTTTCCCATTCTTCAGTTTTTTAATAGCAAAGTTCACCTTGTCATGATCTATAACAACATCAGTTGGACCTTTCGTTTCCCCACAATAATTTAATAGTTTATCAACCGCAGAACTGTCATTATTCATATGAAACTGATTTGTATTACTCGTAATACTTGTATTTGTACCAATGCTTGACCAGTATTCACCTAAAACTTTACATATTGCTTTTGGATCTTCAATGGCACGAGAACTGTCTTTAGGATCAGTGATTCTGATGGGAAATTTGTTGTTACCGTTCAGGCGCTTAAGCATTCGCCAGTTCAGTGTGCAAAGGGTCCGTCTGCTGAACACTGTGTGTCACTAACTCGTTCCAGGTGTAAATCCGACTCTAATAGTTCAGTGCTCTAGTGACATTTTATTAAGTATTCTCTTGAAAGGTAGTGAGGACTTGCCAGACACTGATAATGTATTTATCTTTGAGGCTGTTCAGACGTTCTTATCAGGATCTAGACGTTTTATTTACTAATTTGGTATATGATCTAATTTGAAGTCATTATTTGGCATCAATTGCACTATTTGTGTACAAGCCTTGAATTTAGTCTTCTGTTCCCGTCCAGTGTGTATTGTATATATTCCTGTGCGTCCTCTTATGTGCTGGAGAGCCTCCAGATTAGTCTTATGTACTATTAGGCAATCCAACGAAAATAAATATGTTTATAATTACTCAGAATCATGGCATTGTATACATCATAAAGGCTTACAACCCTTTCTGCAGTCTTGCCCTATCCAAGACCAATTTGCTTTTAATGTTTTTGGCAAAAACTACACGTGAAGATCGAGGAATCCTGACACTGGACCCCTTGGCTATAAATATGCCGCAAACTATAAAAGCGGGGATTCGATTCAGCGTAAATAATTATATCTGCCTTCAATAATTATATGTGTCTTTTCCTGAATGTGAAACGGTGAATAGCATTGAATGTTAACCTTGAAGTAAATTTATATGAAGCACACGCCTCCGCTAAAACTGGTGTCGTCTGTAGCGCTGTCGCATTTTGTGGAACTGGAAGACTGGGACATAGCACATGCACGGACTTGCCCACTTCATACGGGGTGTTTCGAAGTACACTGAGCCAGGGGACAAAAAAAAAAAAAAGCTTCAAAAATTTGACCATCAGGGGGATAAAATAATCTGATTACTGTTAAATGACTGCGAAAAGCGACTCTGCACTCTGCTTTTAGCTGGTTGATCGGTCATATAACATTATTTTGTCTCACTGTGCGCGGCATGTTCCGATACCACTGTGAATACAGGTAGCCGTAACAAGCCTAATGAAAACGCACCAAACACAAATCAAGTGAAAAACATGCTAGCGTTAAATGGTGTCAATGAAGAGCCTAAACTCTGTATTGAGAACTGTTTGTACAACAGAGAACACAAAGACGTTATGATCCAGTGTGTAACATGCATGATTTGGCACCATTACACATGCATTGGTGAAAAAGAGCCGGAAATAAGTGCCATGTGAAACTGCAAAGGCTGTAGATTAATGCCTACTGATGTGCGTCTGATAGTACAGGGAATAAGCAACCTTGAAAACCAAGTTAAGGCAAATAATATAGAAGAGCTCAAAACTCTCAAGGCACAGATCCAATCACTCAACACGAACAATGCTGATCTTGTAAAACAACTATCTGCAAAAACCGCAGAATGCACAGAGCTTAGGCGCGAAAATGCAGAACTTAAAGATGGCCTAAGTAAAACTCACGAAAAGCTCGAATCTAAGGACAACAAAGCATCCTCTGACAACTTAGTGATTGGGAGCTCTATCATTAAGGATGTCACAAGCAGCGACAGTAAGACAGTAGTAAAGTCTATGAGTGGCGCCACAGTCAATGATGTGCATAATGCATTGACAAAAGAAACAAGAAAATATGAAACTGTCATCTTACAAGTTGGTACAAACGAATGTGCCAAGTCCAATGATGCTGATAAGATAATCAATGACTACAAGTTAATGGCTATTGGCGCTAAACAAGTTGCAAAGCATGTCAAAGTATCAAGCCTGTGCCCACGAGTTGACAAATGTGATGCCCAAGAAACGGCAGAAATAGTAAATGCGGGACTAGCAGCCATGTGCATTGACAATGGCTATACATTTATCAATAATGAACCAAAATTTCGTCTCGCTGACGGCACAATAAATGAAGGTGCTTTACAGGAAGATGGCTTGCACCTTTCCCAGTTTCGCACGAGAAAGCTGATCGAAAGTTTTGGTATCCAGTGCCTTGGAGTAAGAACCTCAACAAGCCAATCCAGCCAAAACAAAAGCACACTACCGGGGAAAAGGTCAAATAACGGTCCGTGGTCACGAAACGGGACAGACAATGGTAGGATTACTGAAAGTGGCGCGTGGCAGCATGTTAACAAGCACAATCGCAAGCATGCACAAAAGGAGACGATCAGCAGACGGAACAATACCACGGGTAGCTATGAAGGAGGACGAAACCATACAGATGTAAGGTCCCAAAACGATACAGCGAAGTGTACTTTCTGTGGTGAAAGAAACCATAACTCCACCACGTGCAAGCACGGTCAGAAGATACAGTGCGACACGTGCTGGAAACTCGGACATAAAAAGAAGATATGTTGGTATAACAGTACATATTAGAGGTGTGGCAAAGAAGGTAGGGCCTCCAAGACCAGCACCAGGGAGCCTACCAAAAATAAGACAAAACGCCATCGCCGAGGTAAGCAGCGTAAGTTAAGGAAAGTGTATAAGAAAATTAGACTAGCATACTGTAATGTGCAAAATTTAGGTTTAGCCAAACGATGTGAATTGGCTCATTTACTGGAAAAAGAACACTTTTCTATGTATGCAATGGTTGAAACGTTCCACCAATCTGATCATGACATAATATTTGAGAATATACATCCTCAATATAAGTGGTTAGGCAAAGCAAGGAAGAGCACTGTGAAAAAGACAGGAGGTGGTTTAGGTCTCCTAATTAGCAAAAGTATTGAGGTTCTAGATAACAATGTTTTCGACTCGAAAAATGATGAATTTGAGCGTTTATGGATAAAGGTCAAAGCTGGACAGAATATTTTTATGGTCGGGGTAACTTACTTTCCTAACGATGGAATAGATAAAGATAATAGTTCCTTTCTTATGACTGAACTGATCGAAAATATCAGCCAATTGCAATCTAAGGGTCACCATTGTATTTTGTTGGGAGATTTCAACGGTAAAATAGGAGAATATCGTGTTGAAGGTAAAGCAAGTTTTAATGGCGACCTGCTAGAAAAACTGATAGATACAGCTTATATGAAAGCTTTAAACAAATTTCCCCTATGCACTGGAAAATATACGTGGCATAGAGGTAGCACCAAGACCACTATTGACTATGCACTTATAAGCTCCTCTCTGGAAAATAACATAGACAGTGTCATCATTGATGAAGTTGGTGATTATGACTTAGGCAGTGATCACAATACAATATGTGTTTCGTTTAACTCTTCCGAGTGTAAAAACAATGCCCCTCTGGTAAAAAATATCATGAAGTGGAAAATCAATGAGGTAAAAGACTGGAGTGCTTTCAGACTAGCTTTATCTGCTAAATTTGCAAACTTCGAGTGTGACCTTTCCCAACCTATTAACCAAACATGGCTAGGATGGAAGCAGATTGTTACAGAAGTTGGTGAACAATATGTCGGTAAAAAAGAAATAAAAGACGATAAAAAGCATGTGTGTGACAAAGAAACTAAGAAACTCATTCAAAATCGTAGAACGGCAAATAGGTTCTACAGATATTGGGCAGGCAAAGAAACTTGTGACCCAGAAATTTTGCACGAACTTTGGCAAGAATATTTGCGCAGAAAGCGAGATGTTCACGAAAAAATCAAAACCATTAAAGTCCAAAATAAAATAAAAGTTATCTCTTTAAATTCTAGAAAAGGAACGAAAAACACACGTTCATATTGGCGAATGCTGAAACGTTTGAATGGAAATAATGGACATCCCCTAAAAATCTGCGACCCTAATGACAAAAGCAAAATTATTAACGATCCGAAGAGAATCAGTGAAATATTAGGTACATATTGGAAAAATTTGGGAAATTCTGGGTCACCGACAGGTGATAAAGACCTAAACAATACTTTGATGGAACATCTTTCTTGTGAGGGAGATAAAGTAGACATGTCTGGCCTCACAGATATAGTAATAGATGAAAATGCTACCTGGAATGCCATTAGCAAACTAAAGAACGGTAAAGCCTGTGGTATCGATAATATACCAAACGAATTTTTAAAGCATGGCGGTGAGGCAATTGTTAACTCACTTACGAAAATATTTAAGCTATGTAAAATACTAGAAAGCTTCACAGACGATTGGTCAAAAGGTTATATTAAACCAATATATAAAGACGGTAAGCCAGAGCTACTCAGCAATTATAGAGGAATTACAATTACTTCTAATGTATATAAAGTGTTTGCATCCATGCTTGAAACACAAATGATGTCTTTCTATGAGGAACAGGAAACCTTTTGTGAACTGCAAGGTGCATATAGACAAGGTCGTAGGTTAGAAGATCACTACTTTAGTCTCAAAGGTCTATGTAGTTTAAGAAAGGACAGAAAAGAGAAAACATGGTTAGCATTTCTTGATATCAGCAAAGCTTTTGATACGGTAAACAGAAATCGGATGATGTGCTAACTGTGGAATAGTGGAATTCAAGGTAAAACATGGCGACTAGTACATAGATTGTACGAGAAGGTGGAAAACAAAGTTATATTTGGTCCTTTTGAAAGTAATTGGTACGAAAGTGTTAATGGTGTGAAACAAGGATGCATTCTATCACCCACGCTATTTTCTATTGTAATGAATGATCTGCTCTTTATGCTTAAAGAGCAGAGGTTAGGAATAACCTATCATGAGGAACTTATTCCCGCCTTACTTTATGCAGATGACATTGTTCTGATGGCAAATGATGATAAAAAACTACAGAAAATGCTTAATATTGCACATAGATTTGCTATAAAATGGGGAATGAAATTTAATGACACAAAATTAAAAGTTATGGTAATAGGTAAAAAAATGGATGTGACAAGGAAATGGTTTTTGGGAACGTTGACACTTGAAGAATGCACTATGTATAAATATTTAAGTATTATATTTGCCCAGTCATTACAAGACTCTCCACACATAAAGCAACACTTGAAAGGTAAACTTAGTCGCTTAAATGGATATATATGTAGTATTCTCTCATCGCACGACAATATAAATAGAGTAACGTTTGGTGACAGTCTCTGGAAAAGCCTAATAATGCCTTCACTCTCACATGGCAGTGCAGTATGGTTTAACAATACAAAGGAAAGCACAAGTATTGTAAGATCATTCCAGTACACGGTGGCACGAGCTATTCTACAAGTAAGAGGTACCCCCGCAATGGTGGCAACACTAGGGGAATTTGGCTGGCTACCACTGATAACCATCTTGAATAAACAGAGAGTAAAATATTATCATCATGTAAAGTATAACATTCCAGCAAACAGACTGTGTAAACGAGTACTTTGTGACTTAGAAACAAATTTTCAGTCCGGTCATAAATCTTGCTGGCCATACATGTCACAGATATCCACAATCTTGTCCGAGGCTGGATTAGATAATGTAAATTGCAGAGATACTGGTGACTGGACCTATCCTTTTTGTAAGTTGTCCACGCAAAACTACGTATATGACTTTTTTAAAGATATCGATGAAATGTCCTCCTTGTCATATTACAAATTGATTAAGTATTCCACGCTTGGGGAGAGATACATGTTCCAGGTAAATGACTTCAAGGGCACTAGACTAAAATTTATGGCTAGAACCGGCTGTCTAGGATTGGAAGAAACATTACAGAGATGGAATTTGTCCAACGAAATTTGTAAACTATGTAATCAAGGTATAGAAGATTTATTTCATTTCACTTTCACATGTGAACACTTCAAGGAATTAAGAATTAAGATTTGGCGAAATTTGGAAAAATGCCTGTTGGAACATGGCTATACCCATGTATGGGAACATTTTCCTCGCTCTTCCTTAACTACGAAATTTACGCTACTGTTTGGAATATCATTCAATTATGACCATGCTGTTAATGATATATTTGACAGTGCTTGTAAAACTTTCCTAAAAGAAGCATGGCGTTTCCGTATGGTAGCTCTTGAAGGCGCTGGCTGTGACATTTCTGTGTAGATTCTTAAAAAATTAACTGTGATATATAAGCTAATGTGTATGTGTGTTTATGTGTGTGTATGTGTGTGTGTATGTATATATACACACATGTATATATATATATGTATATGTATATATATATATCTTCAACTGTGCCTGTTCACAGTAAAGAAATAGAGTTGTACAGTTCCTTGTAAGGTGCAGATTCCATAGATTTTAAATGGAGCTCCTATATTGTATATAAGTTTTATCTATTTTGAAGTATATTTTAATTTTATACATTGTAATTATGACGATGATAAACATTTATTTTCTACATTGTAAACCAAAAGTGCACGATGTACTTGTCCTTACGCTTTCTAGAGTTTTCTCCCAATGAGTGGTTTATCTCTAGTTTTAGCGCGGGGGACAAAACTATGATATTGATGATTGGTTACACCGGTTGAAAGCAAACTTTAAATGGGTAAGATACTTGGACGCATCATGGAATAAACCCTGTTCCATCGATGCCCCCGGTGTAAAGGGGTAGTTTTCCTGATAAAATTATTTATTTATTTATTATTTACAAACCTTTGGCATTGGGTGCGGAATTCGCGATTTGGTATTTTGAAGAGGTAGCATCCAAAAGGTATGTGTGATTAATGCTAAGGGAAGGTTAATTTGTCAAAAGAATGTAATGGACAATGTATATGTATATATACATGGAGCTATGAGAAGCCTATTGATGGTTGCATGCGCATGTAAAAAGTAAATTCCAAAATGGTGAATGGATGCTGTTCCACGTACGGCTCAATGCTGAACGTAGGTACAGCCCTACCACACACAAATCCTTACTTTGTAATATAGACGGCTTCTTCTAGTATACTTGGACGCATCATGGAATAAACCCCGTTCCATTGATGCCCCTGCTGTAAAGGGGTAGTTTTTCCGAATAAATTATTATTATTATATTATTACCACTCGCCCGCACTCACCCATCAGGAAGTTTCGGTTTTGTGTCTCGATCAGTTTATTGCAGTTCAAGGGTGAGCCAACTATCTTGCAGTGGGCTAGTTATCTCCACAAAATAGAAAATATGTTACATGAGTGGCAAGGTTTCGAATGGCAATACGCGAGAAAAACATGGCAAAGTGAATGGCATTCTTTATCATAAGGAAGGCGCTAATATGTGGAGGAACTAATGAAATAGGCTTGGCGTATTCTGTTGTGCTCCCGGAAAAAAAAACAAACAAACAAAAACCGCACAAGCCAAGGCCACGATGAACACATTCCCTCACGATGCCCATCCCTATCTCAATTTTGTGGGAATTGGAAACTTTCTTCACTGCCAGACAGACTCGCTCTGCGTAATTGTTAAATTGCGTTTGAAGTGCGTGTCGCCAGGTAAGCAAACACAGTCCGTCCTGGCAGGCAAGAAAGTTTTACCCTTTATTGATCTATGTAACCGTCAGGGTCTGATCAAAGACTACTTCACCAAATCAATGGATTAGGTTATTCAATCTAGCAATACAGTTTCATCACCAATACAACGTTGAAACCAATGGATTCTCAACACATGTAAAACGTTCGCTTTGTGGTTTTTTTTTTTTTTTGTTTTTTTGTTTTTATTGTTTGTTTGTTTGTTTTGTTTCTTCTTTGAAGTATAATTTATCCTGGGAGTGTTTGTTTATCAGTAACATGACAATTGTCTTAAATGTTACGTCACGATCATCCATGTCGACCGCCTATTTAGCATTTATAAGCTACATTCAGAACGACATAGACCTTTCTCCGTCAAGTTGTTCTTTGATCCAAGGTGATGAGAAGTGAGTGAGCAACTCCTGCCTGCCGGGCAGCCTCCTGAGCAGAGCAAGCTGTGAAACTGCAACCCGTTTGTTCAAGCGGCGCCACATGCAAGCAATGTTGCTAGGGTCAAGGTGATGGCACCTTCGGGTCACGTGGCTAATCCGCTTTCGAATCGCCCTTTGAAGCTGTCCCATTCGCGTGGAAACCCGACTGACAAGCTTTCGAGTGTGGCTGCTTTTGATGTCATTCGGGTAAATAACTGCTTTTTTAAGCCAATAAACATCATTGTATGTTGGAAACTAGACATCAAAGATGTTGATTGACCCTTCTTCGAAGTACTGTGACCAAAACGGGCCGAATTTGGAAAGCTGCATTGTCATTATGGCCAACAATGTGCGAGAAAAGGGCCTCAAATCTTTCAACGCCGATTTCTCGGAATGAAATTTTCTGCTTATGAATCAATTTTGTGGACAACGTCAATAAAATCTAATTGATCGATCTGTTTCAAATAATCGTCTTTCGAAAGATAAATATATTATCTGGGAACCGTTTTTTCCTTTTTTGTTTTTTCTTTTGTTGTTGTTGTTGTTTTTCCGTCAGATGTCCCCTTCCGAGACTTTTGTAGTTCACAAAATGAAGTTGATGTTTTAAATGATGATCAAAGAATTCGATAATTCTGTTATTATGTATTCTATTTATAAACAAAAAATACGGCTCCTGCATATTGGTCTATACTTTAATTTTACATAGGTAATACACTTTTGCATCGATTATTTTTAAGCAAATGCGGACAAAATGTCAAATCTGATACCCTCTTGTAAACGGGCGTATAAAACCCTTGAAAATTGCCGTATCGATATGAAATTTCTTTCTAACAAATCTAGATGTCTGAACAATGAATAAAATGTACGGTTTTGTGGGTGAAATGTGAAACATAGTTCATCTATGCAACGTCAAAGTCACGGGACCGCTGCACGCGGCTCAATCCCCTCCGCTACCTTAAATGTCTCACTGTGGAAACCAGTTGGTGAAAATTTACCGGATATATATAAATGAGCATCCAATTACCAATTTTGGATATATGTTCTCGTATTACTCATGACACATATTTTTAGAATTAGTGGGTGGTTTCCAATGCCATGCATGATTCTGTTTAAGATTTTGCTTCCCCCATATATATATATATATATATATATATATATATATATATATATATATATATATATATATATATATATATATTTGGGGGATCCAGACAGCAATTTTGGAGCGGTTGAACACATGGACAAACATATGAAAGACGACCACCCACCCTTTTAGATTAACTGAAAACTTGAATATTTTATAAAAAACAGAATTGTTCGTGAGCTTTTTTCACTTTTCATAGACAATAAATACTGATGCAGGGAGCTTCGGGTTTATGTTGTGTCCTCACTGACATGACGAAACATATAACTAACCTTTCAAAAAAGGAGCACGCTTCACATTGGACGCAGAATTACACGTCACCTTGACGTAAGGGTGGAGTAATTGTGACCATCAAAGACATTTTGGAAAGGAATTTGTTCACTTGCCTGTCTGCTGAACGCTGCTTTTTGCTTCTCGGTGCACGCAGTAATTGGCATCCTGAAAGCATCTTTTTGTTGTCGTCTTTTTTGGCATTGTTACCTTAATAACAATTAATAGTTCAACCATTTTCAATGCCACTCAATCTTTATTTTTGTTTGTTTGTTTGTTTGTTTGTTCGTTTGTTTGTTTGTTTGTTCGTCTAGTGATGGACCTTACATTTGAAATTGTGCATTGTATTTCTGTCTTCTTGTCCAGAGCCATTTCCTAGTAGTTATTACCCTATTCTGCAGTCCGGACTATTTATTCTCCATAAGTTAACCTGTCCCTGTCTGACTTATGTACGTTTCGAAGTACTCTTGTCCATATGGTACACGTTCGTCTGTAAAATTTTGACATAAGCTGTATTAGCCCAAATGAATTAAAGGTCTTCGACGGTTAACTACTCAGAACATGTTTCGGAGCCTATATCCGTATATGTGTCTCTGAGTAGCGGCACTTTGTCTAAGCTAAATATTCAGCAAAGACCACCCACACAATGATGAATAAATATGAACGTGGCAAATGATGAATTAGCTGAATACGTAAATTTTTGCTTGTAAATGCAGAGCTTCATTTTGAAAGAAAAAAAATCTGCCAAACAAACCATGATTACTAAATTTGTATAGTACAGGTTCAGATAAGAACAATTTGACTTACCCCTGAAACAGTATGTACCTTTTCTAGCTGGATAACTTATCTAGATAAACCACCTGCCAGTGTATAACTGAAGTATAAACAAACTGGGGCATTATATATAGTCCCAGTGATTGTAAACTAAAGAGTTGCACTAGACCACCTGTACAAACCAAGGGAAATTCTAACAAGGACTGCAACAATGGACATGCTGCACCAAAAATGTAGAACAGACTCCATGATGACACATACTCCTCACTTTGAAACTCTCCAAACAATTAAGCTTTATTTCACTGCCAACCCTGAGTTAATGTTTCAACGTAATGTGTCAGGCTTGTGTAGAAAATACTGTCAATTTTGAGTATTTTTTTTTAATAATGAGTAAATGCGCATTTAAGCATGTCAGAAAAGAATGAAAGTCATTAGCATTTATGACAACAACATGTTATGAAAACAATTTTTCTGAACACGATTTTTTTATACAATTAGGCAATCTTGTAAGTGTCTTAGGTCACTGGTTGCTATTGATAGCCCCTGGGAGTTTAACCTAACAGAAAACAAGCTCTCCCAAAATGTCTGACAGGTGAACATTTAAACAGAATGATGTCAAAAAATAAAATTAAGTTGCAAAACAGGCAAGTCTAAAATATCTAAAATTATTAAAGCCAAAGTTTCTAACCATCTCCGGATATTTACAGAAAAATTGTAGAAATATTCGATCAAAAGTACATCTTTGAATCCTCTTGACTCAAATTTATTCTAAATAATTTTAGTTTTAGATGCAAAGTCCTGAAATTTAGAACAAATACGACTAAATCTCAAATCTGTGACAAAAACTGTGAAATCCAATAGTTTCCGAAATATTACTGTACCGGGAAAGGATAGTTAACTACTTCAAAGTTAAACTTATCTATTTTGTGATAGACTTTAATACATAACCTGTCATTAGTGACCTGAATATCCAAGTCTAGAAACACATCTCTGAAACAATCTGAATTGTTACCCTCCAAAAGGATATCTCTTGGGTAAATTTCTTTAACAATTTCACTGTATGTATATCCATATATCAAAAAACAAACATCATACAGACGAAAGCATGTGACGTGTGGAATTAAGCTAGCATCACTGGTTGAACTACCATCATGGGTTGCAAACACAATAATTATTATGATAACATCTTGGGATGGAAGCACACAATTCATACCAGATATACAGTAGGCTTTAGGTCAACGATCGTTTAATTTTGGATGATCTTAACCTGTGTTTGTCGACAAAGAATAAAGCCAATGATACTGTATGTAGCACAAATGTCTATAATGTGAAAATTTGATATTACACAATGTGGATGAGGATGACCTTGAACCACTTTCTCAAGGTCATAAACAAATTGCACTTTAAGAGAAGAATTTTCCCGATGCTAATCCGATTGCATGTCAGCCGAACAAGAGGCCCGTGAGCCTCTTATTGAAAAAAAATACAGCATGCGAAAGTAAATGTTTCACCACTACTTGGTACTCGATCACCACTACTTGTTACTTTATCACCACTACTTGGTACTCTATCAGAACTCTTTGACACTCTATCACCACTACTTGGTACTCTATCCCCACTGCTTGGTACTCTATCACCACTACTTGGTACTCTTTCACCACTACTTGGCACTCTTTAAGCACTACTGGTACTCTATCACCACTAGCTGGTACTCTATCACCACTACTTGGTACTTTATCACGATTATTGGTACTCTGTCAGCACTGCTAGGTACCCTATCACGACTACTTGGTACTATATCACCACTACTTGGTAGTCTATTACCGATACTTGCTACTCTATCATAACTAGTTGGTACTGTATCAGCACTGCTTGGCACTCTACCACCACTAATTGGTACTCTACCACGGCTACTTGGTACTCTATCACCGCTACCTGCCACTCTATCACCACTGCTTGGTACTCTATCACCACTACTTGTTACTCTATCTCCACTATTTGGTACTCTTTTACCACTACTCGGTACTTTATCACCACTGCTTGGTACTCTATCATCACTGCTTGGTACTCTATCACCAGTACTTGGTTATCTATCACAACTGCTTGGTACTCTATCAACATTACTTGGTTATCTTTCTCAGCTAATTAGTACTCTATCAGCACTACATGGTACTCTATCACCACTGCTTGGTACTCTATCACAACTACCTGGTCCTCTATCACCACTACTTGGTACTCTATCACCACTACCTGGTACTCTATCACCACTTCTTGGTTATCTATCACCACTACCTGGTACTCACCGCTACTTGGTTATCTGTCATGACTACTTGGTACTCTATCAGCACTACATGGTACTCTATCAGCACTACATGGCCACAGTCACCTTGCCAAGTCGGACCAACGAGACGGCACAGCAGCAACAGGAAGTCATCACCAAACACAAACCGATACACAAAATCTGGGTGGATTAGAGGGGTCAAAATCCATGTAATGTCAACAAAATGTTGGATTAAAAGGCTCTGCAGTTAAAGTAAGAACACTAGAGGATATTGGGGGATACACATAGATAACCACATAGATTACCGTATAGATTACCACGAGAAGTGTGTAGTTTGTTGTCACCAGACAGAAAGGAAAACGTCTGAAACACCTGCTGAGCTGTATTGTAAGGCCCCCCTTTTATATGATAACAGAATGCACGTGCACGTAAAGTCTCATGAGGTTTATTTAGCTTTATTCCATTTACTGTATGTTACAAAGTGACAGCATTATAAAATCTTACACAAAACAGGCCAGTGGGCCATGATAATATTTTAAAAAAACATATCTTTAGAAACTTGCTAATGTTGCTAACTAACACGTGCATCTAATCACATCTATTCCCAGATGTAGACCTCGTCTTCCACTCACATTTGTATGAACTAATATGTTCTGGGTTCATCATTTTTCTTTAAACCAATAATTAAACTGATGTCCTTGGTTAACGTGACCTCTTATCCATGGTCCAACGTCGTACGGTGTTTTCTTGTTATTTTTTAAGATCATCGTTCCCCACCAATCACCGCCTGTCTTTCGAACAGTGAGTAAGGCATATGGATGTGACAGGTCTATCCAGGGCATGCGTTTCTGGATTCCTACGTCACTGTAGGGCCAGTTGTCAAACTTTTTAATGAGCTCAACACCCGTCTGTTTGTCTTCTAGGTTGGTGAACGTGTAATTAGCGGGAGCCTTCCATATACCGCCCCAACGACCACGCCCATTGCCTTCAATACGGTACTGTAACGAAAGATGATTTGGGTTACTTGACCATTTGGTCATATTGACCAGACCATTAATGAACTCATATTTATGAAAAAGAAGCAAATTTTCATTTCATTTCATTTCATTGTGTTTATGCAACAGGCATACATCCATATAAGGGGCGAAATTTGTCTAGAAAATGTGAACACTGACACCTGTAAGTCAGAGTTTCTAAATAGGCCTAAGCATGATAAGGTGCAGTTGTATCCAATCTTTTTTGCCACAAAATTGAACTTCGAGTCAATTCATGCCAGTTGAAAGAAAGTAGAGCGACATTGTCAGAACCTGCATCAGGAAGGGGTTCCCTTGTGCCTGGCAAACATATAACAGCTCACAGGCCCTGGTGAGGGAACAGACACGCAAATGAAGCCAAGTATTTAAGTAACGTTGAACCTATTTGTCAATGAATTATTGCAGACAAAACATGTATTTTCACTGCAAAATCAAACTTGCCGGGCATCCAAGCTGTGGTGGTATGAATATTGGTGGACTCTAGATTGGTAATGATTGGGCGTTAATAGGCACGAATAGTAAATGACACTGCAATTGAAAAAAGAAAAAAAAAATGAAACGCAGAGACCTGACATCGCAATGTCATTCAGATATCATTTCAGTTTGATGCCATTCAGCTCAAAAGATTGCGAAGTAACTCGAAAATGAAATACTATCCTGTTGTGTTTGACTTGATCCACACTCTTTTACTCAATTTAGTCTGTGACGATGGGCTTTTCAAAGTTATTTTTATACACCATATTGCCTCTTGATACAATTATGTCGAGTGGGTTATATGACTGGTAGTTGAACTGCCAAGATACGAATCTAATCTGTGTTTCTAATTGATTCTGACCGTCAATTGCTAAGGAGCTTGTTGATATCTTTAACAATTATGGACATTTTTTATTAAGAAAAAAGTTCAAGATTGGTAAACAGATCTTTGGTTTGGAAGGGAATTAGATGAATAGCTCAAAATTTGATACCATAGGAAGTTGAGCAGGGCCAGTCGTATTATGAAGGAATTTACTTAATATACATTTTTCATTAAAAAGGTTGAAGATCAGTAAAAAGAGATTTGGTTTGGAATGGAATTACATAAATACATATGAAGCTCATCATTTGATAAAGGGAGTTGAGCTGAGCCAGTCATAGTAAGAAGAAATTTTCTAATTGTACATTTTTTTTATTTAAAAAAGGTTGAAGATCGGTAAAAATACCTTTGGTTTGAAATGGAATTAGATGAATGCGTATGTAGCTCATAATTTCATATCATGGGTATTTGAGCTGGGCCAGTCGTATTATGAAGCAATTTTCAATTAACTTATTTTGGCCGGGGACATAGTTATCACATTATGAACAATTGGTGCACAAACATGTTTACATGGTTATATGCAAGCATGAGTGCATGGACGAACGAAAGAATAAATAAAAAACTTGCCAGAAAGGTTTTATCTCTGGAGTGACTCTTCATGTCATCTGCTTGCCCCAGGATGGAATAATCATGATGGCGAGAGGGATACTCAACGTTTCTGGCATAGACAGTGGTTCTGGTCCAGCCCAAACCTGTGTTCGCTGCAGTGATCAGCGTCCAACCGCCGCCATCTCTTGTCATGTCGCAATAGACCTTTACCCTCTGGCTTCCTAGCAGTATCTCATATACCCCATCCCCTAGGATGGCTTTTCTTGCCTTGGTTTGTTCAAGTATAACCTTGCATGACGTGGCACTCACTGGAAAAAAAAGACGTATAAACTGTTACACATCCTTGTCCGCTTATCTATCATTATAACTATTGTTCAATTCATAACGGTGACAAGATTTGTTTATATCTACACACTTTTTACAATCATATATCAAATAAAATGTGCATTAACCAAATAATGACTGTTAAGTTATCATCACCCAACATGATTTTAGTTTGTATTTCCATTGGGAAACTGACCGCCTCAGATATATCCTG
Source organism: Hermodice carunculata (assembly GCA_964020975.1). NCBI lineage: Eukaryota > Metazoa > Annelida > Polychaeta > Eunicida > Amphinomidae > Hermodice > Hermodice carunculata. The sequence goes on along the minus strand of OZ026621.1, from coordinate 10,970,927 downwards.
GTTCCAAAGATATGGGCAGTCTAATTTGGTAATATTCGATGCATGTATACGCCGGAGAGAGATATGGTCCACTAAAAATAAACAACCAGAAAGGTATGTAAAAGCGACAAAAAAGTCTTATGAAGCATGTCGCCTGTAGGTGGCACCACGTGTAACTTCCTTCTGTGTCCACGTGTTGTGGGTGGAGTCATCTGGGACATACACAAAACCTGCTTCATTTATCAGTCGAAAATATCACATGACAAAGGAAGCCCGTGCAGAGTAGTACATCTGACATGCCATATTAAACCATCGCATGCCTTTTTATATGTTTACACGCCCTCCCTGATCTTGAGGTGAAGAAAGTTACATTGTGTCATCGGGCTATGTATTATTGTCCATAACACTAGGAACAGGAATTACATTGTGTCATCAGGCTATGTATTAGAGCCCATAACACTTGGAACAGGAGTTACATTGTAAGATCAGGCTATGTTTTAGTGTCCATAGCACTAGGAACAGGAGTTACATTGTGTCATCAGGCTATGTATTAGTGCCCATAACACTAGGAACAGGAGTTACATTGTGTCATCAGGCTATGTATTAGTGCCCATAAAACTAGAAACAGATGGAAGCTTTATTTCTATCACAGTGCGGCATGTAAAATCATATTTTCCATCCATAATGATTGACAATGAATTCGGTCATGCATGTACTTTCCATATCAATGCAGGCTAACAGTGCGATGTGTATCAGGATAAATAATATCGCACACGATTCAAACAGATTAAAAAAATGTTTTAAAACTTCTGGGTGTGCTTAATATTTAAAACAAGTATAATAATGTTTTTAAAATCAACAACCAGTATTAAGCATTGTCTTGTTCAAATATAACTAATCATTTCATGTCATTTATGTTGGTCAAAACCTCGCCACATTTTTTTTTCTGTTTGCTGTTGTTCTACAACAAACCTGTCTGCTTGTCCCCGGTCATGAACCTTTTTATAATGCTTCCAGCTACGACTGGTCATACATCTTTATATTTATGGTTTTATCTCATCTATTATGTATGGTTTTGTATTTTATCTGTGATACTTCATGTACTTTTAGTCTGAAATAAACTGTACCTTATCTTTCCTAATAATTCTTATTGTAAGTCATAACATTAGAACAGTTTCACAGCAGTTAATAAGTGACATGCTTAACTGCTCTGCATCACACCTCCATACAAAATATTAGTAAATGACACTGATCATAATCTTATTAGCCCCCAGTCTTGGGAAAACACTTACAGAAGACATATGCATGTATACATATCATGACAAAATACAGAGTCAGAAAACAGTTGAAAACTTAAACATCTGCATTAATTATCAATATTACATAAGAGAAAAACCCAAGACCATGTGGTAAGGAACACAGTACGTACACTAACTACACAACTAAATTTTTACAATTCCATATTGGACAATACATCATTAGGGTATGTAATTAAGCTGGGCTAAGTGGGTTAGCTGAATTGTCAACTAAGAACAGTTTCCCTCCTCCCCACATGAGGGTATACACATGAGCCAAGCCCCACCCTCCACCCCCGCACACAGGCCACATACTGGGGAAAATGCAGCTTGGCCAAGTGTAGTATGTGGTTTCAGATTACTACTTACTGCTTATGAAGACGGGCTGATCATATGAACTTGTGATTAATATAAAGGTTATAACAAACACTGCTTTTCTGCTGAGCATATATCTGAAAGCCATTGCTGATAGTAAAAAGACGTCCTTCACAACCAGTTGACGCAGATAAGGAATGAGAGTTGTCAAACTGAAAGCCATTGATGCTACTCAATAGACAACCTTGGTATTCATTTGGCCTTAATAGGGAGTGTTAGGTGTCAAACGCTAAACCATTGTTATCAGTCAAAAGGCGCCCTTATCATCCATTTTGCACAAGTATGGAATATAAGGTGTTCAATGTAAAGCCATTGCTGTAAGTCAAAATACGCCCTTGGCATCCATTTGGCACTGATAGGGAATGTAGGGTGTCAAACGCAAAGCCATTGCTGTTAGTCAAAATACGCCCTTGGCATTCATTTGGCACAGATAGGCAATGTAGGGTGTCAAACGCAAAGCCATTGCTCTTAATCAAAAGACGCCCTTGGCATCCAGTTGGCATAGGTAGGAAATGTAAGATGGCAATGCCCTAAAATCAATCTTAGTATTATTCTCCATAAAACACACCAACCAGGACCATCCACCCCTCTATCTTGACAACACAGCTATCCCTGGGGTTAGCAGCTGAACCCACGTAGGGATTACTCTGCCCTGTGATTTAATTTGGGACGAGCACATCAAGCGTGTAGTAAACAAAGCAAGCAAAAGAATAGCATTAATGGAAAGACTGAAATTCAAATTGTCAAGAAAAGCATAATTAAACTTTACTCAGCAATGATCAGTCCTAATTTAGAAAACGGCAGTGTTATTTTTGATACCTGCAAAAGGAAAATTGTCTGACCTACTTGAATCTGGTCAATATAAGGCAGCCAAAGTACTCTAAGACACACATCTCACGACCAACTTTTAGAAGTGGGATGGCTTCTTTTTCTATTGTACTAAATTTACTGTTCGAAGGCGAAAATAACTAAGGACTATTACAAACATACATCCTCCAGGTTTAAATCCAAATTTCTTAGTGCATAAAGCCGGTGACATCCTCATTGAAAATGTTTTCTATGGTAGAAGCTAGTTTGAAAATAGCACAAACGAATTAATATTTGAGGCTGTTCAACGCTCTATTAGTGCAAGCAGACGATTTTACTCCTAGCCCAATCCTAAGTTGCGTCATGGTCTATTTGATACGCTTTTAACTTTGATAAGTTCTACCGGCTTTAGTGCAGAAACTTCGTTCTGTCCTGTGTGTCTTTGCATGTTCTCTAGAGCATCCAGATAAGCTACTTGATGTACCTTTTGGTCAGTCCAGTTGAAATAAATATGTTTACAATACAGCACAAAAACAAAGCCATTGCTGTTACTCAAAATAAGCCATTGGCATCCAGGTGGCACAGATACAGTATGTATGGTGTGAAACTGAAAGCTATTGCTGTAAGTTTGTGAAAGATAGTTGTTGTTACAAGAGCTTTGGCTAGATGTATATTTTACAACCTATAAATGACTAACATTGCGCGATGAGTTGTGGTTCCATGGCAGAAAACAAAACATATTCAAAGGATATGACATGTACCCTTATCTCTGCCGCTGCATTCTAGGGGTGCTGTTTGGAAACAACAACATTGGCATATTCGAGGGTTGAGGGTGACACTTTTTGTGTTAGTACAAGAACTAACACAACTACTCAAAACACACAAAGCCAGCATGACCAATGCACGACCCATCGTGGCGACTGGTAGCATATAAGAAGCTGAATAATCTCCCTGCCGCTCCTGATTATCAGTTGCATCCTTGTTTGTCCACATGGCACAAAACAACAATAATAATTAGCAACATATCCGGTACTTATGATAATAATTAGCAATATATCTCAAAATTGTATACGTTTATACGCCAACAGGCCACAGACCACAATTATAAATCCTTCTATTTTTCATATTATCATTTTTCAGTCTAAAAAATCAGCATTTTGGTATTTTGAAATTCCGTGAACTGCATTTAAAAGATAAAAATGTCAGACAAATATGGACGGATTTTTGTCATACAATTCCCAGCTCGTTGATTTGTGATAATTGCGATACGAAACAACACCATGATCTCAGCTTTATACAGGTGTATGAACTGTGCTCTTGCCAGGGTCACATGATTGTCCTTCTCCACCATAAAGTTCCCACCTGGCCTGGAAGACAGTGCACCTATATGACCACCAATGAAGCAACTCTGTCATACAGCAAACCTGACTTAGCTAACTTTATTTAAACAGAAGCTACAGCATGCTGAAAACACAGTATTTTCACAATTACGGACTATCTCCGTTGGGATGCACAACCAGCCAATCACAACTGTAGTCTGTAACCTAAGAGACTTAACAAATTTTCTAAAGCTTGTTTAACTGAAGCCACAACTTGTTTTCTGCAAAGGAATTGCGTTAATTTTACCAAACTTCAATATTAAAGAAAATATCAACTTTTTTGCAAGCAACCTTTAAATCTGAAAAATCAGTTTTTATGACAAATAAAACCATTAATTAAAATTTTGAGGAAAATTACATAATTGCATCCAATCAATTCTTTTCTGTCCAATATGAATACGATACACAATGGGCTATGATGCAAACCCAGAATCACTTGCCTGCATGTCCCGCCCTTACAATGAGAGATCAAATTACAATGCCCCACCCCTTAATTTTTACCCCAAATTTGAATATATTGCTAAAATTTTATGAATTTTAGGTGAAATTGGTGATTTTTTTACTTTTTCTGGATAGATTCATTACATTTGTCTGTAAAAAATGTGACATCTATCACTGCTGAGGCATTAATGGTGGATGGGGGGAGTATCAGTTACACCAAGTCAGCATCTAATACCAGTCATTATGGCAGTATTTTCCGGATATAACCTGAATTATGGCAGACAATGGAACAGTTTCAGTGTTTAAAAATTATTAGCCCATCAAAGTGCACAGTTTAAGACCAGTAGGTCACAGATTAGAGCAGCAGTATTCAACAAATTATGTTTTTTGGTACTAAAATTATGGAATTTTAACGCGCCCTTTGTTTGAACATTAGGAGGGCAGTTGGGTGTTCCAGCTTCCACAAACCAATAGTTCTATGCCTTTTTTTCTGCAGTAGACTGTATAAGTTGTGGTTTATTGACATGGTTTCTGGTGTATGTGCACATTTTAGAAAGAAAATGGCAAAAGTTTGTACAGTTACTCCAATATCATAAATGCATATTTGTATTCACAAGTGCTCTGATTTTAAATTTTATAAGTATCCAATTATCAATCCAATTATCAGGCGCAAGTGTTTTCAGACAAGTGTTTAATGGAAGCTAACTTCTTTCCCCTTATTTCATTTTCTGAAACTCTTATAATTATATGTGGTTGTATGTTGAAATTCAAATGTTTTGCCACCTATGTACACTAGCTTGGTAAAAGTTATAAAATCTGCAGTTCATAAGTGCTGTCATCCATATTCATGGATATGAATTGATTCATTTATGTGAAAATAATATGCTGATGAACACAACAGCTCAACAAACTCAGCATGCCTGATTTTAAATGATTTACCCCAGTGACATAAGTGACAAACTTTTGTCTACCAAAATAAATAAATAAATAAATAAATAAATAAATAGATAAAATAAAAATAAAAGGGGGTGGGGTGCGGGTGGGATGGGGGAACAAAAAAAAAAGACAAAAAAACAAAGAAATTTACATTTTAATCTTAGATTTGTACAGCTCTACTGACAAACAATGCGCATTTTTTTCTGGTATGCCGAAAATCACTTTGACATGATTTTGTATAAACAGCTCTGCATATGAATGAAGGCTGTAGGCCTACAATGACAATGCCACAAAATTAAAAGTTTGAAACAGAGGGTCACTAAGTTCCATATAAATGGGATTAGCATATTTTATTCATATCATATTAGCATTGGTAATTTCTCATACACACATATGATTACCTGTGTGGTACCTGTGAGGTATCGCTAAATACAAAGGGCTATGGAAGCTATCTATCTACCAAGCAGTCAGCAAAGGAGGCATAGCCTGTGCACTTGTTAAATGTCTTGCAGCGAATCCTGTTATTATTTTTGCAGGGTGGTTCCACAGATAGGTGCAACATGTTTATGCACAATGATTCGTGACATAAATGTGATACTTCACAAATTTTTAGAAAATTGAGACTGTTAAACTTGATATTCACAGCCGATCTGTGGGTGTAAAACTTCTTTTCTCCTTTCATCAGCTGGCCTCAGGTACACAATACCATAGCCCGAACCATTTGCCTTGTGATCTACAGTCCCAGGACCATATCATGCATACTCCATACATGTAAACGTTGTTAGGATCACTCAAAATTGTCCAGGCAGCTGTCAAAAAGTGCTGACTTCCCATTTTTAACTTGCTTGATGGACGATAATAGAATAACAACATGACCACGTGAGTCCCAATACATAGAGAGTTAGCCCTAATAGACTTAACAAAATTTTTAAAACTTGTTTAACTGAAGCCACAAGTTGTTTTCAGACAAGTGTTTAATGGAAGCTAACATGTGACGCACTGAAACCCGCGGCCCTAATCACGTGACGTACTGCAACCAACAGCACGCATCAGTATGATGTCGTGCAACCTACAGAAGGCATCACATACGGTGTACTGCAACCAACAGTAGGCATCACATGTGACCCACTGCAACCAACAGCATGTATCACATATGCTGTACTGCAGCCAACAGCAGTATCACATGTGGCGCTCCACAACCAACAGCACGCATCACATGTGACGCACTGCAAACAGCAGTACGCATCACATGTGACGCAGTGCAAACAACAGCACACATCACTATGGCACAGTGCAAACAACAGCACGCATCACGTGTGATACAGGACGCAGCATATGTGACGCACTGTAACCAACAGCACGCATCGCATGTGACGAACTGCAACCAACAGCACACATCACATGTGATGTACTGCAAGCAAGAGCACATGTTACATGTGATGTACTGGAAGGATAAGCTGGTTGTTCGTCGTTTCTAACACTCATTCCACGAAGCACGGATTTTTAAAAATTTAATCCACACTTACGATACAACCAGTGTAACTTAAAGTCAGCTTTGACCAATGAGTGATGATAGCTGGGTCATGAACCATATAGCTCTTCCTGTACAAATGACCAATTTACAATAAGCACTTAGAAGCTTTACCACTATCAAAATCAGTAATTCCAAATAGTCTTGAAATAAACGTTTTATTGTCAGGCACAATGCTGGTTTATGTTGGTTCTGTCTTTACACCACACATTAAGGTAAGATGAAGGATAAAGTAATATATGTTATGACTGAATCTTTATCATATTTTTGTGAAACAAAATATACTTCGACGAGAAGTAATAGCTCTACTCACCTGATATAGCGTAAAAAGCACAGATAAGCAATGGATACAACTGCATCTTGACCATCAGGTTTCTCTGATCTGAATATGCCATCATTGTGTCTATTTCGTTTAAAACAACAATAGACAGAATAAAAACAATAAATTAAGCCATATGGCCAAAATAAACAGTTCCGTTGGATGAAATTGCGTTTATAACAATCAAAAATTATGTTTTTGTGGGATTTATTTGCCTGTTTGATGTCAGTGTGGCTGAGCAAATAGTACAGAAAAAGATGATCCACATTCATTAATTCCAAACCCAACAATGACAGCAAAGAGATTCCAAACTTGCAAAAGCATCAACATTTCTATTCCAATACCAACGTGAAGAAACAAATTTCACTTCTGACTGGAGACAGGCAGTCACCCATGAAAGGCAACTGGTGGTTTTAAACCGGTCCTCTCAACCTTAGAAATATTCATCATCAATTGCAGACACTAGTTCTTTTCCAAAATGTATAGGCCTAACCACCCAAAATACAAATTTCATTACTTCTGTCAAAAATGAAAATAGACCTGTTAGGCCTATCACCTTTTAGCTTTCCCGACTTGTTAGTCAACTAGTTTTACAGCAAAAGAATAAAGTAGGCCTACATCGTTTTTGTGATATTTATGAACCTGGAACATTATAAACATACTCTACCTCCACTATAACTATGAGTCGGAGAACAAAGCCCACAGCACAACATAGCCAATGAAGTAATTTTCAAATAGTACAGAAAAAGATGATCCACATTGATTAATTCCAAACCCAACAATGACAGCAAAGAGATTCCAGACTTGCAAAAGCATCAACATTTCTCTTCCAATACCAACGTGAAGAAACAAATTTCACTCCTGACTGGAGACAGGCAGTCACCCATGAAAGGCAACTGGTGGTTTTAAACCGGTCCTCTCAACCTTAGAAATATTCATCATTAATTGCAGACACTAGTTCTTTTCCAAAATGTATAGGCCTAACCACCCAAAACACAAATTTCATTACTTCTGTCAAAAATGAAAATAGACCTGTTAGGCCTATCACCTTTTAGCTTTCCCGACTTGTTAGTCAACTAATTTTACAGCAAAAGAGTAAAGTAGGCCTACATCGTTTTTGTGATATTTATGAACCTGGAACATTATAAACATACTCTACCTCCACTATAACTATGAGTCGGAGAAGAAAGCCCACAGCACAACATAGCCAATGAAGTAATTTTCAAATAGTACAGAAAAAGATGATCCACATTGATTAATTCCAAACCCAACAATGACAGCAAAGAGATTCCAGACTTACCAAAGCATCAACATTTCTCTTCCAATACCAACGTGAAGAAACAAATTTCACTTCTGACTGGAGACGGGCAGTCACCCATGAAAGGCAACTGGTGGTTTTAAACCGGTCCTCTCAACCTTAGAAATATTCATCATTAATTGCAGACACTAGTTCTTTGCAGACACTAGTTCTTTAAAGTCACTATAATCCAAATCCTGGTACACTCTGTTTACACTTAGGTTTCTCTCCAGCCTGAAATATGGCAAGTCACGCACACTTAAAGCCTTAACCAAACAAACTGGGGACGAAGTCTAGGCATTATTCAAATACATGTACATATATTCTGAAAATTCCCTTAATAGAGTACTACTGTATATGTTTATATCAACATTATTAAATGTTTTCTGCATTATCAGCTTTTGAATCTGACAGTGACTGGCCTTGGCAATGTCAAAGATTCCAACATACAAAAGTCTGAGTCTCTTTCAGCAATTATTTAAGTTCTTTATGGACCGATAATAAACAAAATAGTCCAGGGAAAACTTCTAGAGTTCTATAGAGACAGAAAATGGACAAACTAAAATATAAAAGAAATATCGTAATTTTGCGGGGCAAATACCGACAATGAATCAAATTTTCAGGCCCTGATGATAAAGGACAGTGGGCATCATGAGTCGATGTTGGGGTACACCTGTAGCTGTGGTGATTTGGAAAATTTGTATGATAGCGTAACACTCTTGCAGTCGCGAGACAAATCTTTACAGAGGGGGAAAATGTGAAGGATGAGTAAAACCATCCTGTAGGAAATAGAAGATACTCGTCTCTTATGTCATATTATATCACCAAGTATGTCTCAAGATGACTCGTTTCTTATGTCATATTATTACATCAAGTAATAAACACTTTATTGCAATAAAGATCCACGAGGGACCATGGCACATACATACAAAAGAGCCCTCTGGGGCTACAAGTAGTAATTACAGTTAAACATAAATACGCACACACCTACTGGTGTCTTTCCACCATGACACAGAAAGTATAAATCCAGCTATATAAATGTACTACTGTTATTGCTGTCCATCAAGTTGGCACTGAAACGTTCATTACAAAAAAAACAAACAAAAAAAAACAAAAAAACCAATAAATTACTTATACATGATACACTACACTACAAGTAGAATGACTTGAATGCAGGAAAATTCAGCACCTGAGATTCTATAGATCAGTTAAAATACACCCTTTGCACTTAACTCACATGTCACCTGCTGAATAAATCTTAAGTCTTGACTCTTGCGTGATGGACGGGATCATACTTAATAGGCACTTCGCAAGCAAATGGACATGTTGCTTGTGGTACATGTGGTCTTTTCTTATTTCAAAAGCCCTGAAACAGAATTGCACAAGCAATCTGGCCTCCTGCTGACAGAAGATACAAAAATTTTGAGTTGTCATCCAGCCTTAAAAAGTCTTATATATACCGAGCACAGTCTCAAAAAGGTCTTTTCTTTCTAGGGTGTACATTTTACACTGTATGAGGAAGTGACACTCATCTTCAACCACATTGCATTTTGGACATAGTCTATTTGCAGCTGGGATATGGGCCACTTTCAATACTTAGTTGTGACTACTGATTCTTAAACTGGTTAATGCTTTAGGCTGGAGACCAATTGAAATGTGGCTTAAATGATTTTCATAACCAAGGCCTGATTTAAATTTGGCATATGTCCGTAGTTTGCAATTTTTACCATTTGTTCTTAAAAGGTAATTTTCTTTGAACAGTTTAGTAAGGTTTTTCCTCATCTCCTCTCTTGATAACTGGGTGTATCCTTATAATTTTTCATTGTTTTTTACCTTAGCCCACCAATCAATGGAGTTTGTATTTTGACATGCAGTAACGGCCATCCCTGAGACAAGTATGTCTTAAGATGACTCGTCTTTTATGTCATATTATATCACCAAGTATGTCTTAAGATGACTCGTCCCTTACGTCATATTATATCACCAAGCATGTCATAAGATGACTCGTCTCTTATGTCATATTATATCACCAAGTATGTCATAAGATGACTCGTCTCTTATGTCATATTATATCACCAGGTTTGTCATCAGATGAGTCGTCTTTTATGTCATATTATATTACCAAGTTGTCCTAAGATGACTTGTCTCTTATGTCATATTATATCACCAGGTATGTCCTAAGTTGACTCGTGTCTTATGTCATATTATACCACGAAGTATGTCTTAAGATGACTCGTCTCTTATGTCATATTAAATCACCAAGTATGTCATAAGATGACTTGTCTCTAATGTTATATTATATTACCAAGTATGTCTTAAGATGCCTCGTCTCATATGTCATATTATATCAACAATTGTGTCATAAGATGACTTGTCTCTTATGTCATATTATATTACTAAGTATGTCTTAAGATGCCTCGTCTCTGATGTCATATGTGAATAAGTATGTCTTAAGATGACTCATGTGTTATGTCGGATTATATCATCAAGTATGTCATAATATGAGTCGTCTATTATGTCATATTATATTACCAAGTTGTCTTAAGATGACTTGTCTCTTATGTCATATTACATCACCAGGTGTGTCCTAAGATGACTCGTGTCTTGTGTCATATTATATTACGACATATGTCTTAAGATGACTTGTCTCTTATGTCATATTATGTCACCAGGTGTGTCCTAAGATGACTCGTGTCTTGTGTCATATTATATCACGACATATGTCTTAAGATGACTTGTCTCTTATGTCATATTATATTACCAAGTATGTCTTAAGATACCTCGTCTCTTATGTCATATTATATCAACAATTATGTCATACGATGCCTCGTCTCTTATGTCATATTATATCACCAAGTATATCTTAAGATGACTCATCTCTTATGTCCTATTTTATCAACAGGTATGCCTTAAGATGACTTGTCTCTTATGTCATATTATATCAACAAATATGTCTTTAGATGACTCATCTCTTATGTCATATATTAACAAGTATGTCTTAAGATGACTCATCTCTTATGTCACATTATATCAACAAGTATGTCTTAAGATGACTCATCTCTTATGTCACATTATATCAACAAGTATGTCTTAAAATGACTGGTCTCTTATGTCATATTTTATCACCAATTATGTCTTTTGATGACTCATCTCTTATGTCATATTATATCACCAAGTATGTCTTAAGATGACTTGTCTCTTTTGTCAGATTATATCCCCAAGTATGTCTTAAAATGACTCGTCTCTTATGTCATATTATATCAACAAGTATATCTTGAGATGCCTCGTCTCTTATGTCATATCACATCACCAAGTATATCTTAAGATGACTCATCTCTTATGTCATATGATATCACCAAGTATGTCTTAAGATGACTTGACTCTTATGTCATATTATATCACCAAGTATGTCTTAAGATGACTTGTCTGTTATGTCATATTACATCACCAAGTATGTCTTTAGATGACTCATCTCTTATGTCATATTACATCACCAAGTATGTCATAAGATGACTCATGTCTTGTGTCATATTATATCACCAAGTATGTCATAAGATGTGTCGTCTCTTATGTCATATTATATCACTAAGTATGTCTTAAGATGCAGGCTTATGCCATCCGTTCATTACCCAGCACCTTTCATCATCAAAACACAAAAGAACAAAAATTATGTATTGAACATGAATGTAGGTATTTTACGAACAAATAGTTAGAAGCACAAAAGTTCCCGGTACTTGAATATTTAACCGAGGGAAAGAAACCATTTAGAAATATATCCTTCCAAAGAACGCATGTCTTAATTATTTTATCATTATTCACATTTTCCTCTTATGTGACTCTAACTGATAAATTCGTTCATAGAGCTTGTGGCCTGTGCAGGGCAATGACGCGCATTGTTAACCACATGTACTAGAATGTACAATTGAAGCTTAAGTTTTTACAGTATCGGTCATCTTGCATAAATGTAGGTCACATACTTCAATTGTTTTATTTTTATTTTATTTTCTACTTTATTTTTCAATTGTTGATTAAACAAGGAGTGTTTGTTATAAACCTTACAACATAAGGGTAAAATGACAGGCAAACAGCTTAATATCCGAATCGCCTTTCAAATTTGCCCGGATCTGCTTGTATCAACCCAGTTGTTTGCCCCTCCCAGAGCGAGTCATAATGACAGCAAAATGCATTGGCCTTATCACTTTGCATACTTCCAAACCTGGTGACCATATTGGCCTGCTGCACAGTTGGGTCAGTTCACAGAAGGTTGTTGTACCCTGATTGGTCTTCACAGTCACTGTCATTCCGTGGGTTTCTTTTCGTTTTTACAACCAACAATAAATGTTTAAATTTGTCAGTACATAAATGTTTTGACCTGTCAGCATATAAAAAGAAAAGAAAGAGACCTAGACCACTTTGTATGGTGCAAATCAGGACGGGCTTCGTGAGTTTAAACCGATACGCCTAAGTCAAGTATTCAGAATTTTAATGCCGTCCTTGATACGACCAGTTTTAATTAAAATATGCTAAAAGTCGGATCAAGCTCCCATTATTCGTGGCCGGAAATTTGTAACAACATCTATTTAATCACGACAACATGCACATATTGTCAGGAAGCGTCTCGATTAAGCCGTTTTCAGCCGAATTCGCCGATTATCCCGTTCTAACTCCAATTCTGATCCGATTCGTATCTTTTGCACGGTAAAAACGACGGAATCTATCGCGACAGCGTCCCGATTCTCCCGAATGCGATCCGACAAAGATCATAGAATGATCATACAGTGAAGCGACGCATTCGACAAGATCTGGTTGCTATATGGACTCAATAAGCAAGAAACGGAAATGAAAAATTTCTCCAGATCATGATGATTCCACAGGACACCGCCCAGACCACACAGGCAATTGTTGCGATTTGGATCCGATTCAGCAGAATCTGTCACGACATGGCCACGATTGAAATCCAACAAGACAGAAGTGGCTGACTTTCCCGAATGTTTATCCAGAAGCCAAATGGTTTGAGCTTTTGCTACCGAAAACAAAACCAATTGTGCTTGGTTACCTACTACGGCCCCGCTAAAGACAATGGATTTTTTTGCCTCTTTGCATTGACTTTATCCAAGTTATGGTCTGACTGTGAACTATTTATTTTAGGTGACATAAACACTTACTTCTCATAGAAAGACAGTAGTGTTTACAAGTCATTTAAAAGGGTATTGGATCTTTTTAACTGGATTAAGTGTGTAAATACCCGTGGCAGAGTCACCAGTACATCGGAAACAATATTTGGCCTTGTAATTAGTAAAGCACAGAAATGTGTCAATCTGGCACAATATGCATTCAGATTTAATGATTGTAGGGTCAGCATTGACATACGCCAGTTTGTTTATCCATAGATTGATTGTAAATTGTATAAAATGCGCTAAGTTGCATGTATTAAAGGTCATCTGTTCCATTGATTATACAGCATGAGTAGTTCCAGCACATGTTTATTGAAGGTATAAATGGTGCAATTGAAAATTACAAACGACTATGAAACTTTATGTAGGACCATTGTTGTTCAAATCAGAACAATATATCAAAAATTTAAAAAATATATACAAATAAAAAAGCACATTTTCAGCACTTAGGAACACACATAATGATTAGTATACTTTTGTTGTTTAGGAAATTTCCAAAGAAGATAATCCATTGAGTTCATGATTTAAACGTAACGGAAATAGTAAAAAGGATCTTTCCATCGTTTTTTGTAGATGTTCATTGAAAGCTGTATGTCTTCTGACAAAGATTTTTGTATTCTATTTCTATGGTTCTAAGTTGAAAAAACGATCCCATCATCTAAAAAGTTTAAACAATAGATCACTTAAATTTAATCACTTTTAAATGATTTCTTTTAAAAACCCAGAATTATTTGCGTTCACAAATCATGTTTTTGTTCTTTTGGCCAGATCTAGACAGGTTCTAAAAATGGATTCAATAAGCTCACTAACAGACTGACTGACGGACAGACTCACTGACAGACGGACCGACCGACCGATTGACAGACAGACAGAAACATGGACTATTTTCAAACATTTCACGAAAGACCGATAATCAATACACCAATGTGTCCTTTGTGGCTCTATCCTCAAAGAATACAAAATACCGTGGACTGGTCCTTTCTTTGAGAGACTATTCCAAAGGCACATCCAAAAGTTGTCACATAATGCAGGTGGTCTCTCAATGGTGGTCACATAGCACCAACAAATAGCACTTGAGGCCTGTTAAATGTGGCCTTTACACGCCGGTGGTGTTAGATTGGAGTGGTCTGTCAAAAGAGAGACTACTGTAACGCATATTTCCGACGAAAGAGAAAGAGGTAAACACAAACAAAAATACATTTAAATACAAAAAAACAAATAGTCCAAATTCCACATATTAATAAGAAGAAAGAAATTGATCGTGTAAACAGAAAAAAGGGGGCAAATGTATAATGTTTATCAAGGTCATCATTAGAGATGGTTTGATCAATGTTAACATGGTAATGCTGTTGTAGTTCCGTGGTCACAAAACATATATATGTTCGGTGCTCCTTTGATGCTGGTCAACTTGCATGTGTACAGTCCCCGATCTGGGACAATTCCAAACACAGAAATTCACTTGTACTGGAATAAATACAATGAAGTGGTCCATGTCGATTATGGCATTCACGCATACCTGCCGCCATTGGACCATTCCTTTTAGGAATGGAGATTTGGTACAGTTAGTATGTGACTTTCCCATTTTCGGCTAGGTGATTGGTGCTGTAGCTTTCTGGTTCGAGACCCAGCCGTTCCGTGGTCACAGAACAATAGGTACCAGATTGGTTATGAACGGTTATACATAGGCTTAGTTAAAAACATGTCATTAAACCTACTTTATCAAGCACTTCCAAATTACATAAAAATCTTGTTTTAATCATGGTAGAAATACATTAACGTTGATTTGTGTAGCATTTGTCTTTCTCGAATGTCACTCACATCACTTAAATATGAATTTAACGAATATAACGGCAATAGACTGTTTTATGGTGAACGAATACAGCATTTACCGTTGAGCGGCGGATACGATTTTTAATGTTTAGCGGCGATTTTGACGAATTGCTACCTCTAAAGGTTAAAATAATTTTGTGACAAGCATGCTGAGCGTATCAGTCAACACATAATGTATTCAGAAATTATGCATACCTAATGAAATACCCCACCCATGTGCATATTTGGACTCGACTCGTGGTAAGAAATAAAATCATAGTCATTTGTCCTGTTAAATCCTTTACGAAAAACTGGATACAGATTTTCAGTTGACGCAGCACTGCTGGTATAAATACCCGGATGGCTGGTTGGTCAGGCAACCAAGCTACAACTGTGTGGCGGAGAAGATCCGTGTAATGTAAGGCTCACAATATGTGATTTTATATCACTTAGCCTCATGCTGTCTCGTTCATTTATTTTACCCTTTTTTGGCATGATTTGGAATTGTGAGTGGCTCCTAAGCATTATCAGATTTCTTTCATTTCTGTCTCCTTGGTTCATCCTTGGCTATCCTTAACATGTGTTGAACTGCCTTATTTTTACAAATAATTCCCAATACTTCTGTTCTTGTCCAACGGCAATAACAAATATTTATGTTATGGCCTTTCTCTTTAACCTCTCAAAAGTTATCTGCCAAGCGACAATTAAATAGGCAAAGCCATAACATGTCCTGGGGAATCCGGAATGGAGAATTAATTATTTCAGAATCACTTAAAATCCTATTTAACATGTGGATTTCTTGTGTGCTGTATGGATTTAAAACGTTTATTACGATCCTTGTTTTGTGGATCTCCAGGGCCTAGTCCAACATCAAATTGCTGTATGACTATTTTCCGTTCCCCCAAGGTGTGAATTTTATTATTTGTCTTATTTTGATTGAGTTGAGTTGCATGCTTTAGGTTTAAGATTCTATGATGTACATTTGCTCATAAGATTGCATTTTTTCCATACTTATTTTAAGATATTTGACTTCCTTTTTCTGTGCTGATCCTATTTCATTATCTGTTTCAACATCAGTCATTGTTGCTGTGCCGAACAGACTCTTGGAAATAAATTTAATAAACCACACTTTGTTCTTCGTCGTGTAGAAGGTGAATAGAGGGATATCAAGGCTTAAACTTTCAATAAGTTCTTGCAGAATTTATTTTACATATACGTAATTTTAAAGGACGGTTCATGTGTATTACAATATTTGCTTCAGGTTTTCAGGCAAAACAATCTGATTTTGCTTTGTTGTTACACAATCTCATGTTTTTTTCAATATGAATCTTTTTTGGAATAGGAAAGAAATACAATATATATATATAGATAGATAGATAGATAGATAGATAGATAGATAGATAGATAGATAGATAGATAGATAGATAGATAGATAGATAGATAGATAGATAGATAGATAGATAGATAGATAGATAGATAGATAGATAGATAGATAGATAGATAGATAGATAGATAGATAGATAGATAGATAGATAGATAGATAGATAGATAGATAGATAGATAGATAGATAACCTGGCGAAACCAGAGCCGCACGATAGCATTTAATAGTTGTACCCTAACAAAAATTAGTGAACGTACGCCTGAAAGCAGGACGATCATAAGACGCGTGGCAGGGTTCAAAATATAAAAAAATGCGTCAAATATATTGTGAAAATTATAACAAACAAGCAAATGTTAAGCTTATAAAAATTACACCATTATAGCGACTTCGCTTTCAAGACCTTGCAAGCAATTCTAAAGCTTCCTCGTCGGTCAGGTCTTCATGCGTGAAACTTGCCTCTCGCTCAAGCGCTCATATGCATTCGAGACGTACGCTGTGAAACTGACCTCGCTGGTAACATAACAAAAAATATGATCTGGGTATGATTGTTGACCTATCATTGCTTATGGAATGACTGTTGTGCTTGACACAAAACTGAGGGAAAGCTATATTAATGAAATAGTGAGCCATTGCTACACTTGGCAAAAACATAATAACGCAGAATACAACAACTGAACAGAAGCAATTTGGACAATGTATCCATGAAGAGAAAATACCGTATAATGTTGCGCGGACACGGAGGGCAACAGCTTTGTAGTCGGGCTAAAACGGTCATGTAAACCAGGTCATTTAAGCCATTAAGTGCGCATGCTCAGAAAGCGTGGTGCTTTTCACTCAGGTAAAGAAACAATATGATGCATATATTATAAATTTAAGATTTGGAAGTTGACAAGTTGCACCTATAACTACAGATGTGTAGTTTTTGTGTTTTTTTCTGTAATATAAATATTTTCTACACACGTTTTAGATAGAAAAAGATAGAAAACTTCGATATTGCACATTGGTTGTACAGGAGTGTGCTTGTGTCGGAGTATCAAAGCGATGTAATTCGAGCAAATATGGAATGCATATAACTTTCATGTATATACATCGTTCTAATAAGCAAGCTTCATAATAGATTTTCGGAACTCTGTTGGTACGCCAGATCACTCACACATATTTATACACATTGTGGGACGAATTGGGGCACACTTAATCGTTGTTTATCTTTGCCGGTATCTTATGCAAAAACAACCAAGACTTTATTTTAAAATACAGGTGCAGACCACCATGGCGGCCTGATCTCGGTTTTCGGACTCTACAAATCACAGTATTGCAATACGGACATAACAGATTGGGACTAAAAACAAAAAGCCGTCATCAGATTTGCGGACAATACTCCCAGCATTTAATATGCAAAATAAATATCGCCCATTATGATGTGACATTTTGCAATCATCTTTCCCTTATGTTGATCCAAAAAATGCAATTATTGGTTCCAGTTTTCTTGGATTCATTGTGACATGACAGCCACTGATCTAATTATCTCTGCTCGATGGGCACATGTGTGCATTCCCATTCACTCCCATGATTACTTAGTCGGAGACAGGTTACAGAGAGCTAGACATACATCTTGAGTTGCAAGTCATTGATGCTTATAAACTGTACCACTCTCTATTTATATTTGCGTTTCAGTGATTATTTGATATTTTTGGCTGTTTCAGGCCAGCATGTTTTACATAGATTATAAGGGCCGCTATTGGTTAGTTTGACCCTGCTTCTCGGTTGGCAATGCATGTTGTTCACAGGATGCTGCATTCAAGAAGACCACATTCATCACGCCGTGTAATAAAACCAAATACATTGCCCATTGATTTAAAGCTCCTTCATTGTGATGTGAACTTTAAAAATGTTTAACAAAGTTCATATCTTTTCTTCTTCAGTATGGCCATTTGAATGTGATCATCAAGGAGTTCATCCTTTCAAGATTCGGAGAGGAAATATGGCGAAAAGTGTTGTAAGGCATTTCATTTTTTTCAACCATTTTGCTTAGTCAAACTGCTCTTACAAGTGTCAACAAGGACACTTTTGTTCAATATTCACAGACCGTCTAGGCCAGTGAAGGGGAACATATAATGTCCAGCCTGGCTACAATGTCCTCTGTTTTGACAAAAGCGGTGGTTTTAACCAGTGGCTGGGAAGAGGCTCAAGTACAAGCGAGACAATAGAAGACTAAGACGGCGTAAAAAGTAAATCAAACATGACGTAATATTACTGTCAAACGTGACGTAATATGACTGTCAAAAATTATGTAATATGACTGTCAAACATGGCGTAATATGACTGTCAATTATGACATAATATTGTTGCCAGTTGTTCTGTATATGTTAAGAACAAAATGTTGCTGTGAGCAGAGCGTGGCTTGTTATTGGCACATAGCAGAATCTCACTAGAAAAGAACTGGTACAATATCAAAATTCTGAGAAATAGATCAAGAGATCTGTGTTTTGTCGTAAGTAGACGCTACGACATGAGCATTTTTGAATATGTATAACAAGTCATTCAGTTCGAAAGGAAGGCAATCACTTGCTTACTTTTTTAGGTCGCAGTCTCGCTGTGCTTCATCTTATGATACTTACACCTTGCATGATGATGACACCACGAGGAAACTGATAGACGGCGCTCTTATTATGCTGGGTAGCGAAAACAATTTTTTTTGGTGACATCGTCGTTTCTGAGGGCCTACTAATGGATTACTTGTTAAATTGTGCACCAAAATGCTCATGGATGTATAGTGTTTGTAAAATGGATCGTAATACTGAAAAAGGAATGGATTTTCACTGGCATAATCATAACTTCTCAGTTATGTGAAACAAAAGCCCATCTGTTCATTAAATAATATTAAATCTGAAAATTAGTTTTTGAACCCAATGTATTAATATTTGTAAAGTGATATTCGGACAACAGACAGATTGTCTGTATCGTATCATATTTGGGCATTACGGACTTTCGAAACTACGTCTGTCTTGGATAAACCATTGCGCTGTCTGGAAAATTAAGAAATCAGTAGCCATGTTGCCTCATCTTTCCGTCTCGCCTTGTCAAGTAAGTGACTGTTTCCGTTTATTTGTGCGTGTAAATGAATCGATCTGCTTTTACTTTTATGTTTGTGGCGTAAATGTATGTGTGTTCTTAGGTGTGAGGACCATGTGTCATTATTTCCATATGTTATGCTTCTGTCGTTGGAATAAACTATAACAGCTATTTTCCATTTTCTTTTATATAAGCTGCAAATGTTGTGGTCCTTTTTCCCGGAGCTCCAAAGCAATCTAAAGCCAATCGACCAAATTAATTTCTTCTATAGAAGAAAAAACAGGAAAACATCATGGTGCTCGACTGGGCTAAGCATACGTTACCTTCAACTAACGCAAGAGACATGAGTTTCAAAGCTCACGGACTTTATTAAAATTTTGACATTCGCTGATTATATACATACATACATATATATATATATATATATATATATATATATATATATATATATATATGTATGTATATATATATATATATATATATATATATATATATATATATATATATATATATATATATATATATATATATATATATATATATATATATATATATATATATATATATATATATATATATATATATATATATATATATATATATAGTCACGACAAAGTTCCGGCCGCGGACTATATTCACAAAGATTTTTTGTACCGTAACGAATTTAGCATTTAATTTTAAATCACCTTGTTTGATGCCATATTGCTTAATCCTGGGTCAAATCCCGAACCAATGCAAGTTTCAACCACTCTCAGCTTGTGCGACTATTGCACAAAACGTACGATTAACATTTCTGAATTTTTCCGCCATGTTACTTTGATCCAAATGTGTAGATTAAGTAGCGGGTTAAACAGCATTTTAAAAAAATGAAATGTTATGCGCAAAGTTCAGTGTATAGCCAGTGACGTGGATTGGTTAAACTTCGAAGTTTTGATCAAATTGATTAAATTTTAAATCACCTTGTTTGATGCCATTTTGATCTATTATTAACCCAAAGATTAACTACTTCAGGACTAAAAGCCGATGAAATCTAATTTTAAGGTCAAATTCTTTGTGAATTTGGCAACAGTCTGAGCAACTGATCTTTTGCTGCAAACTTATGACACGAGGTCATAAGGGTGCACAGGTTAAGAGCATTTGTCAGCTTTGTATCAGATGTAAATTAAAAATTTGTGGTGTAGGATGTGATTTATTCCACCTTGCTGGCAGTTTAACTTTTGAATCAGTAAGAAGGATGGATAACAGGGATGCACATTTAATTCCTCGGCCAAGGAAACAAGCAGAAATTTGGAATACCTACCCTCCGATCTTCTCCTGTACCATCTGTATGTTGTCTGGCAACAGTTACAATGACAGTATCTGTTCGCAGCCCCAGAGTTCTTTGTGGTTGCACAAGATGCAGTGTAAATGTTATTGCAGATCAAGACCAGGGCACAGAGGATCAGAAGTGTGCGACCTTCCATGCTGGAGAAAAGCAAGACAGTGAAGGTTGTCAACTGTTTATTTAATTAAAACCCATATCCTTGTTCCTTGTATAGATTAATAGTCAGAATCAGATTGCCTTTATTCAACTTCTGTCTCAAATTACAAAGTGGATACAATTGTTAAACATGTGAGTGGTCAGGGAGAGCCACGTTATAACAAAAAGATGCCGCTTACACATCAGCCAGCCTAAGGTGCAATTAAGAAAACAGAAATAGACAGGATTAAGAAATTGTTATATATGAACATAAACACGGCCGTAGAACATCGGAAGAAATGAACGGCAAGCAATCAAAACAAAAACAAAAAAAAACAAACAAACAAACAAACAAAACAAAAAAAAAAAAAAAAAAAAAGGGGGGGGGGGGAGGAAAACAAGCTTTTTGTCTCGATTAGAGTCAGGAGCTGTAATTTCATATGAGACTGTATGACGTTTATCTGAATATATGGTGCCTGCTATGAATTAAATGGATTCCAGAAGCATTATTTCTTATTTTTAGTTGTTATTTCACCGAAACACGTAACGATTTAGAATTGAACATGCAATTTGGTAGTACTTTAGAGGTTCATTTTTAGTAGTTACAAAAAGCCCTGTAAGCTGTGTGTGAGGAGTTTTTCCAAAATGTTTTGTTTTTGTTTGTTTGTTTTTATTTAGCATACTTTGCAATCACAGAGATTTCATATTCCAAGCTTTGTTTGGCAAGAGTTGAGTAAGCTGTATTAAAAAAAAAAAAGAACAAAAGAAAACAAAAACAAAAACACTCCCTTGACTACCATGATTGTCGGTCTCTTACCTTGAATGAAAGGAAAGGAATAAAAGTTTAGTTGGCAGATTTTTATTTGAGAATGTATCATAAAATTTGAGCTTCATTTGAGTGAAGATATCCTCTACACTCAGTAATTTTAATTCTTTAAACAGCGGATCTGTGTGCACACTACATTCACATCATGGTGACTATTTTGGACAATGCGGCCAAGGCTCGCCGAGAATAATTGTTGGCTTGGACTATTCTTTTGGTCTTTACAACTGAGGGCCTGCTGTTGCTTGATTGAATGATCACTTTACAAATAATATTCTCTTGTATCGTTATCTGAATTTAAGGCAAATCGACTGTTGTGGCAATTGGTAATTTAATAGTTAAACAGGATACAGTATAATCCTTTTTACGCAGAATTTTGATTGTCATGAGTAATGTAGTGTAAGTAAAATCACACCTACGTCCTCTCCTTATCTTTTAATTGCGCATATCCACCACTAGATGTCTCTGTATGTGAAGCACATTAAAGCAAGTAAACGATATTCCTCTCTCCCTATTGATTAGTAAAGTTTAATTTGTTTTAGATATGAATTTATGAATGTTTTATTGTAGTGATATATTATAGAAAGTTCATTGTTAAGACGTACATGAATATTATGATTATTGAAATGTTTGGTCGACGTTTTCTCAGCTTCGCAGCGTCAGACTTGCACCTGTCTGAAACAGTTGACCCATCTGTTCATTTTGAGTATTAACAAGGTTGATTTTGTTTTAAGTATGAATTTAACTACGATCATTTCTATTGTAATGATATATTATAACGAATGCGTTGTTACAGGTGTATATGATTATTAAAATGCTTGCTCAACTGTTTCCGAGCTTCGCAGCGTCCGGCTTGCACCTGTCTGAAACAGTTGACCCATCTGTTCATTATAAGTATGAATAAGATTGATTTTGTTTTGGATCTAGATTTAATTTCGACCATTTTACTGTAATGGGGATATTATAAAAACATCTTCGCTATGTCATTAACACATATTTACACGAGACCACTCACATTGTAATGACATGACGAAATAAATTAAAGGGTTCTCATTGGGTAAACATGCAAAATTGTTTTGGGTGGTTTATGTTATGAAAGTTTGCCCAACAAAAAAAAAAAGGGGGGGGGGTAAAGAAAAAAGACAATGTGAATATCATATCTTTAAATGACAAACAAAGGAAAAGCAAAATTCAAATATCTCTTCATGTGTTGATACGTGCATATGATATATATATATATATATATATATATATATATATATATATATATATATATATATATATATATATATATATATAAAACATATGGATAGATAAGCTTATCGCAAGTGATGTCGCAAGAAAGCCAGAAAAAAACTGATTATACCTAATAAAATTATTGCTGACAGTTAGTTTTTAGGAGCACAATGTACCTCAAGTTTTATAATTTGCTCAAGCATTCGGATCGAGAGGCAAGAACTGTAACCATTGTGTTTTCGAATATTAAACCCATGCAGTTGGCTAAACAGGACTGTGTGTATTTGGGATTTGATACCCTTTTAACTTTTACTTGCTGCTTATGTTTGATCATTATCCCATGCAAAATAAGAATTGACTTGTTTCAGAATGATATCATATTTGTGTCTTTTTCTTCGGAACCACTTCCTGGTAGTCATTACCCTATTTTGCGGTCCGAATTCTTTACTCTCCATAAGCTAACTTGTTAATGTCTAACCAATATACATATGGAAGGACTATTGTCCATATTGCACCCGTTTTTCTGAAGAATTTTAACATAGCCTGCATTAGCTTAAATAAATTAAAGGGTCTTCAGCGGGTTACTACTCAGAACATTTTTCGTAGTTTATACCTGTACATGTCTCTCTGAGAAGCAGTTCTTTGTCTTCTGCAGGTAACTAAATATATCAAGTGCATTCAGGTATTGTTTGTGATGCCAAGCTGTACGCGTGTAGCTGGTGATCTAATCTGTTGTACAGATTTTCATTTTCTGCCGTGACAATTTTATCTTTCTTTACTTCAGCAGTATAATAATACTAAGCAGAATTGACAATGTAAACAGATAAAGCCGTCCCCACATCTTATCATTCCAATGACCGAAAACACTATATATATCTTCCAAAAAGTTTTTTTTTTAAATTCATGCTCTACTAAACCCGTCATCCACTCATATTTTCCAATTTTGATGTTATCTTCAGGTATGGATCTCATGGCATTGAAATTAGGCGTTTGTCAATTAAATAAATAGAATGAAAGGTTCTTATTATCATTTTAAAGCGTCTATCACTTTGCAAGACTGGCGCGTGTTTCAAGCCTGATATATGAATTAATTTGGTGGTAATATGTTCATTATAATTGAATCTTCAAGCAGTCATTTTTACCTTAGTATTCTAGCCTATGACACATCAACTTCTTTGTTATTGTTAGTGAGCATTATCCCATTTGTGACAATAAGAAACAATTCTCTCCCCTCTTAGTGTGTTTGACTTGTTTATACGTCGCAGAGAAAACATATGGGATCCGTATAATGGATATTGGAATCATTTGCAGAACATGCATACATAAAACAGAAACGGCCGTGAGCTTGCTGTGTAAAAATTAATTGTTTAAATGACATAAAACATAAAAAGAAACCCATTGGTGTATTGCTCTGTTTATCACCATCACCTAGAGAATCATTTCCTGGAACATATTCCCTCCTCGACCTTCAAAAATTGGCTCTCCACCCAAATTCTGCAATATCAAACTTCCAAATGATAGACATTTGCGGTACATGTAGCATCATGCGCCTTATACTTTTTCAAGATATTAAATTAGATGTCCTTTAAACGCTTTTTCTTGAGTACTAAATGACCTTGAAAAATAGATAAAGCTCATACAATTATTGAGTCAAGGTTACCCCCAAAATAGGTCACTAGGTTGAGATTTATTTACAATATTCTCAAGTGTAATTTTAATCTGAAGGCCCAATTTTCTTTGCCGTAGATGTGCGTACTGCACAATGCCACCACAAAATAATCTCTTCCAACTAAACAGATATAGTGACCTTACAACATAGGTCAAAGTCACTAGTCGCAAATAATATTTTGACATGATGTATGTGTCCCATGAACTTGGCATGTCTAATTCAATAAATTTTCAAAATATAGAATTCTGTATCTTTCGAGACATATAACTCATAACTTCCAACAACACAAAGGTGGCGCCCTTTGTATTACCAACAACCACGAATGTGACATCTTGCATAATCCCAGGATATTTCATATAAGATCCATAAAAATTCAGGGATGCTGGGCAGGTCACAGGAGATTCACATATTGAAACATATATTACATGGTACTATAGGTGGCGCAAAAAATATTAACGTCAATATAAATTTCTGTCATGAAATGCCATATGTATATATATATATATGTTAAAAGTCTCTAATCTGTGCGTTCTTCGAATGAGAGTGCAGGCTTTTTAAAAGTTGTATCTAAGTATTTGAGTTGATTGCCACTGAGGCGTTATTGTATATACAATATCTGAAGCTACTTTTCAATATACAGTGAATAAATTTCCCGAGCCGCAAAAAATATGATGAATTAGCTTTTCTAAATTTGTAAATAAGATGGCACTAGAGAATCTAGCCATACCTGAACCTCTAATGATACAAAGTGTAGCTTGCCATTACATTTTGCATACAGTAAAACATATCAGCTGTGTTTATGCCTTTTAACGTGTATGGTTATTTACATATCCCAACAGAAAAATCATATCAGATTTGAAACGAAGAAAATCTTGTTGCAAGCTGTTTAACATAATTGATACACAGAAGGTTGATAGTTAAAAGGAGACACAAATTTGGAACCTCGTTTTGGCTTTCTTTTCACTATTATATCTTTCAAAGAATGTCTAATGTAGTGACTGGCTTAACGTACTATCACATGAGGTTCAGATACAGCTAGCATCCTAGTTAAGGACATGGTGATGTCCACTGTCACTGGGGCCACCTGGGGTATGAATTTACAGAAACAATTATTTCAGCAGTAGGTTGATCATGACGGAATAGCAGGTAAAACAAAACGAAAAGAGAAAGCACATTAGTTTTTAAAAACAAAACAATCTGGACCCGTACATCTTTCAATGTATTTACTAATAAAATGAGTTTAAGCGTATCTTTAACAAAAAAACAACAACAACAACAAAAAAAAAAAAAAAAAAAACCAAAAAAAAAAAAAAAACCAAAAAAAAAAAAAAAAAAAAAACAAACAAAAAAACAAAAACAAAACAAAACAAAACTAATCGAGAATGAATACAGAATTTGTCTTTAACGCAATGGGTTGTGTACTCTATGGGAGTGACGGACTGACGAATCTGATACATTGACCGGTTCTATGTCTTTTTTCAACAAGCAGTTGCACGAATTCTTTGTTCTTAGTTTGATATGGGCGTTTTACAAGAGCCTTTGCAAACAAATCATTGAAGTATGCAGTGAAATTGTTCTAAAGGTACAGAAAGTACCATTTCAGAGCTTTTAGTTTGACTTAATGTTCGACTTTGGGGACTTCCATTTTTTTTTTCAAAAGTGGATCTCCATAGGCGTCCTATTTTCTAGGACAAATCAGCTTAACAATAGATATATGTAAATTGAAAATGCGGCCAGCTGAGAAGGCCTATGCTAGGATGGCATAGTTAAGATGGGTTGGAAAAAGTTAATAATTCATACGTAAGAGAGTGTTTACAGGTAAGGCGGGAACCATCAATTATGAACGTCATCAATTATGGACGTTTAGTGCTAATTTTGTTCATATGAGGCTGCCAATAGGGGTTATTTCGGTTGGTTTAATTTCTTGACACACAGCCTTTTGTTCCCATGATGCATGTTTGTGACACATGGCAACCCATGCGATTTGAAGTCAGGTGGGCCAGTATAGCCCATTACATTGCAGTGAACCTGACAGTTTTACCATGCATATGAGGACAATTCAAGGAATTGTCAGCTTCATATCAGTACATATTATTATCTTTCAAATACATCCAGGTGTTATAAAATGAAAGCTGAATGCTTATTTAGCAACATATAGAGGGGTTGAATTTATATCTGTTAATTCCCCATGCGAATCTATGAAGAATAAGTGAGGGCCATGAAGGTGGACGCAAAATGTGGGCAAGCAACTATGAACAAGATGGGCAGCACCACCGTTAGGCAAATGTAGAACCAGACATAGACTATTTAAAGTCTCATGAATGCGAAAACGTGTCAAATCAAATTATGATGTTTTTGAAATTGAACTGTCAGGCATTTTACAGACTTAAAATGTCATTTATTATTTCCTGAGGGAAATGGACTATCATATACTTGATTTTAGCCATATCCAAGGATAATTTGTTTACAGGTAGCCAGCCGTACATTTTCTGTTATTCTATATTTATGATTTCTGACATGCTACCGTGTGTGTTCTTGATAATTCAGCAGTCAATAGAACACAGAGGATTTACCAAAGTTGTGTCGTAAGAGAGAAAAAGGGGACAAATTGTTAATAAATATTTTTAAATAAGAATCAAGTTTGAAAAATAATTGCCAATTTTGTTGATATGATGTTGCCAATTGTCAGTCTTGAAAATGCATCAACTTAGAAAATTAAATTATGGTATTTCTCAAATCAAAGTATCATTGATTTTTCAGGCGGAAAATATTATTTACTATTCTTCGAGGGAAATGGAATATCATAATGTTCTTTTTTACTATATTCATGGATAACTGGAATATCATACCCTTCCTTTTTTCTATATTTAAGGATAATTTCTTAACAGCTAGCCAGTTGCACATTGTCTGTAATTCTTTATTGACGTTTTCTGATATGTCTACCATGGGTGCAAGCTGCATACCATTTGTGTACATGTTGATTTTAAAGAGTAAGGGTCCAAAGAAAGATCCTTTAAGTGCCCTCGTTTGAAGTGAAAGAAGGCTTGTATATACGTTATTGTAAGATATATACTGAAACCTACCACTGTAAAAGAATTTCGTTAAAACCATGTTTTAGTTTATGTGGAAGAATATCGCTTTTTAATGTATCGAAAGACTAACATAGATCACAAAGACTACCACACAGGACATATTGTAAACTTTCATCACATATTTGCATGGATGTTGCAGTTGAATTACATATGCACAGGCGTTTTTTTTTAATGTATACATGATGTCATACATAGCAAAAACACAAATGACTGGGACCATGTGGTAAATTGCTACTCCGGGGATTACGTGTGCAAACAGGCAAATAAAAATACTTTAAATGATTTTTAAATGATAATTCCTAATATAATGAAATATTAGGAATTAGAGAGCTGATGCATGTATATTCAGACATATATGACGTGAGTTAACTACATCATAATAACTGCGTTAATTGAGTTCCGGTACTTAGTGTCCAGATGTTTGAGTTACAGTATAATGGGATTGAAATTTCTCGACATTGCAAAGCCTGGGTGGATCATCAGCAAGCCTGGCTCGTCATTTCGAAGGACACAGTACATTTGAAAGAACACTTCAAGTTATATCAGACTTGTTTCATATTCAAATACACGGATAATGTTTTCCTTGTTTTGCTTGTCAAAGAAGGGTTAACAGACAGTGACATTCACCAAGTGAATTTAAAGTAGCTACAGGAAAACATAAAAAAGCTCAGCTCATGTTATCTTCTTATTACATACATTGCACCGTAGTTTTGTTGGTTAGGGATTTAATACAATATTATTAACAATTTATCCTCTTGTTAGTCAATTAATGTCTATGAACTTAGCTTTAGTAGGAGTGAAGTGTGTATGTAAGTGCAATTCAAGATGGATTCACGTGTTTGAAATTCCTCATATTTAAAAACCCTATCTCATTTCCTTGTTCTCAGGAACTTTCAGGTTGGTCGCTTCCAATTACCAATTAAACAGTTTTCTAATTTAAGTCTGGAAACGATGGAAATGCTTCAAACTCCAGTTGAGTGACTGACAGAGCACTTCAGCAAATAAGTGTTGGAGCTCTTGGATGGCAGGATGACAACATTTTACCCATGCTACTGGTATGGAGCTCAGGACAATGTTGGTAATTGGATGACCAGATGTGATAAATATGGACCAGTGGACCCCAGTTAAGGCAGCAAAGACACCACTTGGACAATGAATGCTTGTGGGAGCAACACTAAAATAGTGATTAATGCCATTGGGCTACTAGCAGAAGCAGCCAAAGGAAAGGAGTTTGTTCTCTTAGTGACAGATCATTTTACAGATTCTCGGAGAGTTTACAATAACAGACCCGGCAGCTGAGACATATAACTAAATAATTTTACGCTTTGGCTGCATGCCACCTCTCTAGAGAAACTAGTGTAAAATTATGAACGGAAACGTTTGGAGGATTCGAATTTGGGTAGATATCAAGAAAACACACGCATAACCAGAAAGCCCAAATTTCAATGGATAAAGTGACTGACTGCAGTAAATTCAAATAATAAAGTTGTTAGTTTGCCTGAAATTATATTCCCCATGCAACAAAATTTCGATCTGGCATGTGCTATACTTTGATGGCCCTTCTCCCCCTGCTCCTGGTCCTCCTGCTCCTGCTCCTGCTGCACTAGATGAACTGCAGTCAAACAACAATATTTACATTCGGCACTTTTCTGACCATTGACAGAAGAAGAGAAGAAATGTCGCTCAATTTTCGATGAACACATCGCTTGACAACATGGGAACTACTTTTCCCCTTGGGGACAATGAAGGCACTAACTATGTACACAAAACCACCTTCACGACTGTCGCCAGTGTCAGTTCAAATGCGCCCAGACTTCCTCTTATTCCAACATCTCTTTGCCCCAGCACCAGTTATCTCTCGCTCACAAACCAAACATTGTCATCCGGTATGATTTCCAGCTAAACTTTCCACAATTGTACGTTTAATCTTACCATCTCTCACTAAACGTTAACGTTTATCGAGCAGTTTCAAAGCATGACACTACTGGTAGTAAATTCCCATTTTGTACAGCTGTAAGTGTAATATTATCTGTTTGGATATCAAATAAATGTATACTATTATTGGAACTATATTTTTTTGTGTTCTCATTCAGAAAGCCCACGTGATGGCTCTTCTCATCAGCCAACTTACTCCCACTTAACAAAGATTTATCACCGAGAACTGCAAACTAATTGTTTAATCTAAAATTTGGTTAAAAATGTAAATAAAAGTGTTGAATGGCATGTTTGTGTCATCCATGTCGGGTATGATAGCATTGGACCCAGGGGCATATTTACCATATCATGCGCTTCATGGAATCTGCCCCTGGGTCCAATGTCATCATACCCGGCAAGGATGACACAAACACGCCGTTCAATTCTTAATTGTGCACTTTACTGAAACGTGTCACATGTCACATACACCCTTCCAAAGAATGAAAAAATTGAGTTCATGTCTAGTTCGTTGAACTGAGGTCGAGCGATGGAGTGCCAACCTGCATGATATAAAATACATCACATATTCATAAAAAGGTAGCCTGTCAGGGTGGGTGGGTAAGCTGCCGGCCTTCATTGACAAACTTGAGGCTCTATCCAAATTCTGACGAAGACAGAAAAGTTGTGAAAAACAAACCGAGAAACTAGACAGATAAACGGGAAGTACCACACCTGTGCAACCCTTTGGTTTGGAAGCCCCAATACAGCAGAAGAACTTTACCAACCATCCCCGAAGTTTGCACTGTCATGATAACATATTTTAAGGAACAAAATATTAATATCACACCTTTATAGCTAACAAAGGAGGCCCCCAATACTGTACACACTGTTATAGAAATACAATTTGTAAACTACACCATAAAGATTTTGGAGAGTTTCCGATGCACGTGATGGGCGACTTTTTTGGCACCTGCCCTCACTGACGTCCCCCTCCCAATATATCTGCCACTTACATGTATGTCCAACTTTTGCTGTACATGAAATCAAGTCTAAAACCGGTTATTTGTCTTCAAAAAAGTGACAGGGACGTTGTTTTGTCTATATTTAAATTAAAACCAACAGACTAGAAAGGCTTACTCGGTATGATCAAGCAAGTTTTATCACAATTACCTAAAGAAAGTGTAGCATCTACAATTATCATTGCCAAAGTGGAGACCCCTTTCACTTTTACAGCACTTTTACCCATAATATAAAACAGTCATTATGCATTTTCATAGTCAACATATTCCCCCAGTTGTGCATTTACGAACCTCTTCACAAAGACCACTGTAGGTGTGTTTCTTCTGCGTGTCAGATTCTGGAATCTGTTGGCTGTGGAACGCTCAGAGTGATGTGCCTTGACACAAGAAAGGATTCCTTTTAAAAAATCACAAGCCCCACTAACTCTGTCTCTGCGCATGCACCCGATCTACGTTAGATAAGAGCTTCAGTAGAACAACGAATAACTAAGGTTATTGTACAATAACCAGCTTCTTCACCTCACACAGGCCCATTGTCTCCGTACACCAGAATCAGCCAGTTCTCTCCATACTGAACCACATTTGATCACACTGATGCTTATTTCAAAAGGAATCCAGGTGCTATTTTTGCTCAGCTGACATGTCAGTCAGCTTCGCCTGTAGGATGGGTCTGCGACCGTAACAGTTGTCTCTCTGTCGTTTGTGTCTCTCATGTGTTCATGTTTTCAATGTTTCTGTGCGGTCGATCCCCTCCAAACTTTATGGGGCTATACGGTATATGGGTCTCTGCCAACGTGTCTAAACTATTCTTTTCTTCTCTTCTTCTTGATTTTTTGTGCGTTATCACTCTATTGACTTCCCCTCAGCTGTAAATTATATTCTTAAAATTGGAAATGTACCTCAGATAGATTTCTGCCGAATTTGTTGACTACATGGACCTGTTCTCATAAACATATTTTAATGTGTTATCAGTTTTCTTTTAAAGTGGGAAGTGTATTTGTACATGTTTGCATTTTTACAATGAAGATAGTGGAGAGTTTTGCATACTAGCTTTTATCTCGGCAGTAAAGGAGCCTTTACCCTGGGTGTACTCCTGAACACCAATAGAAAAATCTATCTATCTATCTATCTATCTATCTATCTATCTATCTATCTATCTATCTATCTATCTATCTATCTATCTATCTATCTATCCATCCATCCATCCATCCATCCTTCCATCCATCCATCCATCCATCCATCCATCCATCCATCCATCCATCCATCCATCTATCTATCTATCTATCTATCTATCTATCTATCCATCCATCTATCCATCCATCCATCCATCCATCCATCTATCTATCTATCTATCTATCTATCTATCTATCTATCTATCTATATATCTACCTATCTGTCTGTCTGTCTGTCTATCTTGCCCCCTGCATGTTGCATGTGCTAGTAGGTATTAATTGGTACGATAATCTACATTTGTAGTGTCTCTGTTCTGCATGTATTAATTATTTCCACTACTTATTAGTCAAGTGCAATGCTTGTATAGAATTTGCCCAGCCCCTGTCGGGAAAACTGATACTCTTGTTGAACACATCATATTATATGCTGGTAATGGATGGTCCACGTTTAATTACAAAGGCCATGGTTCTGCTGACATATTATCTGATGGCCATCACTAAAAATCATAACCTAATAAGCATTGCCTCTGTGACCTTGAAAAATCAATCAAGGTCCTACTAAATTTCATAAAGGATCCATAGAAAAATTAAAAGGATGCTAGACTGGTCACAAGATTTTCATATTTTGATCCATATATTGCATGGTACTGTGGGTGGCGCAACCAACGTCGAAATTACCTTGATTTTCATACACTTTATAAGTTCTGAACGAAACATGGGCCTAATTCGAAAGCAGTGTGGTGCAAAGTGTGCTCTAGATATTTACATTTTGACCTCTATGTAGCAAGTGGACATTTGAACTTGAGCTTCAACTTGGATTAGAGGATCTTTATATTTAAATACTTACCCAACTACATGCTTTCCATACGTGGGCTCTTTATTAAATTTGGAGTAAAAATTGATGACTTATTGAAAAAAAACAAATAACTTGAACAAGCACCAAACTGCAAAATCTTTGGGTCATGATGACCCAAAAAGCACATCACCAAATTGACTTTCATATAATATTCAATGTGGATCATGCTTGTATGCAATGCGCGCAAGGTAGTCCTATAGAGTCCACTCAGAAAAATACAGACTAAGATATGGACTATCATGAATAGCAGTATATGGCCAATGGCTTTAAGATGTCATATGTTAATTGGAAACATGTCAGTGTTCAAATTCTTATATTTTGACTGGCTCAACCATATAAAAATCAGATAGAAATTGAGTAAATTAGACCTAAGCCTAAAGTAAAATCGTAAGCTGCCAAAATAAGCTGGCTTTTGATGGTCAAAGGTCAAATGTAGATTGGGTAATCTTAGAATAGACTATGACAATGTTATAAACTGAACATTATCAAAATCCGATTCTTTTTTTAATAGTTACTGGCCAAAATGTATTTCTGTAAATATATTACGTCACCCGCAATATCAGGCCAAAGTCACAAAATGAATATAAAAGATGAAAGTATACTACAAGAAATATACATGGTTTAATGCAGATACAAAAGTTCATTGCCTTGAACTACAGACAGCTTCCAAAAATAAAAATTGAAAAACTGAAAACGTAATTTAATTCAAAAAAAAAAAATCAAGGTCACACATTAAAAGCTAGGTACTAAAGCTCCGTACAAAAGTACAAGTTTGCTGAAATGATGACTGACAGTCCCAGGAGTTTCTTTAAAGCCTTGCACTTGACCTTTAAAGCTAACGATGTAATCCAATTTTTTGTGCCGCCAACTTCCCATTGAGCTCAACATAATGTAAAGCGACCCTAAATACTACACTGGACAGAAGGTGCTGAAACCCGGGGTTAGTAGCTTAAAATGACCAAAATTAGGTCCCCAGAGGTTATGAGTCAACTTGCCCTGAAGTAAGGTTTTGATGTTTAAACCAAGGTTCTGATGTAGAGACGGCAACAAGGTATGATGTAGGAAAATAAAATTACATACATAAAATCCAAAAAGTGATGTAAGACACTGGGGTAAGGCGTTTCAATGACTTTAGCCATCCATGCACGCACACACGCGCACATAACACACGCACTCACACAAAATAGATACAGGTTACAATGTAATATATTTTGCTTCCCATGCAAGTTACAATGTATATATATATTTTGCTTCCCATGCAGGTTGCAATGCATTTTATCTTGCTCCACTTGCAGATCCCATGCAGATTACAATGTATTTTATTTGGCTCTCCATTCAGGTTACAATGTATTTTATATTGCTCCCCATGCGGGTTACAATGTATTATATTTGCTTTCCATGCCATAGCAACATTAAATGGAGGATGTATTTGTCGCACGCCTTTAAAATAGTTTCATCTGGTATCAACCTAGTGCGCAAGGAGACAAATGGGGAAAACAAAAACCATTTCAGTAAGACCTCCACCCCTCAATGCATGTGGGAGAGGCTATTTGCGTCTGCATTTTTGCGCATTTTCTACAGTATTGAAATCTCCCCCCTCCCTCCAGTTCAAAAAACAAAAAACAATAAAAAAAAAAAAAGAAAAAACCCACAAAAAAACAACAACAACAACCACCCCCCCCCAAAAAAAATAGTTGAGAATCTTGAGGTCTCCCCTTACAGTAGACTGAGTCAGCAGCTTTTCTAGGACAGCTTTTGGTGCAATGTTCCAAAAGCAAGTGAAGTATTAGCCTGCATTTTTGCGTTGTGTGTGTGTGGGGGGGGGGGGGGGACTACAATTATACTAGTACTTCAATGAAAAGTTAATTCATCAGAAATTTTGAACCTGAGGTCTTAATACCTCCATTTTTGATGCTGTTGCCTCTGAAAGAGGAAAATTCATACGCAGGCTTTTGCTGGAGGGATACTAGCATTTATAAAAAGTCCAATGCAACCAGCAAGTATACAACAATGCATACGTTACAGAACACATAAAAATGGTACCCACTCTCCATATTAATCAATGGATAATAACCTCAATTTTAGAACCCATGGTTTATTTATTCTCTGCTATAAGGTCTCTATTGGGGCATGTACATTCTGTACCAAACATAGACCAACAAATCATTATGGTCACATCAGTGTGACTGATGATATGGAATAGTAACAAATGCTCTAGATTTAAAAAATCTTGTGGGCTCATGAGAAATGGACAACACATAGACTATATATATATATATATATATATATATATATATATATATATATATGTATATATATACATATATGTATATATATATATATATGTGTGTGTGTGTGTGTGTGTGTGTGTGTGTGTGTGTGTGTGTGTGTGTGTGTGTTTATATATTCACATGAGTCCATTTAATAATGACATCGCCCTTTTATGTCAGGCACTGTTACAAATAAATAACAGTTGCTTACTGAAATTTTGGATCAAGTACAGTTTATTTCTTTTTTGGGGTAAATATAATATTGGAACATCATCAATATATTTTCACTTTAATTGTTGATATCGTAATTTGTTTGTGAGCACCTAATGGGGCTGAAAAGAACATGGGTTAATTTATTAGTGGTGGGCTATGCAGTGAAGGTTAATGTGTGTAATGACATAGTGCTTTTAACTCTTACTCTTTTACTTTGTTCAGTGCTAATAGACAAATGCATTACCATACACGCAAGTGGGGAACATATATACATACATACATACATACATACATACATGCATGCATGCATGCATGCATGCATGCATGCATGCATGCATGCATGCATACATACATACATACATACATACATACATACATACATACATACATACATACATACATACATACATACATACATACTGTGTAACCTCCCTGGGATGAATGCTTGTGGGACCAAGACAATTGTTTGGCTGACAGAGTAGCATGATATAAAGAGATTTATTCAGTTTTCGGGATAGAAATTAAGACCACTAAAGGTACCCAACATTTGTAGCTGTTTGGTCTGGGATGTTTCATGGCAACTGTGAATATACAGATACATGGAATATCTTTTTGGAAGGAAATTTGTTAGCGGTTGCCTTAATTTGCCTGCAAAGCCATTCTGTGGGAAAAGAAAACCCTGGAGTCACCCAAGTAAATCTGATGCTTTTGGCAAACAATACAGAAGGAAAAGAAAGCAGGGCAAGGCAAGTATGCAGATGGAAAAGACGTCCCAAACCATGATCATGCTTAACATGTTGAGTGTGAAAAAAGGAGCTGAGAAAATTTATCCCATACTGTATCATCATTTGAAAGAATATTATTGTTGTTCTATTGTAACTAAAATGCCTAGTCCCTGGAACTATAATATAAAGCCCCCTGGTTCAGAAAACAATACACAAGCACCTATTATACTGTAAAAGCACCTGGCCATGCAGGTGATAGAACTCAGGGATACTCAACCTATCCCAAGCTTATCCATCCTTATGTAGGTGGGCATGTATATATGTATACTAGTCTATGAAGTGTTTCCCAATTTATTTTGTATATAAATGTACATACATACATATATGAATATGCACATACAATAGCAAAAAAAACCTCATTTCATGTTTCCCCCGAAAATATGCTCAGGGAAAAGCATCACATAAATACCTGATGGTCTGTCAAATCATCAATATGGTATTTGCCTGCTTTTCCTGATGGATTCTGTTAAGTTCTGATGGACATTGTATTTTTCTCGTGTATATATAACGACGAATAAAGATAAACATACAGTTTCTACACTAAAACCAATTCCCTTTTTATCGTGGCAGTCTTGTGGTCACCTTACCTTACAGAGACAAACTGAAGTGTCCAATTGAATTTCGGAATGGTATTATAATACATATTAAATAATACATATATTCTTAATTACTTTTGCAACGGGTTTAACATCACAACCAACGATACAACAGCTTGTTCAATTGCATTTTTTATTCACAGTTGATGACAGGTTACAGGACTACACAGATGCACAGATGCATGTAGAAGACCGACGGAAAGCACGTAGAAGACAAACAGGATGCAGAATGCAATGACTGTAAAGAAAGAAAGAAATTACAAAGCTTCCTATCTTCCAGCCTAATATACAAACCACGTAATATATATACCATTATCAACGGACCATTAACGTTAAACTTTAGACTCCAGGTACTATATAGAAAATACATGTAAAAAATAACCAGGTACGCCACCTAGCGGCTAAAACAATACATTAATCCCGTATGCAAGAGTTAATGATAAGCCGTGAATGAAAAGTACAATGATAACTTTTATCAAAATTAGAACTGCATATCAATGATCTCGTTACCGATACTTGACCAACTCATATTTACGTAAGATAAACGCGTAAGAAAATCTTATAATGAAACTAAATTACAAGATAACTGATAAATGGCTTTGCCTGTACTTATTGACCGGAAAAAAATACCTTACATACAGTATGGAACATGTGACCGAATTACGCGGGTGTTAGAATACATTGAAAAGCCCAACTGCAAATTCGCGAACTAAGATTTACCTTCCCATAACTTATGAGAAGCTATATGTGAGACTTATTCAAGCATTTGAACCATCATATACCGAAGAACTCTGGATTTATTCCATAAACGAAATTCTGTATCGAGCACGTGTACCTTTGTCAGACAAAAAACAAACAAAGATATGTTACAAAAATCTAATATACGTAACATTATAGTTACGATTACTACTTACACAAATTGGTGGACCTTGGTGCTCTTGATAAACCCATAACAAAAGTTAATCACAGTGCAGGCTCAACGCAAACCTACAAGCCAAGATACGTGTGTATCACAAGCGTGTCAAAAAGCAAGCTTTTTTTATCAAGGTAATAAATTATCTATATAAGCAAACATAATTCACGCTAAATCGGAAACTGACAGATATTTCGACGGTATACATATTTTAACATAGTGCAGGAACGATGTAAAACTGAACTTATAATACAAATTATGTACATGGTAACGAGGAGAGCCCTGACAGGCAACACCGATCTGCACAGTCGAAGGATTCCAGCCAAAGTGAGAGCGACTATATATTCTCTGGTTCCGAGGCCAGAATGAGACAAAAGAAAAAAAGTGAAGTAAAAAAAAACTCGAGCTGCTGTACGGAACTCGGTATGGACATAAATATTGGACGGAAACGGAATAGATTGTTATATATACTATTTGCTCAACTATTTAACTTCAATATTTGACATTCCAACCTTATAAAAAAGAAAAAATATGATAATGAACAATCTATTTAGCATTAATCTGTACATGTCTTTTGTGACCCTAACAAATCTCTAAATGGAGTAGAAAAACGTTATAGAACATTATATAACTAACTTGAACTTCTACAAGCATAATTAAAAATGATCGCATATTCCCTCTGCACGATTCAGGAGAATATTTGATCGAAGAACTATAAAGCGGACTTTTCTAAAGATAGGAATTAAAAAAAGTGAAAAATACATGTCACACGTAACACAGATAGTTGATCCTGAAAACGATTTTCGGACGCAACTAAACCAAGTTCCTGAAAACGATTTTCGGACACATGGTAAGTCTCCTGAAAACATATATTTCGGAGAAAAACAATTCACATTTATGCAAAACTTTTAACATTAGTACTACAGCATACACTTTGTGCTTACTGCACGGGTAGTACACTCACCCAACGTTAACCATATTACTCGAAAAACACGTTTGCCAGCTACGAGCCAGCATTTACACGTTATATACTATGATCAATACTAAAGACTTCACTACTATCAACCGATATCACTAGGGTTAAAGAAGTGAACAGCCTCTGTAAATTTAGATCAAAATGAATCTAATAAGGGGAGGTAGCCACCATGCGTCCTACACAAACCAACAAACGACTATCCTGCTTAAGATACTTAAACTTTGTTATTGCTGGGGATATCAAGCTCGAGATGTGCGAGATTATATCAGCAACTCTTGTTTTCAACAAGACGGAACGAACCTTTCCATCTTTACCAGTATATACCTCTTTAACCAGTGCCAATAGCCAGAGGTTACATTGCATACCTGAATCATTTACTAATACCAATTTGCCAACTTTGAAGTTTGGTTAAGCAGTTTACCACTTGCTCCGAAAAAATTGAGACTAGGTAGATATTCATTTATCCATCTAGCCCAGAATAAATTTGCCATGTGCTGCACACATTTCCAACGACTTCGATAAGCATTAGAAGCAGAGCACCCCCCTGGAGGCAAATCAGGAAACTGCCTCATGGTTAGCAGTGTATTCGGAGTGAGTGGAGTATGATCATTCGAATCTGAACTAAGTTTTGTCGAAGGACGACCGTTTGCGATAAACACAATTTATTTTAAAAACAAAAAATCCATTTTTCTGTTTTTTGGCTGAATTTACGGAAATTGGGAACATGTTGCTGCGAATTTAGGATTCTGATGCCTGTTAGGTCTACAGATCTACATTTTGTATGAGTAGAAACACTCATTCTGTACAAAACCTTGGAAAAAAGGTCCCAACTGAGTGGATCCACTCACTTTGGACCTGCTGCACAATGCCATCGATGAGTAGGAATCCTCATTCGGTACAAAATATCGCAAATGAGGCCCAAATGAGGGGAACCACTCACTCAGACCAGCTGCATCAAGGCTTTGGTGAGTGGAAACACTCGGCTACCTGGCACAAGAAATTCGAAGCGGGGCCCACACGAGGGAAAATACTCATTAGCCCTTATGTGGCTGCATGAAAGCTTAAGGTGACCGGTGAGTGGAGAGACTCAGTTGATCCCGAATCATGTCAAAAGGAGGGAAAACACTCACTTGAAAGACCAGAGCTGTTTGTTTTTAATTTTATACGAGTGAAGCCACTCACCCTTTTCAAATGCCATGAAAAATTGAAATGAATGAAATGATATATATTTTTTTTTAATGTAGAACTTTTGACTGGTACCCTCGTATACAAAAACAGAATTCGTATTTTGAGCCCTGGATTTTGAGGTTTTAGGGGCGTTTGATGTAAGTAGCGTATCAGTTGAGGAGTGTGGAGTCTGGGGTTAGGTAAAAACTTTTAAAATATTCATGCCAAAAGATTGCCAGTTCATCAAACCATGGCGCTGGAAGAGAAGAGGGTGACCTATTTGGCCCTTAGTCATCTTCCGCGTCTTGTCAGCATTCATTCATTAGAACCCATGACAAAATGCGTAAACATTTGTGCCAAAGCTGTATACTTTCATGAGTGAAGTTTTATTTGCTGACATGGACTGACACAGGGATAACTACATGCCATATATTTCTTCCGTGCGATACACCCAACTTTGTTTCGGGAACCTCAACACAGCGCAAACTATAGACTTTTGATCTTACAGAAATGCCCTTTCCCCCTGGTATTTAAAGCGTGTTTTTCAGTAAAATTGCCCTAAATTGGCTAAAACCCATCTGATTCTTTCTATTCAAAAACTGTTGGAAAGCCCTTGTTAGAGGACGAGAATACATGAAAGCATTTAATTTACTACGCATAGTCTGTGGTCTACGAAAGTGCCATTAAAAACTTCGGACAGTGCATGTATGTAGTGGTCTCTGTCAAATACGATTGCACAGGACCAGCATTACTGTATTTTCCATTGAAGTCAACGGTCCATATTGCAGTGGGATTCAGGAAAACCGGCAAGAAATATTTGATATTTTTGGACATGTTTTTCCAGTCCACAGATATAAATGAGCAAAAAAGCGAAGAAATACTGACCAGATGGATATAGCTGAATTTTCAGACATTCACCCAGGATAAACAAATGCATGAGAACAAACCAGCAAAAATATTTGGCTGTAAAATATGGTCTTCATCAGGGAGTCTTATAAGCCGGGTCAAATGTGAAGCGTGACAGTCGTGTAGGCATGTTTGCTACCATGTGATCAAATCAGCGGCCACACAACCTTCACCATTCAGGGGGGGGGGGGGGGAAGCGGGGATTTGCCGTGAGATATTAATTCCTGCTGCAGATTTCTTGAACCCATTCCCCAGCCCCAGCCCATACAATTCATCCTTCTGTTGTCAGGATCACAAAAGTATGTGGTCACACTGATATGGCTCACTTATCCATAACTTCAAGAATCTTACTTGTACTTTACACACAACTGACCAAGAATTATGATTAAAAAAGCCACTGGTGTCTGGATGCACACTTAATGTGATAAACAAAACACAAATGCCCATCCCCCTCCCCAGCTAGCTTTTCTCAAAATTTGATTCTGAAACGTAAACTTAAATATATATCAATCGGTATACACATCACTTTTAAGATGTGTAGAAAGGATAATGAAGTACTTGTGGTTCCTCTTAGCCTGGTACTCTCCCCCCCCCCCCCTCATACACATACTTCCTGCCTGCATGAGCCCGAGAGGATTGATAATGAGAGCAACCACTGATCAAAAGTTACTAAGGCGGCTGTAGCCCTAATTTCGCTTAATAACAAGTGCTTTGTCAGGCCAACCTGGGCAACCAAGTGGGTTGAGGGGGGGGGGGGGGGCAGATAGAGGAGCATTTTTACAGCAATCCTTTGATAAAACAGCCTGGGTCACTGGTTATTCCACTGGGGGCCTTCGCCGGTTCCAGCATCCCATTTGGCTACCCATTCCGTGCAAGACTGACCCTGATCACCCTACCAATTTATGAGCAGCCTGTGAATTCATTTTATTCCAGCTGGCTGGGGGAGGGGAGCACTTCTGTTTGTGTGTTTGTTTTCAAACCATAGAGAAATTCTTACGTGTAAGCGGTGTCTTGATGCCTGTGCATACGACTAGCCGGGCATTCCATCCTCACATTGAGTATGGAGACCTGACACCCTCTACACCATCCTGGGACCACTGCTCATTACCTTATCACTATACAGTATCACACTGCCGATTAATGGACAGCTGGAGATTGTTATGACTGACTAAGATGCAAACCGACCCTGTGTA
Source organism: Hermodice carunculata (assembly GCA_964020975.1). Lineage (NCBI taxonomy): Eukaryota > Metazoa > Annelida > Polychaeta > Eunicida > Amphinomidae > Hermodice > Hermodice carunculata. Next base: position 10,928,872 of record OZ026621.1, on the reverse strand, counting down.
GGAATGTACGGAACCACTGACACTATTTATAACACAGCGACACAGAAGAGGACGTATTCTCTGTGTTCCTGGTCAAAAGACTAAAAGAACACAGGTACTCACCAAATCTGAAACAAAAACACAAAACTTCAACAGAAGCTACATGTTTTTGTATTTGCCAATCATGAATAAAACACAGACATGTGTAATACATAATATACATTTTACATTCCAACATATTCATTTAATATGTCAATTGTCCAGTCATACCACTTTAATAGGAACAAGCTGTAGAGAAACAGATACACTCTCTTTCAGTCAATAAAATTTTACTACTTACTACTACTATAACCGGTCTTGGATGCATAATACAATCGACACGGTTCGTACACTGTCTGTAAACACTTGAAAATTCTGGGATTCCTTTGGAAAAAAATATGGACCTTGAAGGTCTGAAAATCACAGCCAGTCTTTTCAATTTTTGAAAAATCCCAAATTATCCTATTGCATTAGTTTTAAAATGGACCCTGTTTTATATTTTTTTTAGCTTGACCGACTTGTCAGCCAGGGCTGTGCTGATAAGATGGCCCTTTGTCCGTCATCCGTCCATCCACAATTGACAATTCAGCTTCTTCTCTATAACTGTCAGCCATGTTTACTTCAAATTTGGTGGGATGTACCTTGGGTAGGTCTTCACCAAGTTTGTTGAAAAAGTCACGCTCCAGTGATTTTTGAATTTTTTATTTTTTTATTTTTATTTATTTTTTTTTTGGGGGGGGGACAAATCTTAAACAAATTTCTCTGAAACCGCTCACCCAATTGCTTTGATATCACACAGGGACACTCCTAGGGACCACTAGTTGTTCACCACGTGGCGCTGCAATTATTTCTATTTGTGTGTGTGTGTGTGTGTGTGTGTGTGTGTGCGTGTGTGTGTGTGTGTGTGTGTGTTTTGCTATTTTTGACTTCTCCAGAACCATCACTCACATTAAGCTGAAAGTTGGAGGATATGGTCCTTGTGGAAAGGGCAAACAAAACTGTTCACTAGGTGGCACTGCTGTGGATTCCTGATTTTTAACGATTTTATTTATTTATTTTTTTTTTTAATTTGGGTACTTCAAGGTAAATGCACCTTTCCTATTGATTACTATGTAAATCACTGGGCATTCTAGTGCTTATAATGGCTGGGTGACAACCCAGACATTTTGTTTTTCCAAGAATTCTTTCTTTCTTTCTTTCTTCTTTACGACCAAATTTGTCCGGAATGTTCTCTCTAACACTATCATTCCGAATGCCACCAAACTTGCCATGGCGACTGACCTACCAGTGAAATTGAGCACCTGGTTTGGAATAGTCATGATGTTTAAAATTATGCAAATTAGGGGCACTTAAAATTTTGAAAGCTCTAGATCTTCCAAACTAGTGCAGATAGACAAAAAATTTCAATGTGCATATACAGGTTTGTGACACCTGCCAATATAATGGACAGTATATGTTTCTTTCTTTCTTTCTTTCTTTCTTTCTTTCTTTCTTTCTTTCTTTCTTTCTTTCTTTCTTTCTTTCTTTCTTTTTTTCTTTCTTGAAATTATGCAAATGAAGGGCAATAAAATTTTAAAAGCTCCGTATCACCCAAGCTATTGCAGACAGGCTCAAATTTCAATGTGCATGTACAGATTTGAGACACCTGCCAATAAAATGGACAGTAAATGAAAGTTGTAGAATTTCAAACCATGCCAATCATAGGCACTGAAAAATGTAAAAGTGGAATATATCTGAACTATTATACATATAGATGCCATTCCAACTTCAATCTAAAAGTTTGCGGCAAAGCTGCATCCAATGAACCAAAGTTGTAGGATTCTAATTTATGCAAATAAGGTGATTTTGCAGGAATTAAATCATAAATAGCTTCAAAAATATTATAGATAGAGGTGCCATTCCAATTTCAATCCATAGGCTTGTGACATAGCCACATCCAATGAACCATGATCCAAAATTGCACAATTTTATGTGATGCAAATCAGGCAAATGCATAAAATTAAAATGTTGAATAGCTGCGAAACTGTTATAGATATTGGTGTCTTTCAACTTCAGTTGATAAGTTTGAGACATGGCCACATCCAATGAACAACGAACAAAAATTGTAACATTTAAAATTATGCACATTAGGCTAATACACAAAATTTAGATTATTTAGAACAATGGCAACGTGCAACATTTCAAACTGTTCTCATTTTGAAGGCATCCAAATTTGCTGTGAAGCATTTTTTTTCTATTTCATATTTTTGACTTCTTTTCTGAAACTTTCAACCAAATTGACCTCAAAATTTGTGAGGATCTACCTTGGGTCAGTCGCTACGAAAATGGTTTAAAAAGTCACACTCCATTGATAACTTTTACTTTTCATGCATTTTGGAGGGGGGGGGGGGTTGGCCAAATTTTAAACAATCTTCGTCTCGGAAACTGCTCACTCAATTGCTTTGATATGACACAGGACCACTCCTAGGGATTCTCGTGGCGCTGCGAATTTTTCCTAATTTTTGATGCTTATTTGTGTTTTTGCTATTTTCGGCTTATTCTCCAGAACCGTCAATCAGGTTAAGCTGAAACTTGGTGGATATGTTCTTTGTGGAAGAGTCAAACGAATTGTTCACTACGTGGTACTGCTATGGATTCCTGATTTTGAACTTTTTTTTTAATTTGGTGCTTATTGGGAAATGAACCTTTTCTATTGACTTCTATGCAAGTCAATGGGCATTCTAATGCTAATAGACATTTTGGACTTCTCTGAAGAAACCGTCCGTCAGATTGGCCTAAAAGTGGTGGCAATGTATCTCAGTTGGGTCCCTACCAAGGTTCTTTGAATGGTCATGCTCCAGTAATTTTTCTATTTTTGTGTGATATTTTTCGGAAAATCTTTTAAAAAGTTTTACATGGAAATTTCTTGTAATGGTTATAACTTATAATTTTTGGCCAGATTTGTGCCAAACTTGGTTAAGATGTACGTTTCATAAGTGTCTACATATTTGGTGTAAGTGATCATGCTCCAATGATTTTTGAACCTTGACCTCATTCCCAAGGTGACAAGACAACTGACATGAAAGTTATTGTTCACTTGATAACTTGACATCTGTTTTGAGTTAGGAACTTTATGTTGCATATGTTAATGTTTCTCTATGAAGGTCACACTTAGACAGTACAGGAGTGACCTTGACCTCGTTTCTAGGATCACAGTGCAACATACATGAGTTTTACTCTTCCTTAAACTGGAACCTTGATGTTCCACATGTTAGTGTTCTTCCATAAAGATCAGACTTACTCAATACATGGATGACCTTGATCCTATCCCAAGTTCACAGAGTGCAAGTGTGATGAATCTTTAGGTTAGCTGAGTATGGACTGTTCACACAGACTTCTTGTTACTTGTTATATTTATATGCGATGTTTTGCTGCTTTGCACATAATCTGTCCACTAAAGTTGATGATGTTGAACAAAATAATCAAGTAAAGATTTAAATGATGGATTCATGGAATTAAGCCTTGGTCTTATGATAAATTCATTTGACTTCAAACGTATACCCTTCGTTTGTAGGATCATGCATTAAAAAATAAAATAAAAGACATAGCAGCAGCTTTACTTGCACCAGTTCCCCATGGGCTATATTGCACAGATTGGACTATGAATCGCATCCTTCATCTCCATGCATATGTGTTGTATTGCATGTTGGTACATTGTAATCATAAACATATATTTCATGAACAAGAATGTGGAATTAAAATATATATACATTCTGCAGGGCCATTAGTGACATGCAACTTTAATTCATATGCTGAAAAGGGTTCGCAGGAGTGTAGACATAATTTGTCAGTTACAGCATAGATTCAATTGTTGTTTGATGACTCTCGGGTCGAAACACACATATCAATAAAATATTAAATGTAAAAATAAGAGAATGGCGGAATGATGTACAGTGTACTGTCTTATGCACGGGGAGGTTTTAATTAAAAGGATTTAGTATTTCTTGGCGGGACATATTTATCATCTTATAGAAAATGGCACCATGGATTAGATGCCGGTGTGCCTAAAAATATATTCAGGCTTGTCTGTTTGATTACATTTAAATTTTGAGAAAAAAAACAGTTTCATATTTGTGAAAGTTAACGGAGATATTAACAACTCAACTTGGAAAACCAACAGTATCAGTTGGACTTTTCAATTGATTAATTTTAGTGTGTTGAAGTATCCAAGGTAAAATGTTCACCATATTAATGATCATGTATGGATGAATGTTGTAACGATTCAGATAAAGACTTAACTATCGGGGTGGTTTTAATGTAGGAAACTGATCTACAATCTGTCTTAACTCGTTAAGAGACCTATGACCCTACAGATCATATTATGCACAAAAATTTCAATATTACATATTCATGGTATTCTATATGACCATACATACATTCACATTAACGTGAGTGGATTTTTTTTAACATCACAAAATTTTCTTCCTGACGCCAACTTAAAACTTATTTTACGAAACTTTATTTTTCTAAAAGCTTATTATTGCACAATGAAGAACCAATAATCTCACACATGAGTTGATGTCAGTTTATGAATCATTACCATTAGGTTTATTTTGAAGTATGCTAGTTTTATTTTTGATGATTAAATTCAAAACTGATTTTTGAATATTTTCAGTAGTTTTTATGAAGAAAAGTTTTTTCTTGGTCCAACAAAAAGTCATAGGTATTGGGCTGTCGTCAAAGGCAATAGCAGGAGCAACTGTCATTGAAGTTATTGATAATAATATGGCAAAAAAAGTTCATTTCAAGGGTTTCATTAGGTCATACAGACTGCAAATCTAAACAGTAGTGTGATTATTATAAGAGGGCTGTGTGAACAGCCCGTGCTCAGCTGATGTAGAGACTCATCACACTTGTGTTTCTGTAAACTTGGGATAAGACAAAATAGGTAGACACTTATCAAAGGTACGTTCCTACCAAGTTTGGCATAATAACCAATAGGAAAGGACAACTTTGTTTGACCTTTTTACAAGGAACATATCCACAAAGTTTCAGCTTAATCTCAGGGACGGTTCTGGAGAAAAAGTTTAAAATAACGAAAACAGTCTATAAATCATTATTTTGCTTTAGATACAGCGCTACCTATCATACAAATTAAGAACTTGTAGTCCCCAGAAGTGTTCCTGTGTAATATCAGTGGTTTCGGAGAAGTTTTTCTTAAAGATTTGTCAAAAAAAAAAAAACAACAAAAAACAACAACAACAACAACAAACAAAAAAAAAAAAAAAACAATTATTATGAAAAATAAAATAAAATAAAAAATCGCCGGAGCGTGACCACTTCGACAAACTTGGCAGCAATCCACCGAAGGTAAATGCCTACCAAGTTTTAAGTGAATCTGGTTGATGGTTCCAAAATATGAATGAGCATTAGATCTAGAATGCCCTGTGACTTACATAGTAATCAATAAGAAGGGTGCATTTATCTATAAGTACCCAAATTGAAAACATCAGGAATCCACAGCAGTGCCCCATACTGAACAACTTTCTTTGACCCTTCCACAAGGAACATATCCACCAAGTTTCAGCTCAATGTGAGTCACGTTTCAGGAGATAAAGTCGAAAATGGCTATAACACATAAAAAAAAATAAACAAAAAATAGCAAAAAGTCGCAGCGCTACCTGGTGAATAAATTCAGAACAAGGAGTCCCTAGGAGTGTTCCTTCCTGACATCAAAGCAACTTGGTGAGTGGTTTCAGAGAAGAAAATTTTTCAAGATTTGCCACCCCTCCCCACCCCCCCCCAAAAAATCATTAAAAAAATCCAAAAATCAATGGAGCATGACCATTTGAACAAATCTCCTAGAGACCGACCCTAGGTACATTGCCACCAAGTTTGAAGTCTATCTGACAGACGGTTTTGCAGGAGAAGTAAAAAATATGAATTAACGTTCGAATGCCCATTGACTCACATAGTCATCAATAGCAGAGTTGCATTTATCGGTGAGTACCCGAATTGAGAAAATCGTTAAAAATCAGGAATCCGCAGCATTGCCTCCTAGTGAACAACTTTGTTTGACCCTTCCGCAAGGAACATATCCCCATAGTTTCAGCTTAATCTCACTGAAGGTTCTGGAGAAGAAGTCGAAAATATTCATAACACACAAAAATCATAAAAAAATAAGAGAAGATTTTTTAAAATTTGCCCCAAAAGAGAACCCCAAAAATCATTTAAATAACCCAAAAATCACTGGAGCATGACCGATTGAACAAACTTGGTAGAGACCCAGCCAAGGTACATTGCCACCAAGTCTGAAGTGAATCTGGCTGACGGTTTTGGAGTAGAAGTCGATTGTTGACGACGGACGACGGACAAAGGACTATAAGAAAAGCTCAGCTACTGACAAGTCAGCTGAGCTAAAAAGCTGGTTGCAATATGGGAGTGGTCTCTTTACGGGGGATTTTAAATGAATATTCTACTGTTTTATTAGTACATGCAATTATATGCATACCAAATAACAGTCCTTGAGGAACAAACGTATACAATATATATTATTTTGGTTTGAATTTCGCACCTGCTTGTATTTAAATTCATACAGTGTAAGTCACCTAAACTAGAAAATATTTTTAAATTGACAAAATCATCCAAAAGAGGAGGGCATTTACAGTAGAAACAATATGTAAGTTTGTCAGTGTAACATATTTTTTGTTTATCATTTGGCACAATTCAAAGTAAGAGATGTTGGGGTATAATGCAGTATATGCAAAGTTCCACCTTTGTCACGCTGGTCATTTCATATTACCTGCATGGGCATTATAACAAGTTAACAATTTGATGCCTTTCAAGGTGATCTACACAAACAATGTTTTTAATGATAGCCTTCTTTGATATGTACACAAGGCCACATCATTTTTCTTTTTTCAATTTACGGGCCCTTCTATTTTCAAAATTTGCAAAAAATGGGGAAAATGAAATTTAAAATGGGGATTTTTTTCGACATTTTTTAAATCAGTACATAGACCTATAGAAAAGTCATTTAACATCCTGTTGAATTACACTTTTCTCAGATATAGCCGGTTCTTAACTGTTTCTTTCCAATACAAAAGCATTAGAATACGATGTTTATAAATTTACTCTATTTAACTAACTTGACAGAGCAAAAACAAAAGAACATGATTCTCGATCTTCATTATCTCTGACTTTTTTGGACTCCCTCCTGTTTTCAAATTTTGGTCATCTAGCCGAGAATTGATAATTTACCGAATGCATTTTTTATTCAATGAATTACATTAAAATGTTTATATCCATTACATAAAAATACTAAACAAATAATTCAATATTTCAGTCTCACGCTCTACCCTCCATGGTTACAGACTGTCAGCATGGACAATATGACAAGAATTCATTATGATTCTCATTTTTTCCAAATGTTGAATAAAATCTAAGATCAAACATTGTATATTCTCAGTGTAAGCACTACATATACCTCAATTGGCAACACTCAATGTCACATGAAAGATAGAAGAATGAAACATACATTTTGGAGTATATGCAGTGATAGTATTTGCACTTGGTAATGTATATGAGCGGTCGGCTAGTCAGTATCACACAAAGGTTGCCATCACTGGCTTAAATTTGATAATTTACTGTTTATGGCTGAAGATTGAGGATTAATATTATGGAAATTAGTGGTATAGATATTTTGATATTGTACAAGAAAGGCAGAAATGTAGCTTTATCTACAGCACAAACTTTGACCACGTTGACATAGAGAAACACTTGTAATTGACATGAAAACTAGCTGAGAGTATTTTGATATTTCATAGTTGTGGTCAGATATTTTTTTTTAGAAATAAGCAGTCAAGTATGCATGTGCTCAAACACTGTGTGAGTTGGCTGGGGGTGGGAAGTGAGGTTCATGCTCACACCATACCAAATCTCGACAAAAAAAAGACCTGAAACTATGAAACAAGGGCCTGGGTTTTTTTTGTTTTTTTTTTTTGTTTTTTTAAGCTTTCTCCTTTGTGACACAGGAAGCTGATTACACTAAAACCAAAATAAAATTTTATCCATCGTAACATCATATTATGGTCATGCTAAGAAAGGCTGGTTTATATACAAGGACCAGATATGAAATACCCCTATTCCCTATCACCATATTGTTACTGAGTAGCAGCCTGAATCTATTTTCATTTATACATAATGGACAGTGTGTACATGGCTTAGATCAATGCATTACCAAGAATATAGGCAGAGGGATGCTTATTTTTACTCCACTCACAAGCACCTTTCATAGGATTTTTCATGGTACTTCATGTCTGCACTCAAAATTTATATTTATAATTGCAGAGAGTTTATGGGGTTTCTCCCGATACCTTTTTGGCGTGTGTGTGTGTGTGTGTGTGTGTGTGTGTGTAATATATGTAAACATAGATCTACTTTATTCATCTGTAGCTGTGTTCAAAATCTGTCGGATCTCTCAGTATCCAACTTCTACAAATCTGAGATGCTGGTTATACATGTAAACTTTTCTGCATACAACATACAACTGGACAGTGCTCTGTGGTCACCCAGTAAAGTAGCTTATGTGCGCCCCTGACCTAGGAACTAAATGTTATGCATGTATATGTAATGTGTCAGGGAGCCGGGAATGTTTGTGTTACCACTAACATGTGTGCTGTTTTATTGCCATGATAGGACTACACTTTCAATTAGCAGTGGGCTCTTGTTTCAATGGTAGAATTTTGCTAGGGAAGGGGAAAATTCAGGGGTAGTGGTGTGACTCGTGGTGTGATACTGACTGATTGCAATGAGGGCGGGTGTCTCTTTCACCTGGCTTGATCAAATTGCCATTTTGTGATGCTCATGTGTGTGTGCACACACACACACACACACACACACACACACACACACGTGTATCAACGTTCCATGCCGATAACATGACATCCTATTGGGAACCACTGGCTGACACCAACTTGACAGCAAGAATGCATAAACAAGCGGATAGCAAGGGCGTACTCACAGAACAAAACCCTGCCAGAAAAAAGCATCTTCCTCAACAATCATTGTTTGTCCACTCCACTGTTTCCATCACTACAAATGATGATGTGAACACCTGGCAAAAGTCATATATTGCGATGAATCTCAAGACTTGTAGGCCTATGTACCAAATGAGAATGCATGGGTTGAACTTAACACCATGCATGTATGTGAACTGAATGGGGTTGGATGGGGGGGGGGGGAGGGGAGGGGGGATCCCACGCAGTTCAAAGAGGATGTGTGCTGCATCACGAAAGTAAGTTGTATCTATCTGTCAAGGAATATTTTCACAAACACTGACGTACATGCATGTATGTGTGTTCTGTGTCATCTGAAATGAGTTGTTACAAGAATAATAATGCCACCAAAGCAAATAGCCTAATTTAGCTGATGCACAAAGAGTTTTTGTTGTTTGGACGCTGTTCATGCAAGAAGATTGAGTGTATGGGGGTAAGGCAGGTGGCTTCCAATTGTGCTAGTAGAGTAAATTATTTCCCCCCAATACAGAGTACAGAAAATAAGAATATTCCGAAATACTGGCCAGTATGGAAAATTGGAGGCCTTCAGTATGATGTTGGTACTCAAAAAAGAATATGCCCCTGTGCTGCAGTGCAGAAATACACTGTACCCTTACCCTCAACCCCTCCAACCCCCAATATATTGCTGTAGTTTATTCTTGAATTCACATAGTGATAAAAACACCAATAATTTTAAATTGGGATCTTCATCAGATTGAAAATACTTTGTACCATTGAGTATGTTCTATCATTTGCGTGCAGACTAAACATCAAATTTCCAATGTATCAAATGGAAATTTTCATTGATCTTCATTGGTTCATTTTGCCACTTACAATTCTGTACTCACTGGTTGGGCCTCTTCACACTCATACAACATGGTGGGCTACTTTTTAGACCAAGCACGCATTCAGAGGAGTATTTACACACGTTGCGATGTGTTGTCTGAGATTTTATATTTTTTTATTTATTTGTTTTTTTTTTTTTTGTTTATGTCAGCCTGGTCAAATTTTGTGCTGTAATAAAGCTACATTTTCTGTTTTTTTGACAATATCAAAACATTCATACCACCAATTTCCATATTAACCCCTCAATCTTCAGCCATAAACAATGAATTATCAAAATTTTAAGCCATTGATGGCAACCTTTGTGTGATACTGACTAGCCGGCCCATCATATACATTACGAATTGCTCATATTTTAGATTCTGTCACTCCATATATGCAAACATGTATGTTTCATTCTTTTATCTTTCATGCGACGTTGACTGTTGGTAATTAAAATACATGCAGTGATAACGCTGAGAAAATACAAATCTTAGATTTCAATCAACATTTGGACAAAATGAGAATCAAAATGTACTCCTATCATTGCTCATGCAGACAGTCTGTAACCAAGGAAGGTAGAGAGAGAAACTGAAGTGTTGACTCAGTTGTACATGTAGTTTTTCATGTAATGGGTATGAAAGATTTTAATGTATTTCATTAAATACAAATGCTTTCGTTAAATTATCAGTTCTGAACTTTTACATTGAGCATTGCTTTAAATTGAAATACAACCAACACTTTTACCATTAACATTGAAATCCCACCCACCCACCCACCCTCCCCCCCACCCCCCACCCCCCCCAAAAAGTCATGCAAACTACTAGCTGTAACCAGGGAAATGCTTCTCTGGCACTTCCCTGCCGTAACTATGTGATTTACCTTTTCCAAAAAGCCCCCCCCCCCCCTTTCTTTTTTTTTTTATTTATTTTTTTTTATTTTTAATTTTTTGTGTTTTTTTTTTGTGGTTTACGGGCTAGATGACCAAAATTTGAAAATAGGAGGGAGCCTAAAAAGTCAGAGATAATGTAGATTGTAAAGAATGTTCGTTTGGTTTGGCTCTGTCAAGTAATGTAATTTGGACAAATTTATAAACCTTGTATTCATAAGCTTATGTATAATAGGAAGAAACAGCTAAAAGCTGTTATTCCTGGGAAAAGTGTAAATTAACGAGATATTAAATGACTTATCTATAGGTCTATGTGCCTATTTTTTAAAAAAAGGAAGAAAAAATCAATTTTTGTTATTTAAAAAAATGATGTGGCTTTGTATACAGAAAGAAGGCTATCATTAAAAGCTTGGTTTGTGTAAGTCATCTCGAAAGGCATCCAATTGGTAACTTTTTATGATGCCCATGCAGGTAATATGAAATTACTAGTGTGACAAGGGGATACATTGCCTCTACTACATTCAACCCTGACATCTCTTAGCTTGAATTGTGCCAAATGATAAACAATAAATATGTAACACTGACAATTTAACATATTGTTTCTACTGTCAGTGAACTCCTCTTTTGAATAATTTTGTCAATTTCAAAATATTTTCTAGTTTTGGTGACTTACTCTCTATGAATTTAAAACGGGTGCAAAATTCAAACCAAAATAATATATCTTGTATACATTTGTTCCTCAATGACTGTTATTTAGCATGTATGTAAATGTACATACCAATAATACAGTAGAATATTCATTTAAAATCCCCAATAAAGAGACCACTCCCCTCTTGCAACCAACTTTTTATAATCACACTTCTGTTTACATTTCAGTCTGTCTGATTTAGTGTGACCACTAAAATGAAACCTTTTTGTCATTCAAAATAACTTCAATGTGAGTTGCTGCTGCTATTGGCTTTGACCAAACCCCTATACCTATAACTTTTTGTTGGACCAAGAAAAAATATTCCTTCATAAAAACTGCTAAAAATACTCAAATATGAGAAATTTTGAATTAAATAATAAAAACTTTGATTTCTAGCATACTTCAACATAAACCTAACGGTAGTGAATCATAAACTAACATCAACTGCTCTGAGGTTAGTGGTTCATCATTGCACAATTATTAGTTCTTTAGAAAAATAAAGTTTTGTTAAAAAACCAGTATTTTAAGTGGTCATTAGGAAGAAACTTTTGTGACGTTCAAAGAAAACCCACCCTAGTTTGTGTGGAAGTTTGTATGGTCATGTGGTATAACATAAAATGTAATATTGAAATTGTTGTACATTATGGAATATTTAGGGTCATGGATCTCTTTAAGAGTTAAGACAGACTGTAGATCAGTTTTCCACATTAAAATCACTCCCAGTTAAATATTTATTTGATGCGTTGTAACATGTATCCCTACATGATCATGAATATGAGGAATATTTTTATCTCGGATACTCTAATTTAACACAAAATATATAGTAAAAGTCCTGCTGATAGTGTTGATTTTCCAAGTTGAGTTGTGAATATTTCAGTTTCACAAAAATGAAGCTGGTTGCTCGTCAAAATTGAAACGGCAAAGTTCATTCTAATCCATTGTACCATTTCTTTATGAGATTATAAATATGTACATGTACAGTCACGAAATACTAAATCCATTCAATTAAAACCTCCCCATGCATAAGACAGAACATCATTTCGCAATCCTCTCTTTTTTATACTTAGTTTTTATTCATAGGTGTGTTTTGACTGGAGAGTTAGCAAACAACAATTGAATCTATGTTGTTACTACCAAATTATGTTTACACTACTGCGAACCCTTGTCATCATATGAATTCAAGTCGCACGTCATTCGCAGCCCTGCAGGATGTGTGTGTGTGTGTGTGTGTGTGTGTGTGTGTGTTTTAAATTCCATATTCTTGTGCATGAAATGTAAAGTTTATAATTAAAATATACCAATATGCAATACAACACATATGCATGGAGATGAAGGATGTGATTCATAGTCCCCTCTGTGCAATATAGCTGATGGGGAGCGGGTGCAGGTAAAACTGCTGCTATATCTTTTATTTCTTTTTTAATCTATAATCCTACAACCGAAGGCTAGGTCTGAAGTTTAAAGTTTTTTTGCAGAAGTTCGAGTCTCAATTTCATGAGTCCATCATTTAAATCTTTAGTTGATTATTTTGCTCAGGATCATTAACTTTAGTGAATAGGCTATGTGCAAACCAGCAGAACATCGTATATAAATATAACTAAAAGGCAACCAGATATAGCGAGATCCATGCCCTTTCGCCTCATTTATAACCTTGCTAATTACAGGTCTCGTTTTAGAATGACTGTAGTCAATAAAAATAGGCTATCACTGTGACCAAGATACTTGACATACTGACCTACTTTTATGTATGACACACTATTGTGTCCAGATACACATGTGTGCAAAGTTTCATGATTCTCAGTCAAAGGACAACTGAATTATAACCCGGGCATGAAGTGTAATGTAGTTTTACATAATGTATCACCATGACCCAGATACTTGACCTACTGACCTACTATTGTTTCATGACACACTTTCAGGTCAAGATACATGTATGTGTGAAGTTTCATGAAATTAAGTTAAAGAGTAAAGGATTTATAGCCCTGATACGATTTTACAAGAATATGTTACTGTGATCCAGATACATGATCTAGTGACCGACTTTTGGTTCATGACACACCCTTATGCGTAGTTGCACTTGTGTGTAAAGGTTAAGTAATCTAACTATAAGAGCAGAATTACAATTCCGCCATGAAGTGTCATGTAGTTTTACATGATTTTGTCACCGTGACCCAGATACTTTATCTGGTGACCTACTTTCGGTACATGACACACCTTTATGTGTAGATACATCTGCGTAAAGTTTCATTAATCTAAGTCACATAAAGTAAAGGAGTCGAGATACAAGAATCTGTCACTGTGACCCAGATACTTGACCTAGCGACATAATTTTGGTACATGATGCACCCTTATGTCAAAATTCACCTATGTTTAAAGTTTCATCAATTTAAGTTGAGGTATAAGCGAGTTATACACCGGACACAATTGCGGACAGGGACGCATGGACACGCGGATGGATGAAATAAGTGATTTCTGTATGCCCCTCCTCCATTAGGAAAGGGGCATAACAATAAAAAATAATGAAATGGAGTCCATTTTAAAACTAATGCAATCGGATAATTTGGGATTTTCCAAGGATTAAAAAGACCAGCCGTGATTTTCAGACCTTCAAAGTTCATTTTTTTAATGGGACTTCCAAGTGTTTCTAGACAGTGTTTGAACCAATTATGCATCCAAGGTCTATTATCTGTTCTATTTATGTCTGTGTACCAACACAAGTATATTGTTTTTCTTTCTTTCTTTCTTTCTTTCTTTCTTTCTTTCTTTCTTTCTTTCTTTCTTTCTTTCTTTCTTTCTTTCTTTCTTTCTTTCTTTCTCTCTCTCTCTCTCCCTCCCTCCCTCCCCCCTCCCTCCCTCCCTTCCTTCCTTCCTTCCTTCCTTCTTTCCTTTCTTTCTTTCTTTCTTTCTTTCTTTCCAAGCAAATTTGTCAGACATTTCATTTGAAAACCATTATACGTAGAAACCCCAAAACTTGGCATAATTATACTTCCATACATGGAGTATTGAATTTTTGTAAAAAAAAGTTCAACGGTTTTGAAAATTATGCAAATTAGGGTCATTTGAAGATTTATATCTTGAATATCTCCAAAATTATTATAGATACAGAAAATCAATTCTTATTCCATGAATATATTTGTACCACTGCACATTTTTGTAATTTACATGCAACCTGTAAAGGTAAAAAGTGAAGGTCATTTGGACCTTTAAAATTTTCATCTAGCCATAACTCTGTCAATTTTCAACCAATTTTAACCATGTTGGACCCCAGTTGTAGGTATTGCAATACTGCATATTTTTGTAATTTACAAATAAACTCTAAAGGTCAAAGGTCCAGGTCATTTGGACCTTTGAAATTTTCATGTAGCCATAACTCAGTCAATGTAAATCCGATTTTGATCATGTTGGGCTCAAATTGTAGCTAATGTAACACTACACATTTTGTGACTTACAAGTGACCTATATATTTCAAACATCAAGATCATTTGGACCTTTGAAATTCTCATGTAGCCATAACTCAATTTTTTATCCAAATTTAATCATGTTGGACTCAAATTGTAGCTATTGTAACACTGCAAATTTTACTTATTGTGGCCTCCAAGGATCAAAGGTCAAGGTTATCAGGACCTTTGAAAATTTCTTCCAGCCATGACTTGGTCAATTTTCATCCAATTTTAATCATGTTGGGCTCAACTTGTAGATATTACAAAAACTGCGTGTTTTTGTAATAACAAGTAACTTGTAAAAATCAAAGGTCAATGTCATTCGGACCTTTGAAAGTTTCATCTTGTCATACTAAACTTGGTCAACTTCTCTATGATTTGGTTCATGTTGGGCTTAAATTGTAGGTATTGTAACACTGTATATTTTTGTAATTTACATATGAACTTTAAATGTCAAGGTCATTTGTACCTTGAAATTTTCATGCAGCTATCAGCTTAATGGAATTTGAAGTACCCCAGGACAAAAGTTGTAGGTATTATTATTTACAACTTTTGAAGGCACACAGACAGGTTTGCTTCGAAGCAAATCTTCTTTTCTTTTCACACACTTTAAATATCAGATATGTCTTGGGTGTTTTCCTGCATCCCACTGCGGAACCTGTTAAGTAGTTTTTATGAAAAAAAACCCAGATCATTTGAATTTTTTTTATTGCGGGGTATGGGTGAAAGAAACCTCATGAAGGATGTAGAGATTATGACTTTACGTATCACACATAATAAGCTGGACACAAACCGGAGTTGGGGAGCCAATTGGAGCCTAAATGGACTGTAGTCTTGAATGGAAAATATGGGAATGCTGGTCCTGTGCAGTCGTATTTGACAGAGGTTAAATACATGCACTTTGCTACGTTTTTAATGACACTTTCGTACACCACAGACTTTGCGTTGTAAAGAAAGGGCTTTCATGTGTTCTCGTCTTCTGACAAGGGCTTTCCAACAGTTTTTGAATGGAAAGCACATGATGAGTTTTACCCAATTCAGGGCAATTTTGCAGAAAAGCATATTTTTAACACCAGGAGACAAAGGCAATTATGTAAGAATTTTTGGCGATCAAAAGTCTATAGCAGGGGCAAATTTAGAGGGGAGTCAGACTGGTCCTGGACTCCCCTTTTTGGTGTCCACAAAAAAAAAAAAAAAAAAAAAAAAAAGAAAAAAAAAAAAAAAGAAAGAGGAAAGGGAGACAGAGAAGATAAACGACGTGGGACTCATTAACAAGACCAGAAAGAAGTACATAGGCTTACATATTCAGTTTTAGTTGCAAACTGAGATAAGGAAATCGTACAACCCAGCAGCCAGCATACAGCATGTTTCAATACAACCACACTGCAGAGGTAGCCCAGAGAGGCAGTTGCATGTGAAACTACTTCCAGATGTGGAGATGGGTGCAGCACTTGACTTCCCGGCCTGTGTCCTGGGTTTGGTCAAATTTTAAATGCAAGGGTCAGTGAGTGTCATTCGGCCCAGATACTCCCTGCGGCCACCGGGCTTAATTGCTCTTGTGAATGATGCATGTGAATGGAGTCATGACCTAACTTTGACACGTAATGATTTAATCCACACAGTGACATGTTTGCTTGCTTTAATGTTGGGCTTAAAATAATTGGTATTTGCAATAAATATGGATCGTTTTCTTATAAAGAAGCCAAAACTTGAAAAGATAAGATCCAAAGAAACTATGGATGGACAAAAGGTAAGAACTATTATCATTACGTATACCAAATGCCATGAAGTGAAATGTGTATGCTTATCCCCCCTCCCAGCAGCACGGAGGCCAAATGCAGTGGATTTTGTGTCTCAGAGAAATCAAATTATGCTATTAAAATACAGTCTCAAATGCCAGGAAAATGCATCTCAGAGCATCTATTTTTTTTTAAATCCCCCCTCCGCCGCTGTGGCCTTTGTCACTTTCACACGCGCGCTTTGGGCTTTGTTTAAGTCACTGATCCCCCTTTCCTGAAATCCTACATCCACCCCTGTATAGTTTGCCCTGTGTCGAGGATTCCCAAACAAACTTGGGTGTATCACACGGAAGAAAGATTTGGCGTGTACTGTAGTTATCCCTGTGTCGGTCCATGTCAGCAAGTAAAACTTCACTCATGAAGGTATACAGCTTAGGCACAAATGTTTACGCATTTTGTCATGGGTTCTAACAAATAAACGCCAACAGGACGCGGAAGATGACTAAGGGCCAAATAGGTCACCCTCCTCCCTTCCAGCGCCATGTTTGATGAACTGGCAATCTTTTGGCATGAATATTTTAAAAGTTTTTACCTAACCCCAGACAGAGATCCTCAACATAAATGGAGTTCATAGCTGCATACTTTATGACAGGATCCACATCCGGGTTATCTTTGATCACCTTTCTCAAAGCATGAGTACTGATGATGCACACCAAATACCCCCAAACAAATGAACGCACATTCTCAAACGAACAAGCTTGCAATCCTTGTACCATAAAATTCTTAATGCATCCCGCTCTTGTAAAGGAATTCATATTTGATGGTACATTTCTTTTATGTCGGCTGTGTGGCATAGCTATGGAATCTAAATCCCCCCAAAACATGAATTAATTTATTCACAAGGTCTGGGCCCTGTAAAGAACGTTCATTCAAGGACTTGCCGCCATATCTAGAGGCATAATCAAATACCACTCTCAATTTTCCTTTCCTTTCGTTCAAGACATAGTGATGTGGCAAATACCAGATTTTATCCGACTTTTCCATATCTTCTGCAGGAACAATCTCTGCATAGTCAGAATCAAGCAACTTATTGATTTCAGATTCATATCTTGCATACAAATTGTTCTTTTTCAGACGTTCAACCAGATTGTCAAGCTTTCTTTGAGCAACTGACACATTATTGGAAATGGGCTCATACAGATCCTTCCACGGAATGGGCAAGACATAATGGTTATTTTCAAGCTTACAGTTGTCATCCCATAACTTGATCACTCACTTGTCGAGAACAGAAGAACCCTGATGTTTAAAGGCAGCATTTTCAATATCCCACAATTTGTTGATATCTTCACCGATAGAAACATGGCAAGAATCTTCTATCAGCATAGGAGAGGAAGAAGCAAAAATAAAATTGCATACCACTACGTTGTTCACGTCAGTTTTCTGAATCTTTCCATTCAGAGTCCAACCGAATAAATAGCGAATCGCTATAGGATCGGTAGGCCTACCTTCACGTTTCACTTCAAGAGGAATAAGAGCCTGAACAAAATCTTGACCAATTAAGATGTATACTCTATTACAATTCAAGTTTGCTGCTATATCAAGACCTCTCAAATGTGGAAAATCATCTAGATTCAGAGTACCCATATAAACAGGAATGCGAGGGATTATTTTTACCCCTGACATTTTCAAAGACTCTAGATTTGAAGAAATCTCCAAAGAAACTCTTTGAATTCATAGGAGAAGATCCGTTCATTGTATTCAAGATGTAATTGTCCTCTTAACTTTGTAAGTTTAACTGATTTGCTAAACTTTCAGTACAAAATGACGTCGTTGAAGCTGTGTCAAGTAAATTTTTTACCTTTACTTTATGATTTACAAGAACCTCAACTACAGGCATCAAACATAATGACGTATTGACTGCAAAATTTGCAGATGTTTTATCAACATGTAAGAAAGCTGTATGTTTCCCAGAACAAACAAAGCACCTGGAACTAGCCTGACAATCAGCAACCTGACGGTTATCTCTCAAACAGTTACTGCACAACTAACATGATTTTACAAATTCTACTCTATCTTTCACTACCATCTTTCTGAAACTGGGACATTTCATGATGAAATGATTTCCATTGCATAAAGCACATTTTTGTGGTTGTGTGTTCTGTACACGCGAGGCAGGAGGGAAAGTACCCCGGGGGCGAGCAGGAATACCACGGGAGGAAGGTAGAGTACTATGGACATTTTGTATATCATCCTGCACCAAGAGATCCAACTCAGCAAGAGGTGCCACAGCGCCCTCTGGTGTATCTTCCAGGAAACAATTGCATTCAAGCGAAAAAGAAGGATCATAACACTCGCGTTGTGCTACATGTGAAGTGAACCTTTTTCTAGTTTGAAATCTCTCAGCCTAGCTGCCGATCCGATCAGAGGGTCGAAAAATTCGGCGTAAATATCAGCGATAAAAGATGCTAAGTGCTCAAATTTCAAGTATTTATCTGAATTATGTTTACTCTTCAGCTCTTCTTTACTCCATCTATTTGCACATACGTAAGCAATCTCGCGATTATATCAAATATGATCACTTGGGAATCTACCTCATGCAGACAATCTACTTCTTTCAGAACCTGATATGAATTGAATTGTGTTTTATTGACTGCGCCACATATACAAAGTAGCAATTTGTCACACATGATACATACAGTACAAATTTATGTTATAAAGCAAACGTCACAGAAGCGACAAAAACAGATACATACAAAGGAATAAAGAAAAAAAATCTGCACATGATACACAAAACATAATAGATAAAGGCGCTCGGTATAAAGATACTATTGATTATATTGGCTATAGAGGTTTCTGCCGTATTGTAATGCATTCTTTCATATATGTCTCAAACATTATTATTAATTCCGTATCACTTAATTTCATAATAAATCTAAACATGTCTTGATCACTGAATGATGTTGGATGTACGAAAACGTCTTGAATCTTTTTCCAAAATTTTTGCCTTGGTATATCGTATCGATTACAGGACATAACAAAATGGTATTCGTCTTCAATATGTTTACAAGGAGGACATATTCTTTGGTTTACAGGAACTTTGGCTGGTCTTCTGTGTCTACCCGTTTCTATATACAGATTGTGTGCACTTATACGTAATCTAGTAATATTTCTGCGAATCTCGAAATTTTTTATTACCTCTAAATATCTTTCAAATTTTAAGTCAGTTTTGAATAATTTGTAGGTTCTTAATTTGGAATCATCATTTTGCCGTAGAATTTCTTGTTGCCACTGATTTTGGAATTTTTCTTCTATTCTTTTCTTAAACATAGTGGAAGGAAAATCGCCGTAATAAATTTCATGATCGTCCCAAAGTTCCTGTAAGTCTATTGCATATAAAGTATCTTTAACCGATTTTAGCCAGTGCGATTGATTTGTTTCAGACATCTCAACATGACACTTGTATGCATTGAAAAGTAACGAATTTTGATCCATATTCATAATTCGGAGCCAATTTTTACAGACACGTGTCATTACTTTGAGTGATAAAGGTGTTTTTCCCAGTTCACCAAATACAGCAATATTACTTGCTTTCCGATGTACACCAAGACAGTACTTCAAAAATCGTGTGTATAGTTTTTCAAAATCTGTTTTAAAATATCCTGCAATATTGTCTTGTGTCAAACTTTTGGAGGGTATAACAGTATAGGCTCCCCATATTTCCGATGCATACAGTAAAATTGGCATTATAACTTTATCAAACAAGGATAGGTAGAATTTCAAATTTGTGTCTCCCGGTATAAATATTCGCTTTAGTCTTGCTAAAGCTTTATTGGCCTTATCACATAACAACTTTATTGCACCATCAAAAGAACCTGTTGTAGATATTTGAATTCCAAGATATGTATATGTTTTAACAGTTTCCAGTGTGACGTCGCTGTATACAAACTTTCGTGCCAGTTTCTTACCTGACTTATTGAATATCATTACCTTCGTCTTGTTTATATTAACATTTAGTTTCCAATCTTCACAATAAGCATTTAATATATTTAAACAATTTGGAAGCCCTTCTTCGGTTTCACATACTAGAATAAGATCATCGGCGTACAATAAACAGTTAATTTTCTTTTCATGTAGCGATACTGGATGACAATTATCGTTAAAACAGTCTGGTAAGTCATTAATGAAAGTATTAAATAAAGTAGGACTCATTACACAACCTTGTTTTACTCCTCTTCGGATCTGTATATTGTCTGATAGACCACTAGAAAATTTTATTTGTAATGTTGAGTCATGATACATATCTTGGTTTATTCTAAACATGTATCCATCGATACCATATTTCAGTAATTTGTATAGTAAACCTTCGTGCCAAACAGTATCAAAAGCCTTTTTAAAGTCTACAAAGCATACAAATAGATATTTATTTTTTGTCATCAGTTTTGTATATTTATCAATTAGAGTTCTCAGCACCAAAATATGATCACTTGTTCTACATCCTGCGGAAAATCCTATCTGTAACTCATTTTTTAAATTGGCTTCTTCTAAGTATTTCTGTATTTGGTTATTCATGATGGTGCAAAAAAGTTTTGATATACAGCTACTAAGACAAATACCTCTATACATGTTTGGGTCAGGGTAGAGCCACCTTTGTGAATGAGGACTAGTAGCCCTTTTTTCCAAATAGTCGGGAAGAATCCCGATGTAAATACCATATTGAACATTTTGAGAAAAACATTACACAAAATATATTTGCTCTCTTTCAGCATTTCATTTAGGATTCCGTCTTTTCCCGGTGATTTCTTATTTTTCAGTTTCTCTAAAGCTATAGTAATTTCAATTTCTTTGATTTTAAAATCTAATGGCAAAAAAGATATTTGTGAATTATTGTAATTGTTCAAAAATGACTCCACTTCGTGTTCCTTAGGAGATTCTTTCAGATCTGTACACTTTGACATGACGTCAGAAAAATGGCGAAACCACTGTCTCGGGTCAATATTTTCGCTAACATTATCTTTTTTTGCGATTGTTTTTTCGAGTTCCTTTATTAGTTCCCAATATACTTTTGGGTCTTTATCCCATATATTATTTAAGGAGTGCATAATGCTGCTTCGAAATTCTCTTTCCTGGTGTTTACAAATTTGCTTAAATCTTTTTCTGTTGAAATAGTAGGTCTGTCTCAATTGAAGATTTGATGGGTTTTCAGACAGTAGTTTAGCCATTCTTTTAATCTGCGTGTATAAATTATAACAGTCTTTGTTGGCATATTTCGGTAACTTTTTCGACTTTTTTTTCTTGGGGTTTTTCATTTTCAATGAGAACTTTGCTGCCTTATACATTATACTGTTAAAATCATTAACCATTCTGTCGACATCACTGCGACTCTCAGTACTATAATCGGTTTGCAGAAAATCATTAATATCTTGCCTGCAAAGCAGTTGTAATGTATTTGTAAATCGGGCCGGGTGTAGTTTATCCCAAACAAAACACTCTGGTAAGGGCTCGTTAACTTTGCCTGCATTACACAATGGAGCGCAATCACTTCTTGTTAGGCTAACCGCAATTTGAAAGGATATATGGCAATGGTCAGAAAGCCACGTGAGATCGTTAACAAACATGTAGGGAATTGAAGAGAACAAAGATTGATCAACTAAAACATAGTCAATACATGTAGGCTTTCTGGCATTGTGGCTAAAACATGTATATTTACCAGTTAGGTTGCCAAGTTTGCGACCATTTAGTATCCTCAAACCCGTTCCAATACACAAGTCAAGTATCATTTTTCCGTGTTCATCTACGTTACGATTATCTAAATTAGACCTTACCATATGCATGTCGTAAAAATTGTCAGAAGGTACCGGTATATGTATAGAATCGGCTTTATCAGAAAGGACAAAATCATTGTTAGTGGATGTGGCAGCATTGAGATCACCCATTATAATACACTTACCACCATACCTTGAATATTCTGTTATATCATTAAAAAGCTTATCAAAAATATCAACATCACCTGTGTATCTAGAATTTGGGGGTGATATATAAACTGTTGCAATATATATATCTTCGGTCAACATAAAAGTAGACTTATTCAATTTTATCCAAACTATTTCAGGTTCAGTAACTGGTAAGAATTCAACACCATGTTTTAAACTGTTCTTGACATAAACGGCAATACCACCAGAATGCTTATTTGCATTAATAGATTTGGGCCGTATGCTAGAATGCACCTTATACCCAGAAACCTCAATATCTGCGTCAGGACCTGCATGTGTTTCAGTTAGACCAAATATATGAAACTTGGTCAATGTTTCTATAAATTCAGGGTCATTGAATTTGGACAAGGACTGCCCACATACAGTATGTCTGTGACCATGGATGTTCCGTGTCATAATATTTAGATGTTCACTCATTGGGACAGATTGAAATAAATATAAAACAGCATGTGTATTACATATTTATCTATAATATGCATGTCTTCGTCTATTTCCACATCAAACGCTTGTCTTAGATGTGAAATCATACCTGGGATATGAATTGTTTAATTCATCAGATGATGATTTCATCTCTTCAACGGTTCTCACCGGCTTCGTGTTTCTAAGCGATTTGATAATACTCTGGGTAATCATATTTGGCGAACCAAATCTTTGTTTTAAAACTGACATCGCAAAGTCATAGCCCTGTTGAGGGGGTAAGAAAATTGCAGAACTGACTGCTGATAACGCAGCGCCCTCTAGGAACTGAAGCAGACGGGTCAGTTTCGCCGCTGGGTCTTAAATGCATGATCCACCGAAAGTTTAAAAAACTTTTATGAAGCAGTGATACCTAAGTGGGTCATCTGCATAAGACTCAAGATTTAGCGTTGGGAAATTCATGATTTCAAGAATTTCCCGATTTGTTTCAAGATTACTTGGTACAGAAATTTCAGGTTTAACTTCCACACTACGAGTTGATTGTAAAACGCTACGAGCGTTACTCACTGTCTTTACATATTTCGCTTGCATGTCGTCGAAATATCTGTCGAGTTCAGCCTCCTCAACTTTAGTAGTTTCGCTCCGCATAGCCAACTTTGAAAAATCATCATGAGCATTTTGAAATACATCAAACGCTTGTCTTAGATGTGAAATCATACCTGGGATACTAGCAAAGTCTTGCTGTTCGACTACAAATCTGCCAAGACCATTACATAGGGATGTATCCTTACGCTTTGCATTAGTCCTGCTTTGCTTTGCAAGCTCCATGGATGTTGAAGAGAATGTGTTGGGTACACAACAATATACAAGTACAAAAACTGTGATATCCAACAACATATAGTGTACCATATGCAACCAATAAACCATACAAGTAAATAAACAAACAATATAATCTGGTAATATCAATCAGAATACAAAATTCAAAGTTCAATGAAACAAAATCAAAGAAAATTGGAAAAAATATAAATCAAATAGAGTAAAGCGTTCGGCCAAAGAATGAAAAAAAGAAATACAGATTCCCCGAAAAATAAATCAATAAATCAATGCATGTACAATATGAATAAATCAATAGCAATAGGTATGCAATATGACAAGCAATATGTACGTACTGTATACAACAATGATTATATGTATATCATCCAATAATATGTAAAATATGTATCATACAATAATATGTAAAATATGTATCATACAATAATACGTAAAATATGTATCATACAATAATATGTAAAATATATATCATACAATAATATGTAACATATGTATCATACAGTAATATATGTGGTAAAGTGCGTGTCAAAACAGACCTGGCCAGTGATGACGTTGAGGTAGAAATTCTATGGAATACTGATGAGACTGTCCAGTCGAAAGGTAAAGCTGGAAAAAAGGATATGCACAGTCCTTCTGCACATATAAACACAATGTAACGTTGTCACCAAATTGAATGTCAACACCACGGCTGTTTCAACATCCAGAACGATGAAACAGTGAAACGATGAATCCCTTTCCAGCGATGTGTATCTTTGGACTCTCTTACATCACTTGGCACCATGGAAACAATAATTTGTTCATCTCTATTAATTACTTTTGCTACGAGTTTAACATCACAACCAAGGATCTAACAGCTTGTTTTGTTGCATTTTTTATTCACAGTTGATGACAGGTTACAGGACTACACAGATGCACAGATGCATGTAGAAGACCGACGGAAGGCACGTAGAAGACAAACAGGATGCAGAGGGCAATGACTGTAACGAAATAAATTTATTACAAAGCTTCCTATTTCCCAGCATAATATAGAATCCATGTAATATATATACCATTATAAACTTTAGACTCCAGGTAGTGACATATCATTCTACAGATTCTCGGAGATTTTGCAATAACAGACCAGGCAGCTGAGACATATGACTAAATTATTTTTATGAGATCATTATACGCATTGGGTGCGTGCCACCTCTCTAGAGAAACCAGTGTAAAATTATGAACGGAAACGTTTGGAGGATTTGAATTTATGTAGATATCAAGAAAACACACGCATAACCAGAAGGCCCAAATTGCAATGGATAAGGTGACTGACTGCAGTAAATTCAAATAATAAAGTTGTTAGTTTGCCTCAAATTATATTCCCCATGCAAAAAAAAATTCGATCTGGCATGTGCTATACTTTGATGGCCCTTCTCCTCCTGCTCCTGCTCCTGCTGCACTGGATGAACTACAGTCAAACAACAATATTTACATTCCGCACTTTTCTTACCATTGACAGAAGAAGAGAAGAAATGTCGTTCAATTTTTGATGAGCACATTGCCTGACAACATGGGAACTACTTTTCCCTGTCGCCAGTGACAGTTCAAATGCCTTCCTCTTATTCCAACATCTCTTTGTCTCTGCACCAGGAGCCTCTCGCTCACAAACCAAACATTATCATCTGGTATGATTTCCAACTCAACTTTCCACAATTGTACGTTTAATCTTACCTTCTCTCACTAAACCTTAACGTTAATCGAGCAGTTTCAAAGCATGACGCGTCTGGTAGCGTGGAAAAATCCCCCTTTTCAGGCTCTTTCCGCGTGTCATGACGTGCTTTCAGAATTTACCAAACTTCGTCTTTTTGGTCATATAAATGAGATAAAAAGATACTGTATGTAGTAAATTCACATTTTGTACAGCTTTAAGTGTAATATTATTTGTTTTGATCTCAAAATAAATGTATACTATTATTGGAACTATGTTTTGTTGTGTTCTCATTCAGAAAGCCCACGTGATAGTTCTACTCGTCAGCCAACTTACTCCCACTTAAGAAAAATTTATCACCGAGAACTGCAAACTAATTGTTTAATGTAAAATTTGGTAAAAAAATATGAATATAGGTATTGAACGGCGTGTTTGTGTCATCCATGCCCGGTAAGACCACATTGGACCCAGGGACATATTTACCATTAAGCGCTCATGCGCTTCATGGAATCTGCTCCTGGGTCCAATGTCATCATACCCGGCATAGATGACACAAACAAGGCATTCAATTCTTAATTGTGCACTTTACTGAAACGTGTCACATATTACCTACAACCCTCCCATAGAATGAAAAAAATTGAGTTCATGTCATTGCCACCAATACTGTACACACAATGGCGAGTTATGCAGATGGGAAACGACAAAGTTGATAATTAAAGAAATACAATTCGTAAACTACACCATAAAGATTTTGGAGAGTTTCCAATGCATGTAAGTGGCGACTTCTTTTGCACCTGCCCTCATGTGTTCATATTTTTCAATGTTTCTGTGGGGTAGATCCCCTACCGACTTTATCGAGACATACGGTAAGTGGGTCTCTGCTAACGTGTCCAAACTATATTTTTCTTCTCTTCTCCTTGATTTTTTGTGCGTTATCACTCTATTGACCTCTCCTTCAACTCTAAATTATATTCTTATTAAAATTGCTGGAAATGTACCTCAGATAGATTTCTGCCGAATTTTTCACTATATGGACCTGTTCTCATAAACATAATTTAATGTTGTTTTTTTTTGTTTTTTGTTTTTGTTTTTTGTTTTTTTTGAGTGGGAAGTGTATTTGTTCATGTTGGCATTGTAACAGTGCAGATAGTGGCGAGTTTTGCATATTGGCGTTTATCTCGGCAGTAATAGAGCCTTTTCCCGGGCTTACTCTTGAACACCAATAAAAAAGTGCATTTCTATCTATCTATCTATCTATCTATCTATCTATCTATCTATCTATCTATCTATCTATCTATCTGTCTGTCTGTCTGTCTGTCTGTCTGTCTGTCTGTCTGTCTGTCTGCCTGTCTGTCTCTCTGTCTGTCTGTCTGTCTATCTATCTATCTATCTATCTATCTATCTATCTATCTATCTATCTATCTATCCATCTATCCATCCATCCATCCTGCTACCTATCTATCTGTCTGTCTGTCTGTCTGTCTTTCTGTCTGTCTGTCTATCTATCTATCTATCTATCTATCTATCCATCCATCCATCCATCTTGCTACCTATCTATCTGTCTGTCTGTCCGTCTGTCTATCTATCCATCCATCCATCCATCCACCCACCCATCCATCCATCCATCCATCCATCCATCCATCTTGCTACCTATCTGTCTGTCTGTCTGTCTGTCTTGCTCCCTGCCTGTTGCATGTGCTAGTAGGTATCAATTGGTACAAGTAATAGATATAATATTGTAAACTCTTGTATATGATTGGATAAACCACACTTTTACCTGTCGAATGAACTAGTTTGGTGCCACCCACCTTCGAGCCTTAGGCGAGAAGGTGGGGGTACCAAACTAGTTCGTTTGCCAGGTAAAAGCGTGGTGTATCCAATCATAATCATATACAAGAGTTTACTATATTATATCTGTTTTATACCAAAGAGCCGCCCACAGAATGTCCTTCACACTTCATTTGGACCCATTTCAAGGACAGATCTTCATGCGGGCCACGTGCACGCGCAAAAGTAATTAAAGTTCCTTTTCCTAACCAATTAGATGGGACTTTGTGAGCGTGCGCTGATATACCACAGTTTTTCATTGCCTTTTCCCACGTTCAGGCCAGTGGAGCTCTAGACGCAGTCGAAGTGGCGTGCGGCAAGTTGATGCAGGAGCTGCCAGATAACGAAAAATCTGCCAAAATGTCTGATTTTGTGGACGATCTTACTTTATCTCAACTAATGGATAAATTAGAAAGAGAGAATCTGGCGTCAGAGAATATTCCGCCTGAAGACTGGAACATTCTTGTGGACGATTTCCCGCTTTCACAAGTCATGGACTTTTTTGAAGATCCAGTTGATTTTGGAAATTTTGACATTTTTGAACCCGAAACTTTTGACTTTGAGTCTTATGACCAGGATCAAGATTTGAAAGATGAGCTAAAACTGAGTGAAAAGACACGTAGATTTGCATCTCCAAAAGAACCAAAAGATTTCGAGGACTTCATCGCGCCATGGAAAGCAGACATACACGGAAACAAACAACATGGTGCGTAAGAGGATTCACTGACTGGCGAAATGAAAGGGAGCAACGTTCTGTATGCCTTGGCATTGGCGAACCTGTTCCAGATCTTTCGACAATGAGTGCTCAAGAATTGGATAGATTTTTATCATCTTTTGTGTTGGAAATGCGACGTCAGGATGGCAGTAGTTACACATCAAGGAGTCTTTACAATCTCACGTGCGGGATTCTACGTCATTTGCGGGAGATTGGCAAAGCTAATATGAATATTTTAGATGAGAAGGACCACAGATTCATCAACTTTCGAAAGACCCTTGAAGCCAGGATGAGACAACTGCATAGTGAAGGTCATACAGGCGGCCAAAAGAAAGCAGAGCCCATAAACCCACAAAAAGAAGAGATTTTGTGGAAAAAAAAAACTATTTGGTGATCACAACGCTAAAGCTATCTTGAATACCGTCTTCTTTTATAATTGCAAACCCTTTAGTTTGAGGGGAATGGATGAGAATCGGAGTTTGCAGTGTGATCAAATTCTTCTTGGAGAAGATACCTCGGGCTATGGCCATTTTGTGGAATTTATCGGCAGGTTTAACAAGTCTTTACATGGGGGAATAAAGCAAAGAAACCTAGACTGTAAATCAATCCGGCATTATGTTGCTCAACAAATACCGATCAAAGGTACCGAAAGATGCTTGTATCACATTTATGATAAATACTATAAGCGCCCTTTGGCGGGCCCTGGATTACGCTTTTCAAAACAGTCTGTTCGTGTGAACAAACTTCAGATAATTATCGGAGCTATGTGCATGGAAGCTGGCTTCGAGGGTAACTTTTCGAACCATTCTGGTAAACGCACCTGCGCGACAGCCTTGTTAAGGGCCAGTGTTGATGACCAGCTGATCTGTGAGAAAACAGGCCACAGAAGCAACGGCGTTCGTGCTTACAAAAGGCCATCTACAGAGCAGCAAGTCGCCCTGTCCGAAGCGTTGAATCCACCGCAAATGAAAAAAACAGCGAGTCCCGGGGGTGGAAAGCCTGCGGCAAAACCTAATAGCGCAGACCAAGGGAATGCGTGTACCGGTGATAGACCCATAGTAATTGCCGGTAATAATGCATGTACCGGTCATAAACCCACTGCAGTTGCCGGTAACGTTGAACAACCAACGTGCACTTGGGGCAATGTCCATGACTCCCGAAACATCAACAACTGCACATTCCATATTAACCTGAGCAACTTAAACAACATGTGACTTTCAGGTGGTTTTGCATATGATTAACAAAAAGGCGAAGGAACAGTTACTTTGGATTTATTTTTGGACTTAGCCTATATCGGTATGTGATAATTAAATCATTAATTTATTTTTGCACCAATCATCGCCCGTTGTGACAGTCAACCATGCAAAATTAATTGTGACGCTTCATGGACATAATAATTTCTTCAACGTTCAAGGAAAAGGACGTGTGTGTGTCTTTTTTTCCGTCAGAAGTGACAATTTGGAAATGGAGTAGGCCTAGTTCTATGGAGTGATTACCATTCGTGGATTCCAAATGCCTATTTGGGCTCGTGTGTGATTACAAACAATATGTTTTGATTGAAAATGCTGTGTACCAGATCAACATCATTAAAATGTATTTTGAATTAAATGGTCTGTTTTCTTGTTTGTTTTTTCTAGTTAAGGATGTGGAACCACCCACTTCTCAAGGGGCGTGCTTCAAGATAAAAGTGTGATATATCAGTGGATATACCACACATTTATCAAAGGGAAACTGTGTCACCTACGGTATGATTCTCTACATTTGTAGTGTCTCTGTTCTGCATCTATTAATTATTTCCACTACTTTAATTGTTAAATGCAATGCTTGTATAGAATTTGCCCTGCCCCTGTCGAGAAAACTGATGCTCTAGTTGAACACTTCATATGATATCTTGGTAATGGATGATCCACATTTAATTACAAGGGACATGGTTGTGCTGACATATTATCTGATGGCCATCACTAAACTCAATAACCTGATAAGCATTCCCTCCATGACCTTGAAAAATCAATCAAGGTCCTACTAGGTTTCACAAAGATTCCATAGAAAAAATAAGGATGCTAGACTGGTCACAAGATCTTCATATTTTGATCCATATATTACATGATACTGTAGGTAGCGAAACCAACGTTGAAATTACCTTGATTTTCATACACTTTATAGGTTCTGAACAAAATATGGGCCTTATTCGAAAGCAGTGTGGTGCACAGTGTACTCTAAATATTTACATTTTGACCTGTATGTTGCAAGTGGACATTCGAACTTGACCTTCAACTTGGATTAAAGGATCTTTATGTTTTAACGTCCACCCTACTTCCAGCTTCCCATACGTGGGCTGTTTGTTAAAATTTGTAGTAAAACTTTATGATTTATTGAAAAAAAAATAATAACTTGAACATGCGCCAAACCGCATAATCATTGGGTCATGAGGACCCAAAAAGCAGATCATCAAGTTGACTTTTATATAATATTCGATATGGATCATGGTTGTATGCAATGCGCGCAAGGTAGTCCAATAGAGTAGACTCACAAAAAAACCCCAAACAAACCGAGTTATGGACTATCATGAAAAGCAGTATATGGCCAATGGCTTTAACATTTGTCTTTAGGATTTCAAATGTCAATTGTAAACAAGTCATTGATCAAATTCTTATAATTTGGGCAGCTCAACATGATAAAAATCAGATAAAAATTGAGTGAATTGGACCTAAGCCTAAACGAAAATCGTAAGCTGGCAAAATAAGCTGGCCTTTGATGGTCAGGGGTCAAATGTAGATTGGGTAACCCTAGAATTCACTGGGGCAATGTTATAAACTAAACATTATCAAATCCGATGTTTTTGCTACTGGCCAAAACGTTTTTCCGTATATACATTACGTCACCCACAAAATAATGGTCAAAGTCACAAAATGAGTTAAAAAATAAAAGTATATTACATGAGATATACATGGTTAAATGCAGATACAAAGGTCCATTGCCTTAAACGTGAGACAGCTTGAAAAAATGAAAAATTGAAAAAGTAATTGCATTAAAAAAACTGAAATAAAGGTCACACATTAAAAGGTAGGTACTAAAGCTCCGTACAAAAGTACAATTTTGCTGAAATGATGACTGACAGCCCCCAGGAGTCTCTCTAAAGCCTTTGCCATGTGCACTTAACCTTTAAAACTAACGATGTAATCCAAAGTTTGGTGCAGCCAGCTTTCCATTGAGTTCAACATAATATGATTCAACCCTATATACTACACTGTACAAAAGGTGCTGAAAATTACCAAAGTTAGGTCCCCATAGGTTGTGTGTCAACTTACCCTGAAGTTAGGTTTCGATGTAGAGACGGTAACAACGTATGATGTAGAGAAATAAAATTACATAACAAAATCCAAAAAGTGGTGTAAAAAACTCGGGGAAGGCGTTTCAATGACTTTAGCTATCCATGCACACACAAACGCACACATAACACACACACACACACACAAAACAAACAACAACAAAAACCAAAAACAAAAAACAAGAAACAAAAAAAAAAACAAAAAAAAAAAAAAAAAAAAAAAAAAAACAAAAACAAAAACAAAGAAAAAACGAAAAAAAAACCCAAAGTTAAAGAAAACGATATATATTCACGAAAATAAACTACACAGATACAGGTTACAATGTAATATATTTTGCTTCCAATGCAAGTTGCAATGTCTATGTATTTTGCTTGCCATGCAGGTTACAATACATGTTATCTTGCTCCATATGTAGATTACAATGTTCTTTATTTGGTTCCCGATGCAGGTTACAGTATATTTTATCTTGCTCCCCATACGGGTTACAATATATTATATTTTGCCTCCCAGTCCATAGTAACATTAAATGGAGTATGTACTTGTGGCAGGCCTTAAAAAAATTCATCTGATATCAACCTAGTGGGGCAGGAGACAAATGAGAAAAACAAAAACCATTTCAGGAAGACCTCCGTCCTTCAATGCATGTGGGAGAGGCTACTTGCGTCTGAATTTTTGTGCATTTTCTATATTATTGAAATTTCTCCCCCTTCCTCCAGTTCAGTAAAAAAGGACAAAGCAAAAACAAAAACCAGCACAAAAACACAAAAAATCACCCCCCCCCCCAAAAAACCCAGTTGAGAATCTTGAGGTCTCCCCTTACAGCAGACTGAGTCAGCAGCTTCCTGAGGGCAGCTTTGTGGTGCAATGTGCCAAAAGCAGGTGAATTGTTAGCCTGCATTTTTTATTTGTGTGTGTGTGGGGGGGGTGGGGGGGGGGACTACAATAATACTAGTACCTCAATGGAAACTTTATTCATCAGGAATTTTAAACAAGAGGTCTTAATACCCCCATTTGTGATGCTGTTGCTTCTCAAGGAGGTAAATTCACATGCAGGTTTCTTTCTCGAGGGGGACTAGCATTTATAAAAAGTCCAATCAACCAGCAAGTATACAACAATGCATACGTTACAGAACACATAAATAATAGTACCCACTCTCCATATTAATCCATGGGTAATTAACTCAATTTTACAGTCCATGGTTTATTTATTCTCTGCTATAAGGTCTCTATTGGGGAATGTACATTCTGCACCAAACATAGACCAACAAATCTTTATGGTCACAACAATGTGACTGATTATATAGAATAGTAGCAAATGCTCTAGATTTAATAAATCTTGTGGGTGCATGAGAAAAGGACAACACATAGCATAATATATATATATATATACAGTAAAACCTGTCTATTGCGGACACCTGTGGTTCTGGCAAAAGTATCCGCAATAGACAGGTGTCCACAATAGGCAGGGGCTGAACTTTTGGGATCTCAGAGTACACTTGTATCAAAGGAGATAAACTTGTATAGACTGTCATAAAGTATGCACATATGTATCCATCTTATTCCATTCAATCATTAAAATGAAAAAACAAGAAAATTCTAAGTTAGATAACTTTATTTCATTGCAACAACACAAATTTTAACCAATATGAATGGCTGAAATAGATTTAAACAGTTCTTGCACTCAAATCATTTTCACTTGGGATTTCACAGTTTTTATCTTTTAAGGGAAAAATTGTGTATGTATGGGCTTACCAGGTTTAAGAAAGTTTGCATAATTTCTTTTACTAACAGAAAAGAAACAAACATACCACAGGAATATCCTATCCTTTGAGTACAGTATAACTGCATGTGCCATTGTTACAAATTGTGAATAACTTCACATGAGTCTCAGTGGGTCCTCTGTTTTATGCTTAATGATTGATCTATGGAGCTTAACTGTTTGATAGACAGAGAAAGTGTTAGCAACTGCAGTCAACAGGAGCACCAGTGCTCAGAGACACCTGGCATGTTCGTTGAGGCATTGTAGCCTAACTGCTTGGTTGAGTGAGCTTATAATGTGTTACAGGCCACTGAACAATGGATTAATTAGTCTTTGATTACAGCTAAACATGCAGGGCATTGTTCAGGCATTACAGCTTGGAACACAACAAGTTGCAAAAAAACGCATTGATATATTGTGTCCGCAATAGACAGGTTGTTTTTGCGTTTGGTGCCCCGAAAAGTGTCCGCAATACACAATTGACAGGTGTCCACTCTCGACTGGTATCACCAATATGAAAATGACTTTAAAATATTCGGTTCTGGCCATAACTGTCCGCATTAAGCAGGTGTCCACAGTAGACAGGGGTCAACAAGGACAGGTTTTACTGTATATATATATATATATATATATATATATATATATATATATATATATGTCTGTATGTATGTAAGTGTGTGTGTGTGTGTGTGTGTGTTTGTTTATATATTCACATGAGTCAATTTAATAATGACTTTGCCCTTTTATGTCAGGCACTGTTATAAATAAATAACAGTTGCTTACTGAAATTTTGGATCAAGTGCAGTTTGTTCCTTTTTTTGGGGGAAATATAATATTGGAATATCATCAATATATTTTCAGTTTAATTGTTGATAGCGTTGTTTGTTTGTGAGCACCTAATAGGGCTGACAATAACATGGGTTAATTTATTAGTGGTGGGCTGTGCAGTGAAGGTTAATGTGTGTAATGACATCGTGCTTTTAACTCTTACTACCAAACATGCAAGTTTGGAACATACATACATACATACATACATACATACATACATACATACATACATACATACATACATACATACATACATTCATACATGCATTACCAAACATGCAAGTTTGGAACATACATACATACATACATACATACATACATTCATACATGCATACATACATACATACATACATACATACATACATACATACATACATACATACATACATACATACTGTGTAACCTACCAGAGGTGAATGCTTGTGGGACCAAAACAATTGTTTGGCTGACAGAGTTGCATGACATAAACAGATTTATTCAGTTTTCGGGATAGAAATTGAGACCACTAAAGGTGCCCACCACTTGTAGCAATTTGGCTTGGGATGTTTCATGGCAGCTGTAAATATACAGATACATGGAATAATTTTTGGAAGGAAATTTGCTGTTAGCTGTTGCCTTAATTTGCCTCCAAAGCCATTCTGTGGGAAAGAAAACCCTGGAGTCACCCACGTAAATCTGATGCTTTTGGCAAACAATACAGAAGGAACAGAAAGCAGGGCAAGGCAAGTATGCAGATGGAAAAGACGTCCCAAACCATGATCATGCTTAACATGTTGAGTGTGAAAAAAGGAGC
Organism: Hermodice carunculata; assembly: GCA_964020975.1. Lineage (NCBI taxonomy): Eukaryota > Metazoa > Annelida > Polychaeta > Eunicida > Amphinomidae > Hermodice > Hermodice carunculata. The sequence continues at coordinate 10,894,068 of OZ026621.1, read as the reverse complement.
CGAGAAATTGCCCCTACAAGGTATCATCACTAGAAAGAATATTATTGTTGTTCTATTTTAACTAAAATGCCTAGTCCCTGGAACTATAATATGAAGCTTCCTGGTTCAGAAAACAACACACAAGCACCTATTATACTGTAAAAGCACCTGACCTCCACCCCTCAATGCATGTGGGAGAGGCTATTTGCGTCTGCATTTTTGCGCATTTTCTACATTATTGAAATCTCCCCCCTCCCTCCAGTTCAAAAACAAAAAACAATAAAAACAAAAACAAAAAACAACAACAACAACAACAACAACAACAACAACAACAACAACAACAACAACCCAAAAAACAAAAAAAGAATCTTGATTTCTCCCCTTACAGCAGACTGAGTCAGCAGCTTTCTAGGGCAGCTTTTGGTGCAATGTTCCAAAAGCAGGTGAACTATTAGCCTGCATTTTTGCGTTGTGTTGTGTGTGTGTGTGGGGGGGGGGACTACAATTATACTAGTAGTTCGATGAATAGTTTATTCATCATAAATTTTGAACCTGAGGTCTTAATACCTCCATTTTTGATGCTGTTGCCTCTGAAAGAGGAAAATTCATACGCAGGCTTTTGCTGGAGGGAGACTAGCATTTATAAAAGGTCCAATGCAACCAGCAAGTATACAACAATGCATGCGTTACAGAACACATAAAAATGGTACCCACTCTCCATATTGATCAATGGATAATAACCTCAATTTTAGAATCCATGGTTTATTTATTCTCTGCTATAAGGTCTCTATTGGGGCATGTACATTCTGCACCAAACATAGACCAACAAATCATTATATTTACATTCCCTTTATTGTTTAACATTGAAAGAATAGGAACTGTTGTTTTCCTCACCATCTCATGAAGACATCGTCTACACGCGACTCTGCACGCGCCAGCCATGCAGCCCCTTCACAATTTTATACGCCAGTACATTGGGCACTACTTTTCTTTTCATTCATAAATCCTGTGCGCCCCCTTGCGGATTCATTGTGTTGTTCTGGGTATGTTTTCCCAAAAAATAACTTACTTGTATACTTTTTCCCTAATGTGAACGAATCTTGTATTTTGTAAAGCTATCTGTTCAAATATATGAACATTTACAAAGGGACTATTTTTCTTCCCTGTTGTCTGCTTTTGGGATAGACTGGTTGCCAGGTAACGGGGGCGTGGTTAGCGCTTATCTTTCTATTGATCACACACCCCTTAAACCAAGGCAATATAATGTGGAAAAAACGTTCTTTGGCGATCGTGCATCACTTGTAATTATTATCAAAAATCGAAAAAAATAGGTAAAATGTAAATATAGTAAATAAACTTCATTTTCATTGTTTTCATGAGCGTGTGAGGAAAACTTTATGGCTGGTATTTTTGGGATGAAGCGCTATCACACGCTCATGAAAACAATAACAATGAAGTTTATTTATTAAATTGTCACATCAGTGTGACTGATGATATAGAATAGTAACAAATGCTCTAGATTTAATAAATCATGTGGGCGCATGAGAAATGGACAACACATAGACTATATATATATATATATTTGTGTGTGTGTGTGTGTGTGTGTGTGTGTTTATATATTCACATGAGTCAATTTAATAGTGACTTCGCCCTTTTATGTCAGGCACTGTTATAAATAAATAACAGTTGCTTACTGAAATTTTGGATCAAGTACAGTTAATTTCTTTTTTTGGGTGAATATAATATTGGAACATCATCAATATATTTTCAGTTTAATTGTTGATATCGTAATTTGTTTGTGAGCACCTAATAGGGCTGAAAATAGCATGGGTTAATTTATTAGTGGTGGGCTGTGCAGTGAAGGTTAATGTGTGTAATGACATCATGCTTTTAACTCTTACTCTTTTACTTTGTTTAGTGCTAATAGACAAATGCATTACCATACACGCGAGTGGGGAACATACATACATACATACATACATACATACATACATACATACATACATACATACATACATACATACATACATACATACATACATACATACATACTGTGTAACCTCCCTGGGATGAATGCTTGTGGGACCAAGACAATTGTTTGGTTTGGCTGACAGAGTTGCATGATGTAAAGAGATTTATTCAGTTTTCGGGATAGAAATTGAGACCACTAAAGGTAACCAACATTTGTAGCTGTTTGGTCTGGGATGTTTCATGGCAACTGTGAATATACAGATACATGGAATATCTTTTTGGGAAGAAACTTGCTAGCTGTTGCCTTAATTTGCCTCCAAAGCCATTCTGTGGGAAAGAAAACCCTGGAGTCACCCACGTAAATCTGATGCTTTTGGCAAACAATACAGAAGGAACAGAAAGCAGGGCAAGGCAAGTATGCAGATGGAAAAAGACGTCTCAAACCATGATCATGCTTAACATGTTGAGTGTGAAAAAAGGAGCTGAGAAAATTTATCCCACAGTTTATCATCACTAGAAAGAACATTATTGTTGTTCTATTTTAGCCGAAAATGCCTTGTCACTGGAACTATAATATAAAGCTTCCTGGTTCAGAAAACAATACACAACCACGCAAATTTATTTATATATATATATATATATATATATATATATATATATATATATATATATATATATATATACATATATATATATATATATATGTGTGTGTGTGTATATGTATGTATGTATATATGTATGTATGTATGTATGTATGTATGTATATATATAATATATATATGTATAATATATATATATATATATATATATATATATATATATATATATATATATATATATATATATATATATATACATACATAAATATGTACATACAATACAAAAGATCTCATTTCATGTTTCACCTGAAAATATACTCAGGCAAAAGCATCACACAAACACCTGTGATGGTCTGTCAGATCATCAACATGGTATTTGTGTAGCAGCTGCGTGCCTACAAAATGTATATCTGCAACGGGGGAGCTGACCTGATTGGGTGTGGGATAAGGGTTCTTCTGTTTTGTAACCTGTCATTTGATAACCCAGTGACAACCACATTCTCATATAAACCTTTTTAACTGACACACATGACAAGTTCACAACTGGAAAAATGGTAAGAAAATGATAAAAAAGGGGGTGACCAATTTTAGAGAGCTGTCAATTTATTAGGAAATGCATTTTTCCATATTTGTCATGAGACAAAAAGTCTGCATTGCATATAAACTTGGTGTCTCTTCCTCATTTGAGTTTGTGTATATGTGTGCATGTATCCCATATCCAGTTTATACACACAGTCAAGTCCTGTATTATCATGATCACAAGGCATGATAAAAGGCATGCAATGACATTCAATGCCATGTGGGAGTCCTCTCAAGATTACCAAAACAAAAACAAAAAAACAAGAGGGCTGTGTGAACAGCCCATGCTCAGCTGATCTTGACATTCACCGCACTTGCTGCTCTATGAACTTGGGAAATGATCAAGGTCACTCATGTTCTGAGTAAGTCTGACCACTATAAAAGAACACTAGCATGTCCAACATCAAGGTTCAAGTAGTTGGCAAGTTATAATGAGGTTTTAAAATTCATGTATGTTGCACTGTGACCCCAGAAACGAGGTCAAAGTCATTCATGTACTGCCTGAGCATGACCTTCATACAAAAACATTAACATGTGCAGCATCACAGTACTAACTCAAAACAGATCTCAAGTTATCAAGTAAACAGTAAATTTCGTGTCAGTTGTCCTGAGCATTAGCATTAGAATTCCCATTGTCTTACATAGTAATCAATAGGAAAGCTGCATTGACCAGTAAGTACCCGAGTTGAAAATACTTATAAAGCAGGAATCTAAAGCGGCGCCACCTAGTAAACAACTCTGTTTGACCCTTTCACAAGAATATATCCATCACATTTCAGCTTAATCTGAGTGACAGTTCTGAAAACAAGTGAAAAATAGCAAAACCATACAAAAAATTCATAAAAACTAGGAGTCCCCAGGAGTATTCCTGTGTGATATCAAAGCAATCGGCCGAGCGGTTTCAGAGAAGATTTTTTTTAGAATGCCCATTGACTTACATAGTAATCAATAGGGAAGTGCATTTACCGACAAGTACCCGAATTGAAAAAAAAAAAATGTTAAAAATCAGGAATCCGCAGCATACCCATCTGGTGAACAACTTTGTTTGACCCTTCCATAAGTAACATATCAACCAATTTCCGCTTCTTCTCAGTGACGCTTGTGGAGAAGTAGAAAATAGCACTAACACAAAAAATCATAAAAAAATTTACAAAAAAATTGCCGCGCCACCTGGTGAAGAAATTAAGAACCAGAAGTCCCCAGAAGTGTTCCTGTGTGATACCAAAGCAATCGTGTGAGCGGTTTTGGAGAAGAAAATGTTTTAAGGTTTGCCCCAAAAGAAAAAAAAATCATAAAAAATCCAAAATCACTGGAGCGTGACCATTTGAGCAAACGTGGTAGAGACTCACCCGAGGTACATTGCCACCACGTGTAAAGTGGATCTGGCCTATGGTTTTAGAAAAGAAGTCAAAAATGTGAATTGTGGATGACGGACGGACGGACGGACCGACGACGGACGACAGACCCTCACAAAAGCTCAGCTGACTGACAAGTCAGCTTAGCTAACAACAAAAAATTAAAAAAAAATCTGAAGGTTTAAACATATGGCACCATGTGCTAATAAGCAGCCTTAACTTAGAAAAATGTTCTTTGCTTCCCTGGCAATTTGAATATGTATCCAGCAATCCTTATGGGGCAGAAGTTATGAATGCTGTCCCAGATTTTGTGTTTTGTGTGATACCAGAGTGAAACTTTGAATCAGGAAACTTTTGTTTGATTAAATATTGCCCTTGGCACAATATGTCAACAGGATTCTTCAAACGTTACCTGGAACAAGAGGTTCTTAAGAAAGATCCAATTAGACAGCATCTTTTCCAAACTATAAACTTTTTCAATGCCAATTGCATCTTAAGTTTAACAATGTAACAGGAAGTGCTCCGATATATAATCAGAGTGCCACAGTCATGTTTCGTGCAAAAAAACCTTTTGTTGAAGTACTGGCATGCTTGTAGTTACATAAAATATACAAGTCCAGGTCTACAGCTTTACTTGGTGCACTGTAGGTGCATTAGTGCTGAGGAAAGCTGTTGAATCAGCAACAAATGTAGCACTGAGAGGAAACATACAAGTATTGTAATTTATCATATATGTGTATGTTTTTAACCACTAACACCCAACAGCTGGACCAGGGAACTCAACTTAAACTGCCATCTGCTGGTTGTTCACATTCTGGTATGATTGTGCCGTGTAAGTAATTGAAAGTATATCAAAACATTGATGATGATGATGATGATGATAATGATGATGATGATGATGATGATGATGATGATGATGATGATGATGATGATGATGATGATGATGATGATGATGATGATGATGTAACAACTGTCATATAATTTTATTTGACTCTCAATGCTGGGTAGAAAGAAACCTACACAAAATACATCAAGACTACTAAGATGATAAACAGGTCATTTAAGGTGAACATTTATGACACACTTGTGGTAATGATCAATGATGGATCTGGCCTCGTCAGTCTCCGATAACACATAAAATGTGATTGTACTGTAAAAATGTAGCTCTCTGTCTGTCAAGAAATCTGTTTTCTTATATGCACACAAGGTAGCCATGAGAGGGACAGGAGGAACACCCATCCCAGGGTACTCTCCTTCACTTCCCTCATCAATAAAATTTATATCTTTAGCTGATAATTAAAACCAATGTTTTGGGAGCAGCTACGATAAAAGAAGCAGAAAAAGAAGGAGCTATCCTTGCCAGGAAAATTCAAGACGTCTCCTTTCATTCAAGCCTTCTATCTATTAAGGTGAATATGTATGTGGCTGTCATTACAGACCCACTTACACTAGGGTAAGAGCGCCATGCAGTCAATGTTAAAGGTCTAACATGGTGGACAGTTTTGACCTCAATGACATGATCCTGACAGGGAAAACGTTTGTCAAACATCTAGGTAGTCTACATGAAGTGCGGGAGAGATTCTGGGGATACAATCTAAAGCTCAACCCAAAGAAAGGCCAACTGTTTTAGACAAAGACCAAGTTCCTAAATATATTTATTTCAGGCAACTGAATATCTGTCAATCCTAAAAAGTAAAGCTGTTTCTGATTGGGTATCTCCAACAAGTGTATGGCTCTGTAAATTATTATCAAGATCAGACGGCAATTTTGCAGAGGTGACAAAATTTATGTACAGTTTAACAGGGCCCAGGGCTAAATTTATATGGGAAGAGAAACATCAAGCTGCATGTAAATGCCTTTATTAGTTGTCGATTTTTAGTCCTGTTTCATCTTTGCCACAGCTAAAGGGCACCTTCATCCCCAAGAATGATTCTTAGGAATTTTCTGTTGGTGCTGAGTAATCCTAATTACAAGATTATTTGGAAAGGACAAATTGTGTCCGCAGCTTTGCCTTAACACCAGCACAACAGCGTCACTGCACAAAACAAACAACACTGAACTTTTTGTGGTTTTGTTTACGGCACAATTGAGGCATTAACTGCAGTGACGTCCTTTGTTTTGGTCAGAACAGACCATAAGAGTAGTATGTGGTTAATGAGATTCCAAATCCTGGAGTGACAACTGGCACGCTGGAAGGAAGAAGTGTCACAAAATGACGTAAACATTTAACACAGGCCTGGCACAAATCATGTCAATGCCGATTTTCTTTCCAGACAGCCATATATTTTGGAAGTTTTTAAGTGCTGGAAAGCTGTGACAGATCTTGCTCAGGAGCTTTACGTAGTATGGTGCATCAACAACCAGGATATTCTTCCAATATGATCATGCTCAGTAGAGAATTATTAAAACCAATGAATATTTTGCTGGAAACACATTCTTTCACAGACAATGAAGGATCCATAGCAGAAAATGATAAAAATTATATTCATGATATTGCAAAAGAAAATCTAGGACCATCACCTGCAATCATGAGGAGACTGAGGGTGAAGATATAAATATAGGAAGCCTGTTTAATGTAGGAAATGCAAAACAAGCTGGGAATGATGCTCAGGATGATCAGAGTGATTAGCAGTCTAGCCAGAGTGATGTACAATTTGATGGTTCCAGTGCATCAGTCTAACAGTGATGATTTGGAAAGTTCTCATGGGCAGGAGCCACAGATTCAGAGTGCTACCATTATGGCCAGAGATAGTAGGCTGGTTAGAACATCTGTACACCTTAGAGACTATGACTACAAAGTACAAGTCATAATGGACCACTCACGCAGAAGTGCTGCTTGCGTAAAGAAGTGTGTGCATCATCTGTAAATGTATATGTCAGTTTCAGTTTTCCAGTATCCAAGGTGGAAGTGGAAATTCTGCTTCATTCCTGTAATTATACCTGTAATGTTTTTTGTATATATTACAGTTTTAAGCTTTTTTCCCTGTATGTTCCTGCTGGAGATATGTCCTCGGAAGATAGTGGCTGGTTTTGGGCAAGAAAAGTAGTGATATGCATGAAAGTCGAGTCCTACAAGTGCCAGCAGTGCATCAAAGTGAAGAGAAGCCTAGGCTGTGTCCCATTTGCCCGATAAGACACATGCATGGTAAGCTGCATGTTTTCAAGATCATTTTTTTTATTTGCCACACAAGAGAGCATGGTGGTATTGTGGTAAGCGTATTGCATATTGAAGTAAAATATTTGCAGTGGATTTATGCCAGAGCCAAGGACCTCTAGTGAGTGATGCTAAGTTAGAACTGTGGATCAGACTTATTCAAGGGATGATTCAGTTTTTGTGCTCATAATTTTGAAAAAGAAACATCAGTGGCTGGTTATTCACCTGAAGGGGTACCCACACCAGCAGGAAGCTGTAACCTTCATGGAAAATAAACCGTGGAATTTCTATGAGAGGGAAAATAAGATGGAAGTGGTTTAGATTGACAAAGTCTTCCCACCTAACTGTGTAATGTCAATGCTGCAGTAGAGGATATGGTCACAACTTCTAAAGGTTATGCTTATGCCATATGGGAGGAATACAGTTGCCAAAGAATTGGATGGAGAATAAGACATGGCAACTGTCTTTGAAGTAGTTGAGCCTTACACAGTCATGAACTCTCATTTCAACTTTGTGGAAGTTCTGTACAAGTCTGGAGAGAGGAATTAATAACAGGTATTTGACAACCAACCAGTGTCAGATTTGTCCTTTTCCATCTTCTTTGCCATCAGTAGCTTTTGCTATCCCAGGAGTTGTCATCTGATGGACAATGATATATCTTGAGAGATCATCACAACAAACTGACTTTCAGCGCACACCCAAGTTTCCTAGTAGGTGCAAAGAGAAACAGCATTATAGTAAGCTTGATAGGTATGTACAGAGTGCTGACGTTGTGGTGCAATAATTGAGTCAAGGTATCCCAAAAGTAGGTCACAAGATAGAGTTTTATTTAAAATATTCTCAATTGCAATTTTCATCTGGAGGTTCAATTATCTTTGCTGTTTATGTCCAAGCTACACCATGCTATCACTTAATAACCTCTTCCAACTTAAGACAAATAGTGACCTAACAAAAATGGGTCAAAGTAACTAGTCATAAATAATATTTTGACATGATCTATATATCTCATAAACTTGCCTTGTCCAATTCAATTACTTTTTCGAGATATGTAATTGTGTATCTTTCAAGACATTTTAACTCGTAATTACCAAAAAAGTGAAAAGGGCACCCCTGGTATCGCAAACAACCAAGAACGTGACCTCTTGCATAATCCCAGGATATTTCATGACGATCCATGAATATTCAGGGCTGCTGGACCAGTCACAAGATTTACACATTTTGAACCATAACATGATACTATAGGTGGCGCCACCAGCATGAACGATGACATAGATTTCTGTCTGGAAAAGCCATAAACATATGTTAAAAGTCTCTGACTTTCGCGTTTTTTCAATGTTGATGCAGGCTTTCAAAAGTTGTAGTTTTAGTATTTGAGCTGATTGTAACTGAGGCCTTACTGAACATGCATTATTTGGAGCTACTATTCAATCTACGGTATGTAAATTTGTCATTCCCCACAAAAATATGAATTAGCTTTTCTAAATTTGCACATAAGATACTACCAGAAATCTAGCTGTAGCTGAACCTCTAGCGATACAAAGTTTAATTAGTCATTACATTTGGTACACAGTAAAACATTTCAGTTGTGTGGATGCATTTTAACGTGTTTGAGGTTATTTATCGTTGGCGAAAGAAAAATCAAATCATGTTTTAAACGAAGAAAAAACTTGTGGGTGGCTGTTTAAAATTATTTCATAAACAAAAGGTTAGTAGTTGAAAGAAGAAACGAATTTAGAATCTCTTGGTTTTGTTTTTACTATTATTTCTTTCAAAGAATGTCCAATGTGTTGACTAGCTTAACTGTATATCACTAGAGGTTAAGATACATCTAGTGCCATCTTTAAGGACATGATTCAGATACAAGAAGTATCCCAGTTAGGAGCACTGCTATCATTGGGGTCGCCTGGGAAAAGACTTTACATAAAGCTTTTTTCAGCAGTAGGTTGATCATTATGGGATATCAAGTAAATAAAATCAAAAAGACAAAGTGCTTTCGTCATTGCAGACAAAACAATCTAGACTGGTAAATGTTTCAATGTATTTATTTATAAAATGTGTTTAAGGGTATCTTCAAAAAAAGATAGACAATCAAACTTGTCTTTAATGCAAAGAGATGTACTTTTAGGGGGAGTGAGGGAATTATGAGTCTGATACATTTACCGACTCTATGTCTTTTGGGGACAAGGAGTTGCGTCTTTCCTTTGTTTGCAGTCTAATATGGGTGATTTACAGGAGCCCTTCCACCAATATCATTGGACTATGCAGACAAATTGTTCTAAAGGTATATGAAGTGCAAGACTCCCACATAGGACATAATGTGAAGGTTTACCACACATTTGGAAAGATGTTGCAGTTGAATTACGTGGGCACAGGCGTTTTTATGATGTGCTGAATGACGTTTACATCCAACACAATGGACTACGAATATGTGGTAGACTCCTACTCCTGGAATTGCGTTTGTAAATAGGCAAATAAAAGAACTTCCTGTTTGTTTCGATATACGATTGAAAGAGATGATCTATTACACGACGAATTTGAGGTGTTGAGGCAGCTAATCTAACAACTCATGGCATAGACATGATAAGAGCTACTGCTTGGGCCTTGCTTTAGCTTCTATCTTGTGTAATGCTTCGTTAAAATGAGTTCATTAATGAATCCAGGTATCAGAAATCTGGTTATCTATGTACATCACCAGGGTACCTAATCCATCTTAGATATGTTTACGGGGGATACAAAATTTGGTCATGTTATGCGATATGTGCAAAAGCAAATCAATCCATTATCATAAACATATTTTGCAAAAAAGGGGTCCGACTACTTGACACACAAAACTTAAGTGTCATACAAACAGTTTCTGAATATAATACAGACATAATGAAATGAGAAATATTTTCTGCCTGTGTTGTGCGTGATAGTGCAACTAGTTTGGGCAAAGACGTTGCCCTGCACTGTAAAAAAGAATGATTTTACAAGCTAAATTTCTTTTTGGCTTCACACAAATGTGAATTTTTTGCAAAACTTGAGCAATCTGAATTTAACATAGAGTTTCTACACTAAAACCTACTCTCAACCCTTTTTTATCTTTCCAGGTCACAATCAGTTCGATGGATCGTCAGGTGACAGCAAAGCAAGCAAAGTTACTGATTTAAGAAAAATCATACTCTGGTAAATTAACCAGAAATGGCTTTTTGACGTCCAGTTATACTTCAAACTATAAAAACACACAGTTTCATGCTGCCACATATAATTCAACATAAACAATTTTACAGTGCGTTGTTGACTGTCAACTTCTGCTTATTTCTTCCCAATCCAACTGTTCAATTAAAAATTATTAGTACAGGATATCTTGCTTATTATCATTGTTGTTTTTTGCAACATTCACAAACAAGGATGCAACTGATAATATCAGGAGCAGCAGCGGGGTTATTTAGCTTCCTATGTACTACCAGTCATCAAGATGGGTCGTTCATTGGTTGCAATGGCTTACTGCGTTTTGAGTAGTTGTGTTAGTTCTTGTACTAACACAAAGAGTGTCACCCTCAACCCTCGAATATGCCAATGTAGTTGCTTTCAAACATCATCCAGAGTGTGCAGCGAAAAAGATAAGAGTAAGTATCATATCGTTTGAACATGCTTTGTTATCAGCCAGGGAATCACAGCTAATCGCGCATTGTCAGCCATGTGTAGATTGTTAAATACATTTACAATCTACACGTGGCTGACAGTGTGCGATGAGTTTGTTTACCCATCTTTCAAAAACTAAAATCAATGGCTTTCAGTTTCACACCGCACAATCCCTATCTGTGCCGACCAGATGCCAAGGGCGTCTTTTGACTCACAGCAATGGCTTTCAGGTTACACAATTCACATCCTCGGTGGAGAAGCAGTGTTTTTCAAAACGTTTATATTGACCACAAGTTGATATGACCCTGTCATCTCCACGAGCAGTAAGTAGTAATCTGAAACCACATACTACACTAAGCCAAGCTGCGGGAAGGCATCCCTTTGTCCAGTAGCCTGTATGGCGGTCATGTGTACACCCTCTGTTGGGGGAGGGAGGGAACTATTCCCAATTTGATAATTCACCAAGCCCACCTAATTGCCCAGCTAAATTAAATACACAAATATGTATAATGTATTGTCTAATATTGCACTGCATTAACTTAGTTGTGTATTTGGTGTACTTGCAGCTTTGCTTATCAGGTATTCTTGGTATTTTCCCGTATACAATATTGATAATTAATATGGATATTTACTATATAGACCTCCTATTGATCTCTTAAACGTCTAGGTTTGCAACTGCTTTCTTACTCTGTATTTAATCATGATATGTACATATATACATGTATATTGCTTTTGCGAACGATTTCGCAAAACTTGGGGCAAAGACAAGTATTATCAGTTTCATATACTAATATTAGTATGTAGGTTTGATAAGGAGCACTTAAGCAGGTTACTTGTCAACTATAAAAAACCTTTAAATGTTTAATAATGTGATCAAGAATATGAGAAAAGGTTTTCTTTTTTATATCAGACGAAAATTCCATATACCAGTATAGATAAAAAAATGAATTCATAGATCGATGATCATACACAGCTAGTAGGCCTATCCTTTTTGAAAGGTTCATCACTGGAGAAAAAAAGACAGGTTTGGTGTGTATTAAACCAAACGAAGCGAAAAATTGCGAGGTTTTGACAAACGTAAACTGCATAAAATATGATTAGTCAACATTGAACAAAACAACTCTTAATACAGCTTGTCAATTTTAAACTAATATAATATATATATTTTTATAATTTCAGCACACCAGGAACTTTATAGCCTTTTCAAACTCTGTCTGAATGGCATGATATATAAGCTATTATCATTACTGATGGCATTACACTGTTATCCTGCATTCATATAGAAAGCATATACATGCCCTGACTCACCGTCAATCAGTATAAAGAAAATTATTATTATTATTATTATTATTATTATTATTATTATTATTATTATTATTATTATTATTATTATTATTATTATTATTATTATTATTATCATTATCATTATCATTATTATTATTATTATTATTACTGCTTCTCTAGGATATAAACGATAAATCTATTAAGTTAATGAAATGTGATGAAGGGGCAGTAATTTCGAATTTGAGAAAATTCATAACAGAAACTGTAAAAATCAGAAAAAAAGTTGTGATGGAAAGGTATCCTGTTTTTTGTTCAACTCGATACACATATATTTGTATGATTTAAAACAACAGGTTTGCTGATGGGGGATCTGGGTGATGTAGATTGTGTTTTGTACTGTTTTAGTTTTTTTTTTTTTTTTTTACTTTACACCCATCAAAGAAAATACCATGGATATGTATTAAATGGTGCAGTTGCAATAAAGGTCATTCATTTATTCACATACAAATTCGTGAGCAATAAGCAGGTAACAAGAAGAGAAAATTCATCATGAAACGATGAGCCATAGCAGTGATGGGACCTGTGGAAATCTACAGGGACAATTTCATTGCACGGCATCTTTCTTGATCTCAAAATCAGCCAGAACATGCAAACATACAAAAGTACATGCGATGGTTTAATGAGGCATGTCAGATGCACTATTCTGCATGGTGGCAGCACCTGCTTCTTTTGCCATGTGACATTTTCAGCCGATAAATGAAATAGGTTTTGTTTATATGGCAGGTGACTGTACCCACTGCAGGTGGTCAAGGAGAAGTTGGCGACATGCTTCACTGGATTAATATGTCACTTTCACATACATTTTTGGTTGTGGGTTTCTTTTTGTTTTCAGTGAACTGTATTGCTCTGGTGTATACATGCATGATATTAAATATATAACATATTACCAAATAAGATTGCACATACCATTGGAATCACCAATACACATGCGGTGGTCAGTTTCTCAGTTTATCTACAGTAGAATGCAAATACCAACTACAATCACGATGTGCGATGGTAAGTTAACTGTCATGATTCGGTTTGTGCACATTTTGTATCATATATAAATATATAAATTTTGACATAGTTACAAATTGAACAATAGTTATAAAGATTGATAGGAGCACAAGGATGTATAACAGTATATAGGTCTATATTTCCAGTGAGCGCTACGTCATGCAAGGTTATATTAGAACAAGCCAAGGCAAGGAAAGCCATGCTAAGGGACGGCGTGTATGAGATACTGCTAGGGAGCCACAGGGTAAAGGTCTACTGCGACATGACAAGAGATGGCGGCGGTTGGACGCTGATCACGGCAGCGAACACAGGTTTGGGCTGGACCAGAACCACTGTCTTTGCCAGAAACGTTGAGTATCCCTCTCGCCATCATGATTATTCCATCCTGGGGCAAGCAGATGACATAAAGAGTCATTCCACTGAGAAAACCTTTCTGGCAGTTTTTGATTCATCCATTCATTTATTTATCTGCTTCTACATCACTCATTCATTCATACATGCGTGTATGAATGTATACACATGTGTGCATGTATGTTTTATTCATAATGGGGATATATTGCTTTTATGCGAGTTGTTTCCAAGCATTGTAGGTTTAGATGGAAACGTATTTACTTCACACAGTCGCTCAACAACAAAAAGTCAACAGAAAATGGTTTCATAGCACCATTGTCCCAACTCACTTCCCAATGATATCAAATTATGAGCTACATGTGCATTTATTTAATTTTATTCAAAAACCTAAGATCTTTTGACCGACCTTCAAGTTTTTATAGTGACAAATGTTGATTTTGAAAACAAAAGCTCGGCACTGGATGGTCAAAAAGTTGCAGAGAAACAGATTAAATTTATTTGGTATCTTGAGGTATCACCAACCATATTACGCCCTCGACATAATTGTGTCAAACAGCGAGCTTGTCTGTGAAACACCCTTTGAAATTCTAAGACTGAATGTCAGTAGAGAGTGCAGACCACGTTAAACACCATACGTTACTATTTCATGCCTGAGTTACCTCGTGATCCATTGCGTTCCATGGCATCAAATTGAATTGATGTCTTTCCCGCACTGCCATATCAGGTATCTGCGCTCCATTAATTTTTTCCGTGTCCTATATTATTCATGCATACAAACACCTAATTACTGCAACTCTAGGGCCACCTAATATTTATACTACCGAAGTTTGGATGTGGTTAGTCTGATTTCGGAATGAAAATACGATATTCGTCCCGCAATAATTCATTGAAAAAAGTTTAACATTACTTAAATACTTGGGTTTCTTTGCAGGCATGTTCCCTCACCACGGGTGGCGGCTGCTGTATGTTAACCACGCCCGAGCGGAACCCGTCCTGGTGCAGTTTCTGAAAATGGGGCTGTCCTTTCTTGCAGCTGCCGTGAATTGACTCTAACTTGAATTTTATGGCAAAAAAAAAAAAAAAAATGGATACATGCGGTGCCTTATTTAGAAACGCCAGCTTAGAAGTGTCAGTTTTTACATTTCCTAGCCAAATTTTGCACCTTATGCGAATGTATGCCTGTTGCACAAGTCCAAGAAACTACACACAATTTGCTTCGTTTTCATAAACGTGGGATGAGTCAGTTTGGTCGATTATATAATTGTTGACGTGGAAACATTATCAATTTCGACCTGCGGTCTCGGTTGACAATTGGTTCCTCGGGGGTGACATTTGGCCTGTCGCCCACCAGGCACATCAATATTTTTTGTTACATTGAGAGTTAAAAACAAATTTAGCAGTTTCCACACGGACCACTCCAACTTAATTGCCATGTTTCAATGTCTTCCTTCCACCCCGTATACTGAAATTAGGCCTAACTCAGTGTATTCGGTAAGCCTTCTCCAAGCACGTAGGACTACGCACTCCAAGTAATGGACGTGTCCTTGCATAGTGTATTGCCAAATGGTCGCATGTGGTTTATTAAGTGTGTGGAAATGTGACGTCATGTCAGCGTCAGTCTCAGTTGGCCGCAATCTCACCTAATGTCGACTGTTACTTAGAAAGCTTCTAGAGACACTTCGAATGTCCCACGGCTATTAACCAATTAGGATCCTTCTTTCTCACTCGAAGTGTAAGAAGACCAAATGGTAAAGCAACACAAATCATCTTCCATTACAGTACCGTATTGAAGCCGGTGGGCGTGGTCGTTGTGGCGGTATATGGAAGGCTCCCGCTAATTACGCGTTCACCAACCTAGGAGACAAACAGATGGGTGTTGAGCTCAAAATGCCAAATACAGTTGAGTCGTATTTGATTTTTTATTGTTGTTGTTGTTGTCCTTGTTGTGTGACGTAGGTTTCACCCCTGTCAGCTGCCTTTCCCCTTTTTGTCTCGTTGTGGGTTTACTCTGTACTTGTCCGACCTCGTTGACTGTGACCCAGCTGTTTCCCGCGCGTTCGGGCGCATATACAATAGAATAGAATAGACTTTATTAAACCCCCGCGAACGAGGAACTCATAATACATGTACATCGAGATAAATCATACATCTACATGAACACAGGGTAATAACTAGCCAGGAGCATAGTAAATAAATACATCAGGATAAATCATACAACTAAACCATACATCTATTTACACACAAAATATTATAATTGATAAATGACTAGAAACGTATCGATATTCCGGAGCACCGTAAGTATTTATAATAATGTATATCTTATCATGACTTTTATAGTTGCCCAATGTCTCGACAGAGGGCGCCCATGTGCATGGTAAGAGTCTCCCCTGATGGGCCGAGATCACACCAGGAGCTCTGAAATAGTGAGCCCCTGATCTGAACCGCCCCACCCAACGGGACCCCCCGCAAAACGCAAGAGCGCATACAATTAGAGTTAGAAGGACCTCGATAAAAGTGTAGCTAAATTATGCTGAATGCTACCTCTCTGATTTAAAGAGGGGTGATGCACCAAATAACGTAAAGAATCTACCAGTCCATCATTTTCACCTTCCGGCGACGGCATTACTTGATCAGCCGGGTAAAGAAACGTGCTTAGCGGTGCAGATCCACTGCTGATAACCCGGTCTACTAATGTGTGTTGTACCCGGTTACCTTTCACCATGTATGAAGCCAGAAGATAAGAACATAATGACCTATAGACTGAGTTCGATTTAGAACATCTATATAACAAGGAGAGAGAATTAGCTTTGATAACTTCTGATATTAAAGGAACTTCTACAGCTTTCAATAACTTACTATGTCTATATCTCTTACCGAGTCCCATGGATGCTTTTAAAATACATGCTTGGGTAGAATTTAAACTATTATGTTGCTGATTTGTCAGATGTACTGATTCCATCCCATAAGTCAAACTCGGGACTCCTATAGTATTCCATAGATGTACTTTGGCACTTGTATCAAGACCTGGATAAGTAAATCCGGCTGTACATAATCTATACATTGACCGTCTGGCAGAAGAGATACGATTTGTAATATGACCATGGTATTTAATATCTTTTGTAAAAGTTACCCCTAGGATGTTAAGAGAGTCCTCGGTCTTCATTACCTAGTTTCCAAGCTGGACGCTGTCCATCGGCGAATACAAAGCTGCCTATATCCATACATTTTGTCTTTTTAATGCCGAAGTTGAAGCGCCATCTTTTGGCATACAAATGACATATATCTATTAATGACTGAAGACCTGGTATACTGGTAGAAAAAACTGTTATATCATCTGCATAGGCACAATTATTATATTTCTGATTTCCTATCATCACACCATTGTCGGAGAATTGTAATTCAGATAGTAAATCATGAATAAAGATATTAAACAACCTGGGCGACAGGACACTGCCCTGTCTTGTGCCTTGTGTAACCTGGAAACATTCACTATATTCACCATGCATTTTTATTACGGCTTGCATATTACTATACCATCCATAGAGGAACATCCAATGAGATAAAGGTAGGGTATTCATTAACTTGTAAAATAATCCAGAGTGCCATATGGAGTCGAAGCATCGTTCTGCATCTAAAGAACATATATATAAAGGGGAATTTTTACTTTTGAAATACGAGATTACATCATGTAAATAAGAACATGCCATACAGGGTGTTAAAAAGCGCTCAATTATTTTTGAGTGGGTGGTGCTTACTGTAATAGGCCTAAAATTATTTAAGACATTTGGATTAAGCGTCGGTTTTTTCAGATGTGGAACAATGACTCCAATAAGGAAATCGCCTGGAACTACACTCCATCTGATTGTGAACGTATATAAAATAGACAACACTTTACATAATGTGTCAGTAATACCGTATTTCAAGTGTTCTGAGTAAATACCATCTATACCAGCGGCAGTATTACTTTTTAGAGATAATATGAACTCTTTGACCTTTTCTGGTGTGACACTGATATCATGAAATACATCTTTTTCATGTTTCTTAAAGAAAGAGTCAACATTGTTTTCGATCTGAGCCTGCTCGTCCGAGAGAGGACTAATATCTTGCATAATACCTTTAAAATAATCAGCAAACTGGTTTACATTCAGTGAAGTGTTAATTTTACTTTTACTTTGGTTTTTCAAGACATTCCAAAAAGAAGTCATTTTTCGTTCATGATATAAATAATTCAGACGGTTAAAATAACGATCTACCTTTTTTTGCATATATTGCCTACTCATACGTCTGAAGTTTTTCTTAGCAAATTTCCACCCTTCATAGACTACACCCGATCTTGGACGGTCATTTGAAGTCCAGAGGTGGTGCCAGAATCTCTTCTTGTCTCGTAAAATACTGAGTTGAGGGCACCAATAACTTTTAGGTTTATGTGTTTTACTTGGAAAACAGCCAACTTCCTTACAAGAGTCCAGTATGGCATTATTAACATCTTCAAAAATGGTATCTATAAAAGTACTTGCTTCCTCCTTATTACTCACATCAATATTTGACAATTCAAGAGAATCAAGTTTCTCACTGAGAATTTGCCTGTATTCAACGTTACATACTTTATCTGACCATTTAGGTGGAGGAGAAAACTTAGAATTATGCATTACATCATAGTTCTGTTTGTTACAAGAATCATTAGGAAGATGCAATAATATACTCATAGAAATAGGAAGGTGATCACTCAGATTATTATCTTCTAAGGGGACTATATGACATCACTCATATCATTCATGTTTCTAGACATAATTAAAATATGATCAATCCAGGTAAAATGTTGATTACCGATGCAAAAATAAGTATAGTTTACCTCTTGACTAAGTAACATGTCCACTGGTAACATATTATTATACTGTAGAAAATCATGTAAAAGTCGTCTGTTTGCGTTGAAGCCTTTTTTCTTATACCAATTCTTAGTTATTTTTTCACTACATGGAAGTTGTGCATTGAAATCGCCCAAAATAATGATGGTAGCAGTAGAGGCATACTGATCTACTGTAGCTTGTAAAATACTGAGAGTTTCAATGTATTCCTCACAATTATTCTCTGTAGTATAGAATGGCATATACACACTAGTAAATACATGTAGGATATTACCGTCTGTGCCACTTAGGGCCACATTAATAACTCTATCACTCTGAGATTCAAGTTCAAAACAGGCAAGACCCTTGAAAGCTTTAATAATTAATGCAATGCCTCCGTACGGGCGACCAGAATATTCAAGATCACCCTCACACATGCTAGATTTGGCAAAAACATGTATGATCTGACTTTTCAGTGATGGTCTTTCATTCATACCATTTTGAATGAGATTGAGCTCGTGGGGACGGAGCCAAGTTTCATTAACCGATAAGACGTCACAGCGCTCTAGTCTATCTATCACATAATCAAAGTTACTTTTAAAACCATGGCAGTTATACTGCTCGCACTTAATGTGCGTAAAACTATCATGTTTGACATCAGCATTGTTATCAATAAAAGAAAGTTTTATATTTCCCGACCCAGAGTCTATCATATATAAAGGCGAAGAATCTTGTTGCTGCCCCCTGCTTGTCAACCGGCGTCGCTGTTCACTGGGAGTGGAAGAGTTCTGTTTACGTTACCCGCTTGCGGGCGCCTTGGGACTATGTTCCCCATATATTGTACATAACTAACGGACACATGGGAGCTAATAGTAAGTGCTGTCCATTTCCCGTCGATTTACTTCCAATTTGTGACGAGTATTCAACTCGTTATTTTTTGCCCACGTGAAATTTGATGGAGTTATATCTGGGTTTTTATTCATGCGGTTCTTTTTTGTAGCTTCACTTGTTACAGGCACGTAGGGTGCATGCATTTGGCCAATGCACAGTTCACTTCTGTAACTAACATGGGGTGGTTGTAAAGCAGACACTGCAATAGTGTTCCTGTAAGTATATTAAGAAGTTTAACTTGATATTAAAATGTAAATGTACACACTTAAATGAACTCCTAACTAAATGTACGCATCGTTCAAAAAAGGCAACTCGTGAAAACGCGTTTTACTGGGTCATACTTTTTGCCGTTAAAGTGCGCTTACATGTACGAGTTTATGAAATATATTGAGGTTTTTCCAAACTTCATGTATTGTTTGGTAAAACTTTGGTGAAATACATGTGCGCGTTGTATGTTTATAGTAAGACTTGCCAGGACGCGTATATGTCACGCTGTGTCAAGTAAGATGCACGCGTATATGTCACGCTGTGTCAAGCAAAAGCATTATTGTAATTTTATGAAATGGTTTCAAACTAGAATTGGAGGGTTTTCTTTTGTAATAGACTCAGACTCAGACATAGTTTTATTTGACTGATTACAAAATCATATAGGCAGATAATACTAATACAAAATTGTAAACAAATATATGACTTACATATAGGAAACGGAAGAAGGTATTTCAACACAAAAAGTCAGGATGAACCCCGCTAAGGATATTCAATCCGCTATCGCGGGGACCACCTTTGGGTATGGTTACATGAAGTGTGAATATATGTATAAAGTCGTTAACATTGTACAAAAACTGAAGTACAAATGAAAGTCAATCAAATATTAAACATAATATTTCACAAAGAAACTGAAGTGCAAAATGTAAGTCAATCAATTATAATTACAGACAAAACAATTTGCTATGGTGCAGATTTCAGAGTACTTATTGATAAGGAAATTTTTTATATAATTGGAGAAACCATAGTATGAATGGGTTGTGACTTTTTCTTTAATATTTGGTGGCAACTCTTTTAGAATTTCAGGGATGTAATAACGAATACAGTTCTTGGTGGAGGCTTTTGAAGGGAGGGGATGACGAGGAATGTGTCGATGTCGGGTGTTATGCGTATGGGTAATCGGTAAGGGAGCAAACATATTATCAAAGTATCTAGGCAACTGATTTTGGTTATATCTATGGTAGAATTTCAGTGCTTTTAGATATAATAGATCCTGGACCTTTAGCAAGTTAAATTGTTTAAAAATGGGTTCCGTATGTGCATAGTAGGTTGAAGAACTTACAAGGCGGACTGCTTTCTTTTGTAATGTTACAACTTGATCACATGAATGGCCCCAAGCAAGAATAGAATAGTTAAGGTGTGGCAGGAACAAAGAGTTATAAATGAGCAAGAGACCTGAAGTGGGTAAATAATTGTGAAGTCTTTTTAGCGTACCTATTATACGAGAGAGTTTGCTTGATATATTATTAATATGGGCTTTCCACTTAAGATTTTCATGTATCACGAGTCCCAGGAAGTCAAATTCGGTTGTTCTTTCTATGGGAATGTTATTAATTGATAAATTAATGTTTAAATTAAGCTTACGTTGTGGAAAATGGAAGATCATGAATCTAGTTTTGGAAACATATAAGGATAGTTTATTTGCTACAAGCCAGCTGTGTACTTTGTCTAGCTCGAAATTAATATTTGCTGAGAGATTTTCATTATTAGATCCACTGTTGAAATGAAAGGAGCATAGAGAATTTATGATGGTTGTGTCATCGGCATAGAGAATAGCAATAAATTTTGAGGAGGCCAGATAAATATCATTTATATATATATAATGAAAAGAAGGGGACCTAAAATGGAACCCTGTGGTATGCCTGTAGCAATAGGTAATGATTCAGATTGCACACCATCGTACTCGACAAATTGAAGTCTATTAGTCAGGTAATTTTTAAACCAATTTAAAGCAGTGCCACGTATTCCATAGTAGTTTAATTTATGAAGGAGAGTGCCATAATCCAATGTATCAAATGCCTTTGACAGGTCAAGATAGATGCTTATGGGTATTTTTCCCGAATCTAGAAGTTGGTAGGTTCTGTCTATGAATTCAAGTGCGGCTGTTTCTGTAGAGTGTAACTGTTTTAAACCATGTTGACTGTTATAAAACAAATTGTTTAAAGTGAAAAAATCATATAATTGACGATAGACAGCTTTTTCAAAGACTTTTGAGAGCGCAGGAAGGAGTGAGATTGGTCTATAATTATCAAAACTGGCATTATCCCCTTTTTTATACACAGGTATCACTTTTGCTAACTTTAACTTATCAGGGAAAATGCCAGTGACTAACGACTGGTTAATGATTAGCATCAGAGGTTGAACTAGAGTATTATTAATGCCTTTGAGAAGTTTCATAGATAATAAATCGTGGCCAGAGCTCGTTTTAGGCTTCAACTTATTGAAAATCGTTTGAACATCATTACAAGATACTGGAGAAAAGAGAAACACGTTGTCATGTTGATTGGTAAGGTAAGTAGTAAAGGCTGGTACATTACTTGAATTTAGTTTAGAAGCTAGTTTGGGGCCAATTTCTGTAAAAAATTCATTGAAACGTTTGGCTATTTCACTTTTGTTTGACGTGTGTGTGCCATCCACTTTGAAAAACTGTGGGAAATCTTCCTTCTTTTTATTTATACTGAGAATAGACCTGATAGTATCCCATGTCTTCCTGGTGTCTTTTTTGAATTTATCAAATTGGTAATTGTAATAGTTTTGCTTACATTGACGAATAGTTTTATCCAGGATGCACTTGTAAGTCTTTATGTTCAGTTTGATAATTTGATATTGATAAGATTCAGGATTATTACACTTTAATTCGCGATATAAGTTATCTCTATATTTTATGGATCGCAGAATACCATTCGTCACCCAAGGAGAGAATTTATGTTTATATTTGTTTAATTTTACGGTTTTGATAGACAAATGCTTCTCCTTGGCATACTGTATGATGCCAACAAACTTATTATAATTTATATTTGGATTTGAATTTGGATCTTGGATGAAAGATTCCATTATATTAGTGTTATTTATTTCATTATAGAAATCCTTTTTAGACTCAGCATCTTGCTTCTGAACTTGCACATATTTGGGAGGGCCTTGTGAATTTGTTTTCTGATTCAGGCAGACAAAGTAAGGAAGGTGATCCAATAAATTAGTAAAAATGATGCCGGAGCGGCATGACTTTGTAGCATGGGAGAAATTACAGAAAACATTATCAATTATTGTTGCACGTTTCTCAGAAAAACGAGTTGGTAAGGTAATTTGGGGTCGAAAGTCGTTATTGAGCATTAAGTCTAGAAAATCTGAGTATTTTTCCCTTTTATTTGTTTTTAGCATGTCAATATTGTAGTCACCTACAATCATTTTGTCGGACCGTTCATTGGATAGAGTTGATAATATAGGTACCATGTCATTAATGAAAGATTCAATATCCTCATTTCTGTCTCTTGGAGGTCGGTACACATTACACAAGGTGACTTTTTGTTTTAACCCATCACCAGTTATATCTATGAATTGGCTTTCCCACAACCTGTTAGGGGAATACAAGTCTCGAACAACAAACTGAAATTGTTTATGTAGATATATTAAGCAGCCTCCATGAGAGCTGCAGGTCGCGGGTAAATGAATAGATGTATAATTACTCAGATCAAATTGCGACATGTCACAATTCTCGCCATCAACCCAAGTTTCCTGGAGGCAAATGGCACTGAATTCAAAACGATTTTTGGATAATTCATCCAGTAAAATTTTAAGTTGGTCAAATTTACTGTTTAAACATTGAAGATTTAGGCCTAAAACAGAAAAATTTTGAGAAAAGGGTGTAATGAAGTTTATTAGGTTACTGGTGTCAACATAGGGGCTGTCGGATGCAATAGATAATGCATTGTCCAAATCATCAACATTATGTAATAATTCATTTAGGTTATTTTTAGAGATGCCACCAAAATGTTTAAGTACATTATGGACCAAGACCTCGCAACCCATAGGATTTAAATATCAACAAGAGTTCCAAGAAGCACCATATATAGCAAAGTCGGAAGTCTAAAGATGTAACCAATTCACGGAGCTGATATTTGTTAGAACCTGAAATTTGCACTTGAATAGAAAACAGTGCAACAGGGAATAAAGTTATGGCAGAGAGAAAGTGTAGACTTATACACATCTGCGCCATCATACAAAAATGGAAACAAAAGAAAAAGTACATGTAATATGTGGTAACAGCGGGTTACCCCAATAGGAGAGGATGGTAATCAAAGCATACTAGATTTATAATGTAGCTCTGGAAAAAACAAAACAAACAAAAACAAAAAAACCCCAAACAAACGTGCCTCATCCATAACAAAACCACTCGCTACACTCCACGCCCATTGACGCAGAAAACAGCGACCAGCCACCATCATTAAACAAAACATAGTGCCAACTATATGGAGACCCGGGGTGCCGTTCATTTGCACATAAGAATAAATATTGTTGGTTTTGGTACTTGTGCACGACGTGTTGAAGGTGGCAAAGTGCCGGGTAGGTATTCCGTAATATTGTAAGTATAAGTTATTTGCTTTTCACGTCGTAGTTGAAAATGATTGACTGAGTATTTGTTATCATAAAGTACTTTGAAGTTTGACGGTAATCGTATCAACTTTGTGTGGTTTACAATTTTTGTTCACGGTAACATAAGTGACAAAAGGGCCGCGCTTAATGTATACAATTTGGACTTTTCGATTAATTGTAATCATATGAATTTATGTGTGATATGAATGTGGCTTGTATATGTGATATACTGTGTTAAAGGTTTGACTTTGATATGGAGATACTTAATGTTATGAATGTAATTGCAGTTAATGCCATGAACGATGCACGCTGAGCGGTAAATGGATAAGACCTGGTGAGGTGTAAGCGACCAGCGTCATGTAAAGTGTACAAAAGTCAACGTTATTAAAAGGCAGCAGTTCTGTGTGCACTCGTAGTGGTTCCGAGTCATCAATTAGTCCCGTGTAGTTCACAGAAAGATTAAAGGAACACTAATTCGTCGTAAAATGGACTAACACAGGGCTTACAAACAGAGAATCGCCGCAAGCTTAGAAGTAAGCGCACCGACTAATATGGACTAACTTCTGTATCTGCCGCCGAAGGAGCTGTATAGGACCTTTGTTGTTGATTTCATTCAAGGTCTGTGTTTTCTTTCTTCTTCATATATTTGTTACAGAAATTGTATGAATTATATACGTGTATTGTTCTTGTTGTCCGTGTGTGTGTTAACACACATTATACACATCATGCCGACTTTGGCAGAGGCCAAAGCGGCACGTAAAGTGTCAAAAGCAAAGGTAACCAGGTTAAGTAATAAGATTTCCCAGTTTATCGCAGAGGACGACAACCTGTCTGAAATTTCAATTTTGGTATCGCAGGTAAAGCTGGCATTCAGTGAATTTACAGCTTCACATGAACAAGTAGTGAATCTTGACACGGATGAAAATGTAGATCATGATGCGTATTTTGAACAGGTACAAACTAACTACATAAAAGTATTGAGTGGAGCCAAGAACATGAAACCAGTGCCGGCTCATGAAGGTAAATCAGTTTGGGTTCCTGGTCCACAGGTGTTTAACCTGTTGAGTTTGCCAAAAGTGGAGCTAGAAGTGTTTAGAGGTGATCCGTTGCAATATCACACATTTCTCAAGTCGTTTCAACTGAGTGTTGAGAAATGCTGCGCTGACCCAGACGCGAAGCTAACTAGGCTACTGCAGTATACTGCCTGTGACGCTAAAGAAGCCATCCGTAGCTCCATTTTTCTTGTTGGTGAGCACAGGTGCTCGTAGCGTATATAATTAGCATATATGGATATGAGGGCGAGCAGAGTGCTACGGCCATCAGACTGTACCCCCCTGAAAAGAAAGGTTTGAAACACTGACTCTTTTCAGTGAAATAACAAACATACCTTTGTTGCCTCTGCCTTTATTTTTTCTGTTTGTATCCAACATAGGCAAATAAAATTCACACATTCCACTCAAAAGTATATTTGTAGTTTGTTCACCGACTTTCAATGCAACACTCCGAGAAATATTGTGATCTGGTCTTTCTAAATGTCCCCAAAGAGCATCTCAGTTCCAGTTCGGACAAAAAGTCACCACAATAGGCGCCAATGGGAACTACACATCCGAAGCGAGTTTGGGTAAATTTGTCCATGCGAAAGTGTACTTATGGGTGAATTCGCATTCCACGTCTACGTCAAATAATCCTGATGACTGGAAAACTTATTTTCCACGCTGTCAAGTAAAGAAATCGGCATAAATGTTCGCATTCTACAGAGCCCAAGCGAATCCTCTCCTACCGCGCATCCATTTGCAATTGCGGTTCCGCACAAAATACTGATCTTCGCTCTTATTAATGTGTACAGAGTAACGAGTATCCGGTGCGATTTCAAAATGCATGTCAGGCTCATATATATATATATATATATATATATATATATATATATATATATATATATATATATATATATATATATATATATATATATATATATATATATATATATGTATATATATATATATGTGTGTGTGTGTGTGTGTGTGTGTGTGTAAACACACACATACACATACATATAAAATGATTCCACATTAAAAATGTATTTAAGAATTAAACTTCCTCTCTGGTGTAATTACGGGCGCATGGTAGCAGTTTGTGTGGCAGGCATTTCTGATGACGCGCTACTGCGCGTCATCAAAGAAATGCCTGTCACACAAACTGCAACCATGCGCCCGTAATTACACTAGAGAGGAAGTTTAATTCTTATATTTACATTTAACATCAATTTCTATTCACATAAGAGTAAGTATTATCATTGATAGTTGATTTAAAATCGTTTTTAGCTTGTTAATTTACAAAAAATCGCCTTTTTGTTTACAAGTGGGAGGAGTCAAGTAGGCGGGGCTACTACATCAGCCATCAGTTGTCAAGGCAACTCCTGGAACACAAAACTAGGAAAAAACTAGTTCCGAATAACACAACAACTTTATTTCAATAAAGCTTGCAAAACCGGTAAAAGAAAACATTTAGGCAAGTTTTGACGAGTAGATATGCAATTCTTGATCATCTGATACCGTCTTCCCATTATGCTTAGGCCTATGAATCAAACGCTTCGGAGGCGCTAACAATTGGGAAGTGAAAATAGTCCCAGGCCAAGCATGAGGATATTCTTGCACAGCACGTTGGTTGCAGGAGATGCTCTAGTGTAACCATTGCCTCATGAGCTACACTACCGTTCCTATTCTTTCAATGCTAACAAAAATAACAAATGTAAATATTTCCCCGTAAACTGGCAGACAGTTTAGTCAAAGCTGTTACTGAAATGAACCCGGGGAATATATCTGGGAAATAAAAACATGGAACGCGGGAAAATTTTGGAACATTGAGAAAATATTGGGATTTTAATGTCGATGCATGGTGGAAATATTGTTACAACGGCGGAAAAATATCGTGGACCATCATGAATACATTGTGGGATTAATGCGGTCACATATGCGTGACTCCACAAATATTCTGACAAATGTGGGAATACTGTGGCAACGGGAATATCATGTGCATTGTTGAAATGATGTGGGGCCCCTTATTTTTTAAAAAGTACAATGTCGAATACAATTTCGACAAAGATATTTCTTCATGATATAAATACAGTTTATAAGGGAAACACTGTTGAAAGACATTTTTAGTCAATGTTTTATGGCGGGAATATGGTGGACCCAAAGAGTTTATACAATTTTCAAAGTCTATCCCGGGAACTCGGTGGATCCTGTCAAATTGTCTTGAGTCACACCCGGAAAATATGTCTCTTTACAAATTTTCAAACTTATTACTGTGGGCACCAGCTTTCTAAGTCTTTTCTGAGAATTTTGTGGCTCTTCTTGAACTTTCAAATTGATGTCGAGAACTCTGTGGATAACTAGGGATTTTCTGAGACTCAGTCTAACCCGGGAACTCTGTGCATCTCCCAGAATTGTCAAACTCAATGAACATGATGAAACTAGAAATTCAGAGGATAGCAACAAAATGTCTAAGTCTAACCCGGGAACTTTGTGGCTCTGTATATATTTTCAAAATTATGATAGCGGGAACTCCATGGGTGAGCAAAAAAATTTCTAAGTCTAATCAAACTGTTGAGAAGCTCATGCTCAAAAGTCAGCTAGAATTTTCCCGGCATGGCTTGAGTCCATTCTCACTTCCTGGCGCCGTATTTAACATGCTGGGTGACTCAGCAGCAATGCAAAACGAGTAAATAGTTTCTTTTTTGCATGATTAAATGCATTTCTCAACTTTTTGAATGCGTATGTATTATCTTAAAGTATCATGGATCAGAAAGATGTTTTTTTTTTTTCATTTTCAACTTCTAGTTAGTGGAAGCTCTGTGCACACACACATTTGTGTGGTACATTGCTATGTGTGGTACATTGCTATTTGCATGTGGAGATTGGAGGATGCATGCAGACTACAAAAACAAAACAAAAACAAAAAAACAATAACCGACATGCACTACACTGTGTCCACATGCATGCAAATTGATTTGTATGTGTTGTTTGGTAAACTTTCCTACTTTACACTTAAGAATATGTTGTCTAGCTCCTCTGGAATTAAAGGTCTTGTTTTGTTCCAATTGCAACTTTATGTTGATCACCTTTGAAATTTGAAAAGGATCAGTTCCCAGGAATACTTTGGTCATGTCTGCATACCCAGACCTATCAAGTCTCACTTGTTGTCTCACACATTCCAGTGTCATGTCACGCTCTCACGCCAAGACATAAAATTGTCACGCATTTAAACCTATTTCTTCTCTTCCACATTCCCAAGACACTTCTTTGCTTCCAAAACACGCTATCCTAGCATATAGATTATGATGCTATTTTTTGGGCCCTGTAATGAAATCAGGACCCTTGAAAATATTAAATGAGGACCCTAAAATGCATCAGTTTGCACTATTTCACTTTGCAATTATCGAAACTTTCGGGGGAGGGGGGCATGCGCCCGGACCCCCTTTGCAATTAGCTATCGCTCTTTGCAGTTCTCCCAACTTGAGAGCTCTGCATACCGGAAATATTGTGGTCACAACTGTTATCTGGAGGACTGTGGTCATGTCTATCTACCGGGAATATTGTGGTCACAACCAGTGCCTGGAATATTATGGTCATCATGCCAGGACTAATGTGGATGCACAGTGGAAGCAGTGTGGCATAAGTGTACATTTTGTGGACCTGGATGATAGTCGACAAAACAGTGGTCAATGGACTGAGCCGGGGAATATTGTGTTGAAACCAGAAGTAATGTGGACAGGAACCAGGGGACGATGTGGTTATAATGTGGACATACAGATACCGGGAATATTGTGGCCAGAACTGATGCTGGGAACATTATGGATATACTATGTACATACATATACCGGAAATATTGTGATAATAACTGCATGCCCGGAACCTTGTGGTCATTGTGGAAATATTTTGGCCATGTGCATGCGCGGAACCTTGTGGCCATAACAGAAGCTGAGAGAATTGAGGAATTGATTCATATCGTGAGTATTGTGGTCACTACTGCAGCCGGTAACAGTGTGGCCATGTGCACTTTGGGAATATTGTGGAATTTCGGTGGTCATGTGTCCATACTGGAAATTTTGTAGTCAAACTGAGGCCGGATCATTGTGGTCACAAATGTGTTTATCAGATGCCAGATTGTTCCCGTGGAAACTTCCGTAGTTTGATGTTTGGCTGGTTTTCACCTCTCCACTAAGCTGCTGAACAATGTGAATGGCTACATGCAACCAACAGGTTAAACAGAACATACATGTATTATCAATTACTACCTATCTGTTGACGGTCCACAAGAATATATCCACCCAAAAAGATTTGTAGCCCATGAAGTCCCATGCTGAAAGGGATTTCAAATGTTTGCAGTGGATATTTTCTTTTATCCTGTAACTGTAGCTGTAACTGTAACTGTATTATCCACCCCTTCCCACCCCCACCCAATGAAGAAAAAAAAAAGGAAGGGAGAATACAAACTGGAGGATAGTTGTCTATATCCTCCTAGTTCCAGTGTCAAAGGTCACGAAAGCCTGGTTCCTCCAGTGCTGCTATGGTATGACCATTGGAATCGGACAGGGAACCATTTACTGGATAAAAGTGCAACCAGTCGCGTGGAACATACTAGGAACAAAGACTGGCCTCGTGCAAGGACTCGGCCAGTCTGGTGACTCTATGTTCCACTTGGCTGGTTAAACTACCGTATTCTCCTGAACAGACACGCAGTGACTATTTTATACTGTGATGGCAAGCGTCAGAGAGCTGTTTCCGGTAGGCGCAGGCAAGTAGAAAAGAAGATAAGAGTTAAGTTTTACCGGAGGTCAAGCGAGCTCATATGGTTGCATACGGATATGAACTGTGTCCCTACCATGGCGGAGAGTGCATAGTGTTGATTACAAATCACGGCCGACCTCTCGCTCCCTAGATTTTCGCCGTTGGGAGCGCCGTTATGTATAACAAATTCTTTCACGCATCCTGGAAAAGTTACACAGTTTCATTTACACCAAGGTCTCAAACTTAATGGGTAATATAGAAATTATATCAATAATCCATGTCTACTAGTATTCAGAAAACCTTGTCGATAAAGTGTGATAAATAATAAAAACGTCATTAACGTTTCACGCACTCCATTGTTGAAACAGCGCTGGGACTCGGGCATGGCAAACACGCTTCTGGGGCTGGAAATGGATTTCCGCAGAAAAAAAAATCCTTACAGTTATAAGGGTAACCTAAATAAACATCTCAAAGTATGTACAAGTTGTTGCGCATATTGCGTCTTAAATTAATAAAGGTCTTCAGACTGTGCAGTCACTGGGTCGCCTCTTAAGGCCTTCCCTATCGGAACTCACATTACATCCCTTAGCGGCCCCCAAAATGCCCTCTTGGCAGCTCAGATTTGGTGTTGTCGCGCGAGATGACATAAATTTGGGAAATTGATCAGAATGTCCATATTTGTAGCGACTAAGTCTCTGTCACAGGTTACGACACTATTTTAATGGGGATTTTGAGATCTTAGGCACAGTACTTGTGGAACAGTGCTTAACAAAATCAAAGCTTGTGCGATGGATGGTTTCGTTCAGCTGAGGTACTCCGGTCTCGCCCCTGTGTACTGGTTTAGTAATTTGTCCCTAGTGACTATGTGCTACTGCCTGATCCACCGACGTCATTATTATGTCTGGGTGCCAACTCAGACATTTTGTTTTTTCCAAGAATTTTTTTTCTTTCTTTCTTTCTTTCTTTTTTCTTTACGACCAGATTTGTGCGGAGTGCGGACTCTACTATTCCGAAAGCCACCAAACTTGCCATGGTGACTGACCTACCAGTGAAATTAGGCACCTGACTTGGAATGGTCAGGCTGATTAAAATTATGCAAATGAGGGGCAATTAAAATTTTAAAAGCTCCATATCTTCTAAACTATTGGAGATTGACACAAAGTTTTAACTTACACATATAGATTTGAGACAACTGGCAAATCCAATAGCATACAAACAAAACTTGGGGAATTTTTGAGTATGCTAAATTCACCAAATTTCTCCCCAATCCACATACAAACCTAGAACTGCTTGCTCTCTGACCTATTGCTTGACCTCCATGGTGCCAGGCAACCATTTTGCATTCATAATTAATTAGCTTGAACCTGTCTCACAGCTCTCTGTCCATGCATGCTAAGTGTACGCTTTGGAAGGTTTGGGTCTTGTAGCAAATTGGGGGTTGGGGTTTGGGGTGGGGGGTGGGGGATGGGGGTAGACTCCCAACAACTATGTAATGAGGCTCTCAATAAAATACAGAGTATCTCTTTCTGTTCATGCAGGAACAAATTGACTCCATGCTGGCACATGTGCCAGGCAGGCTTTTGTTTCCACTGGTGTCTTAGCTGGCCTGTGTTTGCCAGGGGCAATGTCAGTCTATGGAGCTTATCATACCAAGGGGATTCACACTCCAACTTTTCTAGGCAGAACAAGCCTGAGTGTACGTTCTGGTAAAAAATAGACAACCTACAGAGCTGAGTCCATCACACCAAGGCCGGTAGAATTTGTGTCATCTCAGTGTACACTTTCATGCCTTTTTTTTTCTTGTAACCAGTGAACTGAAGCCTGTTCTTCATAGCCAATACTGAGACAGTATAGTGTTATCTTGGTTCACAGGTACATGTTTATGTAGTTTCTTGACAGCTTCTGTTAAAATTTGTTTGTGTAATAAAGGAAGAAAGACAGTTTTGTATTGCATGTAAATACATCCCTCTGAATCATAACATGTGTACACTGTACATGTACATATACTCATCAATACAGCCCAGAAGGGCTGACCCTCTCAGGAGTGGGCACTTTTCTCTGGTTGCGAGGGTGCTCACTGTAGAGAGGTTTCACTGCACAGTGGTACTTGCAATTTAAGACCGACCCTAGTGCCAGACAAAAGTGGTCGCATAGGACAGGTGGTCTTTTATCTCAGATAAACTAACAAAGAAATAAAAGGCCAACGTCTTTCTCTCTCTCTCTCTGTCTCTCTCTCTCTCTCTGTCTGTCTCTCTCTCTCTCTCCCTCTCTCTCTTTCTGTCTGTCTTTCTTTCTTTCTTTCTTTCTTTCTTTCTTTCTTTCTTTCTTTCTTTCTGACCGGGTTGGTCTAGAGTTTTTTTGAGACACTGTTCTTCGGAAAACCAATAAACTTGCTATGGTGACTGACATAACCAGTGAAATTGTGCATCTCATTTGAAACAGTCATGATGTTCAAAATTGTGCAATTTTTTAGAGGCAACAAAATTTTTAAAAGTTACATATGTTCGAAACTATGGCAGACGGACTCAAAATTTTAATGTGCACATATACCTCTGTGACACTTGCCACTTTAATGGACAGTATAGTCGTAGAATTTCAAATTATGCTAATAAGGGGCATTGAAAAATTTAAAAGTTGAATATCTCCAAAACTATTGTACATAGAGATGCCATGCCAACTTCAATTTATAGGTTTGTGACAAAGCTGCATCCAATGAACCATTAACCAAAGTTTTAGGATTTTTATTTATGCTAATTAGGTGAATATGCAAAGTGCAATCTTTAGTAGCTTCAAAACTATTATATGGGTGCCATTCATACTTCAATTTATGGGTTTGTGGCATTGCCTCATCCAATGTACAACAAACCAAAGTTCTTCTAGGCTTAAAATTTATGCAAATTAGGAAAACACACACAATTAAAATGTTGAATAGCTACAAAATTATTATAGATAGTAGTTTCACTCAAACATCACTGTATAAGTTTGGGAAATGGCCACATTCCTTGAACCAAAAACCAAAGCTGAGCATTTTCATTCATAAAAATTAGACTAATACACGAAATTTAAATTATGTTGAACAATGGCAAAGTGCATCATTCCAAACTGTTCTCATTTTGAAGGCACCCAGACAGATTTGCTGTGAAGCAAATCTTCTTTTCTAGTTGATACTTTGG
Organism: Hermodice carunculata; assembly: GCA_964020975.1. Classification (NCBI taxonomy): domain Eukaryota; kingdom Metazoa; phylum Annelida; class Polychaeta; order Eunicida; family Amphinomidae; genus Hermodice; species Hermodice carunculata. The sequence goes on along the minus strand of OZ026621.1, from coordinate 10,860,784 downwards.
AATGCTGACGGTGGTATCTATTGAAATGGAAGCAAGTTGTGAATTTTAAATGTAATGTGTGTGTTGGGGGGGGGGGTTAAGTGGTGAACTGCTGTAAAAAAGCCTTGTTTCCCGAACAGTTCTCTTCTGGTGGGGTTTATCGAATCTGGCAATACTAAGTGATTGTGAGTCATGTTCTTCACAACGTCTTGTCCATATACCGAAAGAGCGGGCTTCCCCCCGCTATTACGCCACTTGTTCAATTTTTTTAAATCCCCGGTTTATTACCCATTATTTTTCCCCATTGGTAGTAAACTGGTAGCTGTAGCAGTAGTAGTAGTAGTAGTAGTAGTAGTAGTAGTAGTAGTAGTAGTAGTAGTAGTAAACTG